>OX101822.2:2583489-2996488 GCA_944452925.2 Chrysolina oricalcia | reverse complement strand
TAATTATAGACCTATCAGTGTAATAAACAGCTTTGGAAAGATCTTTGAAAAATGTCTAAAAACACGCTTAGTACAATTTTTTGATGAAAATAAGATTATACATAATCACCAATATGGGTTTCGGGCCGGTATAGCTACTACTGATGCCATGCACAATGTTATTACTAGTATTACAGAGGGACTTGATAAAAACAAAAAATGCATTGCAGTGTTTTTAGACTTGGCAAAAGCATTCGACACTGTTGACCATGCAATACTTCTTAACATACTGGAACGTTTTGGTATACGTGGTGCAGTGTTGGATGTCTTTAGCAGTTACTTGGCTAATCGGGAACAATGTGTTAAAATAAACAATACCATAAGTGAAACTATGACTATAAGAATGGGGGTCCCCCAAGGAACCGTTCTTGGTCCAATACTTTTTCAAGCTTATATAAATTCATTGCTCTGTTTAAACGGGAAAGCAAAAATTATATCATACGCTGATGATACGGTCGCAATCTTGAGTGGAAACACATGGCTTGAAACTAAAAATTATGTCCAGCAGAGCATGGCAGCAATTAATAAATGGCTGAGTATGTATCGCCTTTCATTAAACGCAAGTAAGACCCACTATCTCGCCTTCTCTATATCAGCAACAAACAGACCTAATTTCTCCAGTATTAAAGTTCCAGGTATGAAAGATGAAATTAAAGAAACAAACGAGGTGAAATACCTGGGCATAATTATTGACGAAAATCTAAGGTGGAACAATCATATTGACTATCTAACAAAAAAGGTGAGGAAGCTAATATATAAATTTTACCAGCTACGACAGTTTTTATCGAAAAATCTACTGATACTAATTTACAAATCTCTAGCTGAATCACTTTTTCGTTATGGTATTCTGGTGTGGGGGGCAATGTACAAGAATTCTTTACAAAAACTGAACACAATACAAAACTATATTCTAAAAATAATTTTGAAGAAAAAAAGATCATTCCATACAAACCTTATATATACAGAAGACATTAGTAATATCCGTACATTATATTTTCACAGTGTATGTATGTATGCATTCAAAAATAAAATACTTCAGAATTCTGTTCCAATAGCTTATACCACTAGAAGCAATACAAACCAATCGCTACCCACTCCAAAATTCAACAAAAATGTTTGTCACCGTTTCTTAACTTATACGTTACCCAAAACTTGTAATATCCTACCCCTAGAGGTAAAACATATTAAAAATCATAAAACCTTCTCGAGAGAATCAAAAAAATTCATCTTCGCAAATTACTTCAAATTTATTAAAATACTAGAACATCAATAGTTACACTAACATGATATAAAACCATTATTTAATTCTTTACTTTCTGTACACAACTGTAATTTTAGATCAATTAACATTACTTTGTAGCACAACACAAGTGTTAAGTCACTTAGGTGCTTTCTGTACACAATCTATACCCTGTCCCTTATACAGGGTACCATTTACTTGCAAACATTGATGGATCGACGTCATGACATAATCAGTCGTGGCTCTGCGGATTTCCGACGGGTCGATTTCTTCAAAAGCACGTCTAACCCTGTTTTCTAGTTCCTGTTTTGTATTCACAGGTGTTCTGTAAACCTTTTCTTTTATTTTTCCCCAGAGATAAAAATCTAGGGGAGTCAGATCTGGTGACCGCGGCGGCCAAATCCAAGGACCCAATCGTCGTATCCACCGATCTTCGAACAAATTTGTGAGTTCTCTGCTCACTTCACCTGTGCAATGTCCAGGAGCTCCATCCAACTGATACCAACAATTATTATATATGTTTAGAGGTAAATTGTCAAGGAATTCACTCACAGTGGTTCGCAGAATATCCAAATATTTGGCGGAATTCAACTTTTCCTCATAAATGCATATTGAAAATGTATCATCCATAAGCATACAAAACACATTAAAACTGAATTTTTGTTGAAATCCCCTTTCTCTAATGAAATGAGGGTTTTCTGATGCCCAGAAATGATTATTTCGACGATTGAATATTCCCTCACGTGAAAATTGTGATTCATCGGTCCAAATAATTTTTTTCAAAAAGTTGGGATCGTCGTATGTCCATGTTAGTAACATTTCGCAAAACTCTACTCGTTTTGGTGGATCATCTCTATGTAGAGCTTGCAGCCGGATGAATTTGTAACCGTGCATATTATGTTTTTGTAAAATTCTCCAAATGGAAGTGCGAGAAATTCCCAAATCTACCGCAGCACTAGATATTGATGCATGAGGATAAGCGTAAAAATATCCCAACACATTGATTTCATTTTCCATATCACCAGTTACCTGATTCTGTTGATGTCTCGAGGCGTGAACTTTTCCGAAGTTGATATAATTTCGTTCAATTCGTACATTTGGATACAACTCATTAAATCGTCTACAGGTCCTTGATATGATTTTATTGCACTCACCATGAACATAAAACAAATTCAGAATATCAGAGTTTGAATAATTATTATTTGCCATTTTCACTACTCTTGTATGACAGTCGGACTATTTCAACAAGTTATTGTCAAGTGTATTCCTTTGTTTTTCAAACAGATCATGATACACTATTATTCTTGTTGAAATTTGGCACCGAAATCCAGAACTAATACTGCCGTCCTAAGCAAAACCCTCGTATCTACAAAAACGCCAAAACGGAGTAAATCGGGTTTTTACTTGGGAAGAGTGCATTGTTCCAATGAAATACGGGTGTATAAAATAGCTTGAATTTTATATTTTAAATCGAAATACGGAGTTGTCGCTTGGTCAGAATGTAATATTAGGTGAATAGGAGCCATTGCACCAAAAATATCCATTTCAGTAAATATGTCAGTTAAACTTTAGTTTCAATGTTTTTTGTATGGATATGGTTGATACAATTTTAATTTGTATTTATGAAGAAAAGTTTAAATCCGAAAAATATTTGGATATTCTGAGAACAACTGTAAATGAATTTCTTCCCAATTTATCTCTAAACTTATGTTATAATTGTAGGTATCGGTTGGGTGGGGCTCCTGGACATTGCACAGGTGAAGTGGGCAGAGAACTCACTAATGTATTCGAAGATCTACGACTGATCATGTAATGACGTCGATCCATCAATGTTTGCAAGTAAATGGTCAGCATTTCAAGCATCTGAGCTACTTAGTTTTTGTTTTTGCAGTATTAACTGTGTTGTAATTGTCAAGTAAACTTTGTAATATTATAATATCTTGTGTAGAATTAATTTAATCAATTTAATTTTTCATTCTTCGACCTGTCAACATAATCATATTTGTCATACACCCAGTATTAAGGAAGGTTCATGTATTGCATTATACTCTTCTCAAAACAGTGAAGCTATTTTTCGTTATTTGATAGATTTTTCATCAAATTTTATACTTGAACACACCTCAAAAATTATAAAATAATTTATATCTCATAAACGGTAAGAGGTAGGTATAGGATATACTCAATAAAACTTATTCAAACTGGTTCGTTGAATTCGAAAATGAAATAATATACAGGGGGTTCCATTTGAAAAAACTGAGTTTCAGTCATTTTCATAAGTCCCCGAAAAGAAGTTAATTCTGAGCTTCCCTGTACGATGAAATTGAGATCCAGTTCATCGACAGAATACTCAATGGTCTTATGCAGCTATGACCCAAAGTTCAATATTTTGTACATTTGCATTGCGAAAAAAATGTTATTTTTCAATGGTCAGGTTTTACACAAAAAATTGACAAAATAATTTTTATCTCGAAAATCGTCACAGATAGGTATAGGGAATTATATGGGAAAGTTGTGAGGAATATTATAAGGATTTCAAAATCCATATAATATATGGGATGTTCCATTTGAAATAACAAAGTATCTACTACTTTCTGATACAAGTGGCAACACTGTATCGATGAAAATATTTTAGACGGGTAGAGCATGTTTGATTATTCATGCCCACAAATTTTTAAAATGATCTGTTGTTCCGTTCTCCAGAAACGTCTAATAGGCCATCGAGTGTGGAATACCCTGTATATTGTTTGTCTTCATTCATACTTGTTTGTTTTATTATTCTTTATTATTATGTTATTAACCTAATTTATCTTTGTATCATACTTTGTATCATACGTATTCTGTATCACTGTATCATTTTGTGTACAATAAATAAATAAATAAATAAAATAAATAAATAAATACAACTGGCTAGCTACGCCTTTCCTTTGGAAAACTTTATTCAAGGCAGCCCACATTTGAAAAGCGGTAGACTTGTCTTTAATGTACTCAAGGTGGGTATTCGACACACACTGGACAATTATAGATTTGCACTTTTTGTCCTTTTTTGTGAACGCATCTGTGGGTGTGGTAGCCTCACCTTCAATGCATTCCTTCACCTCTTGTTGATCAAGAATTATCTCCATTCGGAACTTCCAATTATCAAAGTTCTTCCCATCAAATTGAACAATGCCGTATTTGTCCACTGTGTTATGATCCATGTTCAAGTGTATATTTAACAAATACGTATATTATCAAAACTCCACTATCACCAGAAACGGGGTGCTGGGCCCATAACCTGTTGAGATTACTTTTGTACGAAGATGGAGTTTGATTTAAAATAAAGTTGAAATTGTTGTACAGACGAATGTTTTTATTATATATTTTCTTGAAGGATTGACAGACATGAATATTCACGAAAACTTGAAAAAGAGAAAGTCACTAGGATAAAAAGTCACTAGAATAACTAACTAGTTTTGGCGCTAGATTTGATTGTTCAACTTAACAATAGATTTGCTCCAAAATCGACCAACAGGAGGATCTCAAGCAGCAGAATCCAGAGCTGCAATCGGTTTTGGTCCATATCTCAAAGCTTTCACTGTGAACGATGCTGAACTGCGAAATAGCGATATTCTTTTAAAAAATACGACTTTATTTCACGAAAAACAGGATTATTCAAATACTGGTTGTATTTGTGATGGCTAAAATAATTCTCTGAGTAATTTTCTAGCGATTCCCAGCTTGAAAACAGTTGAGACTTAAGAGTAAAAATTAATTGCAATATTTACTCTGCCATCTCTTAGAAGAAGGATCAAGTTGTGATAGACTAAAAGCGCTGCATGCTAGAAACCTGTAATAGAAACACGGGCCACCTTAAGGTTAGTCTACCGTCTATGAGATGGCACGCAAAGTGAAATTTTAAAAAATGCTCAATATTTTTTACTAAAACCATTGTCTAAAGAAGTATAGTCTGTCAACCTTATGGGATTATTATTGGATGACGATGGGGTTTATTAGTAGATGGCGCCAGCACGATTGCCCCCAAAAAGGAGACAAACGAATGAGATGGAAAGTGTCGTAGTAATCGCGTAAAGTGAATAATGAATGGACATTATTTCGTGTTTTTGATTGGCTCAGTGTCCGTTCCACCTGCCACTTGCAATTTGCATGTAAACGAGAGAGCAAACTAGCGAACTTTCGTGGTGTTTGGCATTTCATTGTTTTTGTCTTGTTAGGTCTCAGTCAGTATTCGAATTCACATAGTAGATATTTTCAGGGTGATTTCTCTTGACTAATGTCCAACGTTCTTGATGACAACCGATGATTGGTTTCATGTTATGAAGGTGATAATGCCATTTCCGACAGTTACCATATTATTTTCTGTTTTTATTGAGAGCTTTTATTTAACTTGCTCGCTGTGTGTGTTAGATGGGTACAAATCTTGCAAGCTGAATTAGAACCACTTCCTCTTATTCTATGGAATTGAAATTTTTCGTGTTGCTTCAGTTCCGATGACAAAACATTAAAGTCGAAGAAATTGTCCCCTCTGCCCCCCGAAAGTTAGATAGAGAACGCGTAGGGTTTCGGAAGTTTTATTGACGGATTTGGACGTCAGAAATAACAACGAAAAAAAAAATAAGTAGGGAGGGGGGATGCCCCCCCTTCTCTCGAAAAGTTGGAAAACTAACTCGTGAAATTAAAATCGGAAAAATCTCTAAAAATCGTGAAAAATATCTGACAATCGAATGTTATGGTTTATAAAAAGGAATTGTCTCCCCCCGTCCTCCGAAAGCTAGATAGAGAACGCGAAGGTTTTCGGACGTTTTTTTGACGGATTTGGACGTCAAAAACTACAGCAAAAATAATAAATTAGGGGGGTACTCGCCTTCCTCTTTCCTCGAAAAAAAAAATGGAAAAATCGCGAAATTATAATCGGAAAAATCTGTAAAAATAGTGAAAATAATTTCGCCTCCCCTTTCCCCCCACAAAAGCTAGGTAGAGAACGCAAAGGAATTCGGATAATGTTTCAACAGTTTCGGACATGGAAAATAATGATGAAAACAAAAATAGATCGGGGGGGTTCGCCCTCCTTTCCTGTCACAAAAAAATAGGAAAACTCGCGGAATAGAAATAAAAAAAATCCGTAAAAATAGTGAAAATTATGTGGCCATTGAACAAAACGGTTTTAAAAAAAGTCACCCCTCTGCCCCCCCTCTAAAGCTATTTAGAGAACACGTACAAATTAGGAAAAATTTCCAACGGTAAATTAACAGGCAAGCGACCGTGCACCAATGGCGCATTGATTGAAATGAACAGACTAAGAAACATATTCACAGAAAACTAAAATAAGAAATAAATAAACTTAAAAAACCTTTTCAGATGAAAGCTTTTATTTAAATGCACTAAAGCGAAAAACCCATAATTTTGTTACATTATAAAATTTTAAATGATATAAAAGCTTGTCGTGTGAATAAATCTTGAGGTGATTTTTGAATTTTATATACTATAAGAATTACATATATACTTCTCGCGACAAGCTTTTATATCATTTAAAATTTTATAATGTAACAGAATGATGGGTTTATTCTTTAAAATTTATTATCTTCTTTTTAAATAGAAACTTTTCTCTAAAATGTTTTTTTTCAAGTTTATTTATTTACCATGAAGTCAAAGTTGTAAAACCTAATAAGGGTTTTTTTTCGAAATTACGTACTGATATAATGGCATTATCTGCGACTGAATTTGAAGTTTCAGTCGATCGTTCGAAATAACCTCTATAGGTAAGTGGATATCCTTATCAAAAATGAAACTTTATGACTTCATGACCAATACGCACAGAAAACTCATATAAAGAAGATGAAATAGTTATTTAAATATGATACAAAAATTCGTAAATTATGACTTTTTTTATGAGCATGGAAACACGTGAGTACAAAAAAGCTCTTTATGAAAATGTATCTACAATTTTATTTCTACGCCTGTTATTATATTGGCAAATTGTAGCAATTGTTGAGTATATTTTATTCTATGAAGTTTTCATTTGATGACTTTCGAGTAAAATCTGACGCAAAATACTGTCTTTTGGAATTATATGAACAATGCGTAAAACATAACTTTACGCATATTTGATTTTTTCAATTACGTGTCCTGAAAAGTATCACTTTAGGCACTGTACGTGGACACTGCGTAAAACCATAAATATTTCCATCTCCCCGATGATCGTGCATATGGTCAGTAAACTATATTTTTTTCTACAACCGCTTACCAAAGTAGGTAGCCTTTGACGCTTTTAGATCTCAACGCAAAGCTAATGTTTTTTCAGAAATGTTTTGTGACAGCTTTTTCGCTCTAGTGCGAAAATATTGAAGAAACGGTCGATCTCTCGATCTCTTTCGTTGAAAACGAACCTATTCTTGCATGATGTTTAGTATAGACAATATAGTATATTACGTATCAAGTGTTGTAAAAAGCATATTACGCACGAATGGAAAAATTGCGCACGAGCCGCGTAGCGGTGAGTGCGGTAATTACATGAGTGCGTAATTGCTTTACAACACGCAATACGTACTATACTTTTTCTACGACTCTTATATACTGGATGGTGCGTTTGATTAAGCTTTAAGTAATAAAAAAATGAAGGTAACTAACGCAGTTTATGGTTTAATTTCCAACAACAACAAATTAAATCTAAGAAAATACAATTTTGTACTATATAGCATAGAAATGATGAATTTAAGAATTCAAATTTGAATGTTATTAAATAATTATGAATTACTAATTATTACTATCAGTTGTATTAAAGTTAATAGTAAAATTTTTACAGTTTTTTATTACAATGGGAGCATTTGATTTATTAAAGATCGGATTATAATTTATGAAGTATCGATTTGAACTTCAAATCTCAAAAAGTGACAATGTCACTGTCAAATATTTAAAACGCAAGACAGATAAATGTCACGATTTGAGTGGTTCAAGAGGCAACTTGATTGTTACCTATTATACTAGCCATCATATCATGACGCACAGTTGTGCGTTTTTATTCTTTACGCACAGTTGTGCGTAAGAATGGATTTACTTATAGAGTGAACTGTTTGTAAAACAATGTTTACTAACATAGGAGTAGAAAAAATTCATAACACTCTTAGGAACTGTGGTGGTGTTGAGAGCGTAGCTGCTATCAAGCTGAAGGCCTGTGATTCGATCTCGACATATGTACTTTTTTTTTCAAGCAAGTTATCTTGTTTTGTTAGAGATGTGAATTATTGGATATTTGGATAGCTTATTCATTTGGGATTACTGTTGAGTGTTTATTTTCTCATGGGTAATGTTAGGTGCCTATGTTGAATGAATTGTCAATCGTTTCTATGTTTAAAAGCTGCGTTTGAAGAAAAAAAACATGTGTTTATTTCGAGAACAAAGTGCCATTGCCGCTCTCCAAAGATTACGGCGCTCCTCGCGCTCTAAATACACAAATATTGTACAACAAAAAATGTATTTTTAGGCCCGTGTAGGAGATGAATGATTTCTGGTGACAACCTCCTTTGAAACTCTCCTTATATGTCCATATACATTGTTGATAACATCGAACCATCAATTAAAGAACACCTGTCCACCAACACTTGAATTTTCCTTGAATTGTCCTTGAACTGGCCTACCCAAATAATTCTAGATCTATCATGGACGGATTCGGACATGAATCACAAAATTTGTCCTCCATCTTGAATGCTCGTATTGGTCTCCAACACAACAAGCCCTTGTATAGGTACCAATTTTGAAAGAATCTAATCAAAAATCGTATTCACCATTTCGAATTTTGAAAAAATACAAAATCTACCTACTCGAGATTCGCATTATGAATAGTTGGACAATAAATCACAAAAATTGTTCGCTATCTTGTGAATGTCGTAACGAACCCGAATGAATTTAATGGACACCTGCCAAATTTAAAGATGATTGAATCAGTGGAATTGGCTCAAAATTTCCACTGAAGTTTTGACCCCGTTATACCTAGACAGTAGATGCTATACCTTTACGTGTGAGTGAAACTAAACAAAAGCTTGTACAAATAATACTGATATATTATTATTTACCAACTTATTGGGTGCCTTCAAGCACTAATGAATATTCTTTATGTGTTTTCAAAACATATCAACTGCGATATAATATCGTAATAGAACATTTTTTGTACCTATACTTAGGGATCATTTTTCAGTAAGAATATTGCTACATTACGTGTTTCATTATATTAGTCTTAATTACAGCAATATAAAATTTTACCACTGATCATCATCTGATATTCGAAACATCCGAATGCAAACTTTGACTCGTCTTTTATTCTGCTAAACATCTCACCAATGACAATATTCTGCACATTTGGGAATGAAGTGAATGAAAACTGGCGTTCTATTTTAAAAAGAGACAGAAGTATAGTTTTGCGTGCCATCCGATAACGGCGCCACATTACTGGATACATTTTCAATGTTTCCAGTAAAATAGTATAGATGTCTCAGGTGACGGCCATCCAATGCATTTTGCACAGGGATTGTTCGACTATTCTTCTTTAGACAATGCTAAAACTCTAATTATTAACAGAGTAAAACCCAGTGGCTCAGTGTCCGTTCCACCTGCCACTCGCAATTTGCATGTAAACGAGAGAGCAAAGTAGCGAACTTTCGTGGTGTTTGGCATTTCATTGTTTTTGTCTTGTTAGGTCTCAGTCAGTTTTCGAATTCATATAAGTAGATATTTTCAGGGTGATTTCTCTTGACTAATGTTTGGGGGGAAATGTCCAACGTTCTTGATGACAACCGATGATTGGTTTCAAGTTATGAAGATGATAATGCCATTTCCGAAAGTTACCATATTATTTTCTGTTTTTATTGAGAGCTTTTATTTAACTTGCTCTGTGTGTGTTAGATGGGTACAAATCTTGCAAGCTGAATTAGAACCACTTCCTCTTATTCTATGGAATTGAAATTTTTCGTGTTGGTTCAGTTCCAATGACAAAACATTAATGTCGAAGAAATTGTCCCCCCTGCCCCCCGAAAGTTAGATAGAGAACGCGTAGGGTTTCGGAAGTTTTATTGCCGGATTTGGACGTCAGAAATAACAACGAAAAAAAATAAGTAGGGAGGGGGGGTGCCCCCCCTTCTCTCGAAAAGTTGGAAAACTAACTCGTCAAATTAAAATCGGAAAAATATCTAAAAATCGTGAAAAATTTCTGACAGTCGAATGTTATGGTTTATAAAAAGGAATTGTCCCCCCCCCCAGTCCTCCGAAAGCTAGATAGAGAACGCGAAGGTTTTCGGTTTTTTGACGGATTTGGACGTCAAAAATTACAGCAAGTAAAAATGAATTAGGGTGGTACTCGCCTCCCTCTTTTCTCGAAAAAAAAAATGGAAAAAACGCGAAATTATAATCGGAAAAATCTGTAAAAATAGTGAAAAATATCTGACCATCGGAAATTATGTTTTAAATAATTTCGCCTCCCCTTTCCCCCCTCAAAAGCTAGGTAGAGAACGCAAAGGAATTCGGAAAATGTTTCAACAGTTTCGGACATGGAAAATAATGATGAAAACAAAAATAGATCGGGGGGTTCGCCCTCCTTTTCTGTCACAAAAAAATAGGAAAACTCGCGGAATAGAAATAAAAAAAATCCGTAAAAATAGTGAAAATTATCTGGCCATTGAACAAAACAGTTTTTAAAAAATTCACCCCTCTGTCCCCCTCTAAAGCTATTTAGAGAACACGTAGAAATTAGGAGAAATTTCTCACGGTAAATTAACAGGCAAGTGACCGTGCAACAATGGCGCATTGATTGAAATGAACAGACTAAGAAACATATTCACAGAAAACTAAAATAAGAAATAAATAAACTTAAAAAACCTTTTCAGATAAAAGCTTTTATTTAAATGCACTAAAGCGAAAAACCCATAATTTTGTTACATTATAAAATTTTAAATGATATAAAAGCTTGTCGTGTGAATAAATCTTGAGGTGATTTTTGAATTTTATATACTATAAGAATTACATATATACTTCTCGCGACAAGCTTTTATATCATTTAAAATTTTATAATGTAACAAAATGATGGGTTTATTCACTTTAAAATTTATTTTCTTCTTTTTAGTACATTTAAATAGAATCCTTTCTCTAAAATGTTTTTTTTTCAAGTTCATTTATTTACCATGAAGTCAAAGTCATAAAACCTAATAAGGTTTTTTTTCGAAATTAGGTACTGATATAATGGCATATTATCTGCGACTGAATTTGAAGTTTCAGTCGATCGTTCGAAATAACATCTATAAGTGGATATCCTTATCAAAAATGAAACTTTATGACTTCATGACCAATATGCACAGAAAACTCATATAAAGAAGATGAAATAGTTATTTATATATGATACAAAAATTCGTAAATTAGGACTTTTTTTATGAGCGTGGAAACACGTGAGTACAAAAAAGCTCTTTATGAAAATGTATCTACAATTTTATTTCTACGCCTGTTATTATATTGGCAAATTGTAGCAATTGTTGAGTATATTTTATTCTATGAAGTTTTCATTTGATGACTTTCCAGTAAAATCTGCCGCAAAATACTGTCTTTTGGAATTATATGAACGATGCGTAAAACATAACTTTACGCATATTAGTTTTTTCACTTACGTGTCCTGAAAAGTATCACTTTAGGCACTGTACGTGGACACTGCGTAAAACCATAAATATTTCCATCTCCCTGATGATCGTGCATGGTCAGTAAACTGTATTTTTTTCTACAACCGCTTAGCAAAGTAGGTAGCCTTTGACGCTTTTAGATCTCAACGCAAAGCTGATGTTTTTTCAGAAATGTTTTGTGACAGCTTTTTCGCTCTAGTGCGAAAACATTGAAGAAACGGTCGATCTCTCGATCACTTTCGTTGAAAACGAACCTATTCTTGCATGATGTTTAGTATAGACAATAAATTCATAACACTCTTAGGAACTGTGGTGGTGTTGAGAGCTATAAAGCTGAAGGCCTGTGATTCGATCTCGACATACTTTTTTTTTCAAGCAAGTTATCTTGTTTTGTCAGAGATGTGAATTATTGGATATTTGGATAGCTTATTCATTTGGGATTACTACTGAGTGTTTATTTTCTCATGGGTAATGTTAGGTGCCTATGTTAAATGAATTGTCAATCGTTTCTAAGTTTAAAAGTTGCGTTTGAAGAAAAAAAACGTGTTTATTTCGAGAACAAAGTGCCATTGCCGCTCTCCAAAGATTACCGCGCTCCTCGCGCTCTAAATACACAAATAACTATATTGTATAACAAAAAATGTATTTTATGCCCGTGTAGGAGATGAATGATTTCTGGTGACAACCTCCTTTGAAACTCTCCTTGTATGTCCATATACATTGTTGATAACATCGAACCATCAGTTAAAGAAGACCTGTCCACCAACACTTGAATTTTCCTTGAATTGTCCTTGAACTGTCCTACCCAAATAATTCTAGATCTATCATGGACGGATTCGGACATGAATCACAAAATTTGTCCTCCATCTTGAATGTTCATATTGTCCAACGTTCTTGATGACAACCGATGATTGGTTTCAAGTTATGAAGATGATAATGCCATTTCCGAAAGTTACCATATTATTTTCTGTTTTTATTGAGAGCTTTTATTTAACTTGCTCTGTGTGTGTGTTAGATGGGTACAAATCTTGCAAGCTGAATTAGAACCACTTCCTCTTGTTCTATGGAATTGAAATTTTTCGTGTTGGTTCAGTTCCGATGACAAAACATTAATGTCGAAGAAATTGTCCCCCCTGCCCCCCGAAAGTTAGAGAACGCGTAGGGTTTCGGAAGTTTTATTGACGGATTTGGACGTCAGAAATAACAACGAAAAAAATAAGTAGGGAGGGGGGATGCCCCCCTTCTCTCGAAAAGTTGGAAAACTAACTCGTGAAATTAAAATCGGAAAAATCTGTAAAAATCGTGAAAAATATCTGACAATCGAATGTTATGGTTTATAAAAAGGAATTGTCCCCCCCCCCCCGTCCTCCGAAAGCTAGATAGAGAACGCGAAGGTTTTCGGACGTTTTTTTGACGGATTTGGACGTCAAAAATTACAGCAAGAAAAAATAAATTAGGAGGGTACTCGCCTCCCTCTTTTCTCGAAAAATAAAAATGGAAAAAATGCGAAATAATAATCGGAAAAATCTGTAAAAATAGTGAAAAATATCTGACCGTCGAAAATTATGATTTAAAAAATTTCGCCTCCCCTTTCCCCCCTCAAAACCTAGGTAGAGAACGCAAAGGAATTCGGAAAATGTTTCAACAGTTTCGGACATGGAAAATAATGATGAAAACAAAAATAGATCGGGGGGTTCGCCCTCCTTTCCTGTCACAAAAAAATAGGAAAACTCGCAGAATAGAAATCAAAAAAATCCGTAAAAATAGTGAAAATTATCTGGTCATTGATCAAAACGGTTTTAAAAAAATGCACCCTTCTGCCCCCCTCTAAAGCTATTTAGAGAACACGTAGAAATGAGGAAAAATTTCCAACGGTAAATTAACAAGCAAGCGACCGTGCAACAATGGCGCATTGATTGAAATGAACTAAGAAACATATTCACAGAAAACTAAAAAAATAAATAAATTTAAAAAACCTTTTCTGATAAAAGATTTTATTTAAATGCACTAAAGCGAAAAACCCATAATTTTGTTACATTATAAAATTTCAAATGATATAAAAGCTTGTCGTGTGAATAAATCTTGAGGTAATTTTTGAATTTTATATACTATAAGAATTACATATATACTTCTCGCGACAAGCTTTTATATCATTTAAAATTTTATAATGTAACAAAATGATGGGTTTATTCACTTTAAAATTTATTTTCTTCTTTTTAGTACATTTAAATAGAAACTTTTCTCTAAAATGTTTTTTTTTCAAGTTTATTTATTTACCATGAAGTCAAAGTTGTAAAACCTAATAAGGGTTTTTTTCGAAATTAGGTACTGATATAATGGCATTATCTGCGACTGAATTTGAAGTTTCAGTCGATCGTTCGAAATAACCTCTATAAGTGGATATCCTTATCAAAAATGAAACTTTATGACTTCATGACCAATACGCACAGAAAACTCATATAAAGAAGATGAAATGATTATTTATATATGATACAAAAATTCGTAAATTAGGACTTTTTTATGAGCGTGCAAACACGTGAGTACAAAAAAACTCTTTATGAAAATGTATCTACAATTTTATTTCTACGCCTGTTATTATATTGGCAAATTGTAGCAATTGTTGAGTATATTTTATTCTATGAAGTTTTCATTTGATGACTTTCGAGTAAAATCTGACGCAAAATACTGTCTTTTGGAATTATATGAACGATGCGTAAAACATAACTTTACGCATATTTGATTTTTTCACTTACGTGCCCTGAAAAGTATCACTTTAGGCACTGTACGTGGATACTGCGTAAAACCATAAATATTTCCATCTCCCCGATGATCGTGCATGGTCAGTAAACTATATTTTTTTCTACAACCGCTTACCAAAGTAGGTAGCCTTTGACGCTTTTAGATCTCAACGCAAAGCTGATGTTTTTTCAGAAATGTTTTGTGACAGCTTTTTCGCTCTAGTGCGAAAATATTGAAGAAACGGTCGATCTCCATAGCTTTCGTTGAAAACGAACCTATTCTTGCATGATGTTTAGTATAGACAATAAATTGATAACACTCTTAGGAACTGTGGTGGTGTTGAGAGCGTAGCTGCTATCAAGCTGAAGGCCTGTGAATCGATCTCGACATACTTTTTTTTTAAGCAAGTTATCTTGTTTTGTTAGAGATGTGAATTATTGGATAGCTTATTCATTTGGGATTACTATTGAGTGTTTATTTTCTCATGGGTAATGTTAGGTGCCTATGTTGAATAAATTGTCAATCGTTTCTATGTTTAAAAGCTGCGTTTGAAGAAAAAAAAACGTGTTTATTTCGAAAACAAAGTGCCATTGCCGCTCTCCAAAGATTACCGCGCTCCTCGCGTTCTAAATATACAAATAACTATATTGTACAACAAAAAATGTATTTTAGGCCCGTGTAGGAGATGAATGATTTCTGGTGACAACCTCCGTTGAAACTCTCCTTATATGTCCATATACATTGTTGATAACATCGAACCATCAATTATATAAAGAACACCTGTCCGCAAACACTTGAATTGTCCTTGAACTGTCTTACCCAAATAATTCTAGATCTATCATGGACGGATTCGGACATGAATCACAAAATTTGTCCTCCATCTTGAATGTTCGTATTGGTCTCCAACACAACAAGCCCTTGTATAGGTACCAATTTTGAAAGAATCTAATCAAAAATCGTATTCGCCATTTCGAATTTTGAAAAAATACAAAACTACTCGAGATTCGCATTATGAATAGTTGGACAATAAATCACAAAAACTGTTCGCTATCTTGTTTTTTTCTCTTGTGAATGTCGTAACGAACCTGAATGAATTTAATGGACACGTGCCAAATTTAAAGATGATTGGATCAGTGAAATTGGCTCAAAATTTCCACTGAAGTTTTGACCCCGTTATACCTAGACAGTAACCATACCTGTTACGTGTGAGTGAAACTAAACAAAAGCTTGTACAAATAATAATGATATATTATTATTTACCTACTTTATTGGGTGCCTTCAAGCACTAATGAATATTCTTTATGTGTTTTCAAAACATATCAACTGCGATATAATATCGTAATAGAACATTTTTTTGTACCTATACTTAGGGATCATTTTTCAGTAAGAATATTGCTATCATCTGATATTCGAAACATCCGAATGCAAACTTTGACTCGTTTTTTATTCTTCTAAACATCTCACCAATGACAATATTCTGCACATTTCTGAATGAAGTGAATGAAAACTGGCGTTATATTTTAAAAAGAGACAGAAGTATAGTTTTGCGTGCCATCCGATAACGGCGCCACATTACTGGATACATTTTCAATGTTTCCAGTAAAATAGTATAGATGTCTCAGGTGACGGCCATCCAACGCATTTTGCACAGGGATTGTTCGACTATTCTTCTTTACAGTCAGTATGTCGAGCGGAACGGACGTGTGTGTAAATACTCTCTGTAAAAAGTGTAAAGCAAAGGTTATCACAGGGATAAAATGCATTAAATGCAACTCTGTGTTTCATCCTAGCTGTGCTGTTAAGTACAAAGTCAAACAAACTGATGACAAAAAATGTGTAATTTGCTGTGAAACCAAAAATGATGCCAATATGGTAGTGAACGACCCTGACTGTGACAAGGAATTTTATGATGCCATAGAAGATCCAGAAAAAAAGTTGGATGCGCCCCTGGTGAGTTACTTGTTGAAACAAAAAGACGTAATCATCACTGAATTAAGAGACAAAATCAAATTATTGTACGTTCAAATCGACCTTCTTAATAAAATCAACGATTCTAATATAAATGAAGATAAGGAATCACAAAAAAAAGTACGAGCAAGAAATGTGCAGAGTTTTTCAAATATTGCAGGAAATAAACAAGTGAGAAGAGAAAACCCAACTGTAGACCTACAAAAAGTAGGGAATTCCAAAACAAATGAAAAACTTTCAACTGATGTGGCTGATTCACAGACAGCAGGGAGTTCCAAAATAAACCAAAAACACTTGGCAGCTGAACTACATGAAATAAATACCTTGCAAAAATGCACTGAAATTATTAATTTAGGTAATGCTACTTCTTCAAATGAAGACAACTGGCAAACAGTGAAATATAAACAGAAGCACCCCCGAAGAAAAATTATTGTTGGCTGCAATGTGGAGTCTACTGTGAAAGGAGTACCTAAAAATGTGACTCTACATGTATCCAGAGTGGAAAATGCTACCACAGCCGAAGATCTGAGCAAATTATTGAAGCCCGCTTTTCCTGAAGTGAAATGTGAATTGATGACATCAAAATTCCCGAGTATATACTCATCATTCAAGGTAATAATTGACGACAAAAACTTCCGCAAGGCTATGAATCCCAATCTGTGGCCTAATGGTGCCTGCATCAGCAAGTTTTTTCAGAAGAGGGTGCAGTCAATCCCTGTAAAGGACTGATGTACAATCCTCAGTTATTGTTACTGAATGCACAAAGTCTCAATGCAAATACGATCAACAGTTTAGAAGTTGATATTAGTGACGCTGACGTGCAATTTCTATGTTTTACTGAAACTCATTGTAAAAGTGATTCTATTCAGTACAAAAATATCAATGGTTTCCATTTATCTACCCATTATTGTAGAACTAATTTTGAGAAAGGTGGAGTTGCTATATTTTCCAAACTTGGTTTGAAATACAAAGAAATTGACCTGAAAAAATATTGTGTAGACAAACATTTTGAAATTTGTGGATTGTCATATAAAACTGGTAAAAATAATAACATTATTTTAGTTTGTTACCGTTCTCCTTGTGGGAATATAAACATTTTCTTAGATAATATTTTGAAAGTATTCGAACAAGAATATAAACCAAACCATTATATAACCATGGTGGGAGATTTGAACATTGACTCGTCAGCTTATTCAGCTGACATGTATAATTTTAACAAACTCTGTAACATATTAGACAGTTTCAACATGACTTCCGTTGTTGGCTGGCCCACCAGGGTAACATGCCATTCAGCCACCATTATCGATCATATCTTCACTAACTGGAACGACTCTGTTGTCTGCGTCGTTGATAATAACTTATCAGATCACCGAACTGTACTGTTTGAGATTCCTGGACAGATTGAGAAAAAGAGTGATTCTTGTCTTATGAAAAGAAGCTACAATGAGCAAGCGGTTGATTGTTTTAATAAAATACTTCTACAAGAAAATTGGTCTGAACTTTATAATATGTCTGACCTAAATCATGCTTTCAATTCATTTCTGGAAGTATTCCTTTATTATTTTGAAATGTACTTTCCTTTACGGAAATGTCACAATTTAAAAAAGAACACTAAGAAATGGGTCACAGATGATGTTAAATCATCTAGTGTCAAATTAAAAGATTTACATCTCTTACAATCAGAATACCCTGATTTACGTAATACATACAATGCTGCTAAAAAAAGACACGAAATGTTAGTAAAAATTTCCAAAAAATTGTACTATCAAAATGAAATAGCTAATTCAACAAACGTAAATAAAACAGCCTGGAATGTTATTTCAGAATTGAGTAACAAAAAGACTAAATCACACCATAAAATTGAAATTAATAAAGATGGAATAATGTATGTGAACGGCCCTGAAGTATCAAATTTGCTCAACAACCATTTCATAAATGCTCCAAAAGAAGTCATTAAGAAAATCGACCAAAATAAAATTGAAAACATAGAAAATCCAAGAATTGAACTTAATTGCTTTTCCATATTTCTAAACCCTTTTGTGGCTATAGAACTAGAAACACTACTGAAAGCTAAATTAAAAAACAAACATTCGGCAGGGAATGACGAAATACCACTTTTTATATTGAAAAAATGTTTAAAAAGCATTATTGAACCCATAACTTTCTTAGTGAATTTATCTTTTTCCACTGGTAAATTTCCTGATAGCCTGAAAACAGGAAAAATCATTCCCATTCATAAAAAGGGCTCTGTTAACTGTATGGATAACTATAGGCCGATAACAATTACGTCCAGCTTCTCGAACATCTTTGAGTATTCATTCTTAGATCGACTCCTGAAATTTTTAAAAAAGTTTGATATTCTCAGCAAAAACCAACACGGATTCAGAAGTGATCATTCAACAAATACAGCTGCAATTTCATTTTTCGAAAGAGTTGCAGAATATTTTGAAGAAGGAGAATGTCCTGCGGGGATTTTTTGTGATCTCAGCAAGGCATTCGACTGTGTTAACCATCAGATTTTATTATCAAAACTGTATAACTATGGAGTTAGAGGTTCAGCTCTTGGTTGGATTTCTTCCTTCTTGGTTAACAGACTGCAATACGTTAACATACCAGGACAAATCAATTCTGAAACTAGATTAGTGAATATAGGTGTTCCGCAAGGGTCTATACTAGGGCCAATTTTATTCCTGTTGTACACCAATGATCTTGATGAGTACCTAACAGAGTCCTATCTAACGATGTATGCTGATGACACATCTTTGATACTATCGGATAAGGACGAAATCAAAATACAACAACAAAGTGAACAAGTTTTGAACTCTATATATGAATGGTGCAGCTTGAATTGTTTATATTTGAATGCCTCTAAAACACAAATCGTGAAATTTCACAACTGGCAAAAAACATGTTCGACATTAACTGTCTGCGTCAACGATGTATTAATAGATAATACAAATGAAACAAAATTCCTGGGTCTGGTCATTGATGAAAATATCAACTGGAAAAATCACTGTGTATACTTGAGCAAGAGACTGAACTCTTTGTGTTATTTGTTCAGGAATCTCAAACAAGTCTTAGAAGAGTCTCAGCTAATATCCTTGTACCACTCTCAGGTAGCGTCTCGAATTAGATATGGTATATGTTTGTGGGGCAACTCAACTGCTATTCAAGACGTTTTCATTTTGCAAAAAAGGATATTGAGAGTAGTTTCAGGCGTTCCTTCAACCTATTCTTGCAGAGGATTGTTCGTCAAATATAATGTTCTGACAATTTTTTCTTTGTATATTTATGAATTATGCAACTATATTTTTAAGAACAAAACTAAATTCCCTCAGAACAAAAACTTTCATAACGCAAATACACGACAAAAAGAAAATTTTTATATTCCACATTATAAATACAGGGTATCACAAAACTCACCTGCATATATGGGTTTGATGATCTATAACAAATTGCCAAAAGAAATCAAAAATACTAATGAAAGTAGGAAGTTCACCACAACACTTAAAAAATTCCTTATTAAAAATTGTTTTTATTCGTTGGATGCATATCTTAAAATGTGATGTAATTAATATATACCCAGAACCTTCATTATGTACAGTGCTAGTTAGTATTGTTCTGCTCCACTGTGTCCGATATTCCGCTTTGTTTGACTATCCATATAAATGAATATGTATGATTTATTGAAAAAAAAATGAATGTACCTATTAGGTAATTATATTATGCACTTGTCCTCATATACATTTTTTGTGTTTTTTGTTTTGTAGTTGTTTTCTGTTATTATTTATGTATACAATACTGTGACGTATCCAATATCATGTAAATGATCAAAAGGACCAATAAAGATTATTATTATTATTATTATTATTATTATTATTATTATTATTATTATTATTATTTCTTTTCTTTCTTTTCTTTCTTTTCTTTCTTTTCTTTCTTTTCTTTCTTTTCTTCTTTTCTTTTCTTTTCTTTCTTTTCTTTCTTTTCTTTCTTTTCTTTCTTTTCTTTCTTTTCTTTCTTTTCTTTCTTTTCTTTCTTTTCTTTCTTTTCTTTCTTTTCTTTCTTTTCTTTCTTTTCTTTCTTTGCTTTCTTTGCTTTCTTTGCTTTCTTTCCTTTCTTTTCTTTCTTTTCTTTCTTTGCTTTCTTTCCTTTCTTTCCTTTCTTTTCTTTCTTTTCTTTCTTTGCTTTCTTTCCTTTCTTTTCTTTCTTTTCTTTCTTTTCTTTCTTTTCTTTCTTTCCTTTCTTTTCTTTCTTTCCTTTCTTTTCTTTCTTTTCTTTCTTTTCTTTCTTTTCTTTCTTTTCTTTCTTTTCTTTCTTTTCTTTCTTTCTTTCTTTCCTTTCTTTTCTTTCTTTTCTTTCTTTTCTTTCTTTTCTTTTCTTTTCTTCTTTTCTTTCTTTTCTTTCTTTTCTTTCTTTTCTTTCTTTTCTTTCTTTTCTTTCTTTTCTTTCTTTTCTTTCTTTCCTTTCTTTTCTTTCTTTTCTTTCTTTTCTTTCTTTTCTTTCTTTTCTTTCTTTTCTTTCTTTTCTTTCTTTTCTTTCTTTTCTTTCTTTTCTTTCTTTCTTTCTTTTCTTTCTTTTCTTTCTTTTCTTTCTTTTCTTTCTTTTTCTTTCTTTTCTTTCTTTTCTTTCTTTTCTTTCTTTTCTTTCTTTTCTTTCTTTTCTTTCTTTTCTTTCTTTTCTTTCTTTTCTTTCTTTTCTTTCTTTTCTTTCTTTTCTTTCTTTTGAATTGAAAAACATTAAGATGTTTGCGCGTAGGGTTGTAACAGGTTGTCGGAAATAACAAAAAAAATAACAAAAATTAAATGTCAATATAATTTTCGAATTCACATCATATAATGAGGCATTCATGACCTGTTGTATGATTTCACGTTCTGTCCAGGAAGCTGGTAGAATAGTGGCTTGTGAGTGATAAGGAAATTATAGGCTTTTCGATCTCACCTGACCCGAAACGGTCTCAATTCAGATTTCTAGGAACGAGAGCAAAATTGGACTGGACCATACTGAATATCAAACGAAAAAATAATAGAATGGATATGATGTTGGAAGTGGAAACCGGATTCCTGAATGAGTTTCTATTGGAGCAACTATTCACATTTTTTTGCACATTTAAGATTGGGCTCCTTCCTCGTTTCTTCGATTATATGAGGTGTACGGGGTCCTTTCTGAGCATTTTGTAATAGTCATAATGCGGTTGCAATTTGGTTCTTTTCCATCTTTTCCGAGCATTATCCCTCAAACCAATAGATTATTTCCACGATTCGTCGGTCATAACGAAGAAAACACTCTGTACAATTCGATTTCGTAAAACTTATTATTCCGTAAACACCTCCGGATCAGGTTATTCTATTAGAATATCATCAGTTTGTCAAATAAAAGCTATGAATAGTCAATGAGAAGGGCTTATCAGCGATCGCGGTGGCTTTGGAAACAATCGATACCTGACTGTGCAATGTCATGCACGACGATATGATTTCGGTAAGGGAATTAAGCCAGACATTTCTACATTTCTTAAGCTTATTACCATCGCATTGACATTCGTCTGGACTAGCCAACTGCGTCTCGCGTATGAGACTAAATTGTTTATGACTTATAACAGTGAGATTGGATCTAGCGACGGTATTGGGAATAATGATTTGCCGGATTTGTAAATTGGCTCAATTTGATTTGTTGTTTGTTGGTCCTATTAGCGAAATCATTGCGGCAGTTGAGAAATCCAAGATGGATTAGAAAGGAGTTGGAATAAATTTTAAAACACGGTAATGAGAAAGGAAGTACCCCGGTAAACATTCAACTTTACCATTATAAGTCATACCTTCCTATAATGAGTTTCATTTGATGTCTCATGCATTATGTTGAATGAACTTAACCGATACTTCAAAAATCGATTATATACCAAAATTAACCCATTTCACGTCAAACGTTCGCCTTAACACATGCATTTCATTTATGTTGAATTTTTGATCAGATTACACGAAAAAAACTGCATATATGAATATGAATATATCAAACGAATGATGCTAACTTTGAAGATTACGTATAAGTATATTTTTTTCATAAATACTTTTTCAATTATTGTCTCTTCAATAATTCGCAGATATTCTAGATAAATCTGAAAATTTCACTTTTTTTTAAATATAATAAAACTACATCTTCGTCAGTCTAATCAATATAATGACCAAATAATTACGAATTTTTGCATATTTTGCCAGACAAAAGCTATACTCCCCAAATAACTTATAAAATTATTGATCAAAATAATCAATAATTTCTTTTTTATCATTAATATATTCCATGGGTGATAATAATTTTATTTTTCACTTGTCCATTGCTGCTTTATAATACCTTGGCAACGGTTGCTATTAACAGACAGAAGTCATTATAAATCATAACGCCCGCTAAATAGTTAGGATTAGGAAGATTGGAGGAAAATTTGAGAATCGTCTAGATATCTAGATTGCTTCCTTTACTTGGAGGAATGATAACGTATGTATACAGAAAAAACGAGAGCAAACAATTTTGAGAATAAATATAATTAATATAATCAACCAGTCTGGCGAAGAGAAAGCCTTGTATTTTCAATTCCACTCACCGGGTATTAGTATATTACTTTTACAATTACAGAAAGGCAAGGACATAGGCGTCTTATAAATCTCCATTACCATAATTCCTCCATTTCCTCCGTTATCTGATCGAAACAAAAAGCTATGCATTGAAATGAAGAACGTCGAGCCAATAAGGTATTTACATAGTGTTAAAAATCTCCGCGCAGTAGTTCGGACTGTAATCGGTTTACAATAATTGAGTCCCAAATACATAATTACATTATCCTGATACCGATCTGAAATTGCAACACCCTGTCGATGGGGCGTTTCAACGAGTGTTAGAATATTCTTTCGGTAATGCTCCTCGATTTCGAGTGTGATTTAAATTAACTCTGAAGGATATTGTGCATGGCATAACACGTTAAAAGGTAAGGGCTGCGTCTTCCCTAGCACACACAAGTCTTTCGAAGACTTCCGAGGGTAGGGATGCAATCGGTTGACGGAAATAACAATTTTAATATAACAACATACCAGTCGGAGATTGTGTTTGACTTGACATGAAGTGAATTTAATAAAAATATTTCTCCACGTAGACCAACACAAAATAAAAGAATATAATTTTTATAAGATAGTTCGTGGAAACCCCAGTTTTCGCCCCAGCATATTCCCTTTTTTAAACAGGAAATAGGAGCCTGGCTCTGGCCTGGCTCTGGCCTGGCTCTGGCCTGGCTCTGGCCTGGCTCTGGCCTGGCTCTGGCCTGGCTCTGGCCTGGCTCTGGCCTGGCTCTGGCCTGGCTCTGGCCTGGCTCTGGCCTGGCTCTGGCCTGGCTCTGGCCTGGCTCTGGCCTGGCTCTGGCCTGGCTCTGGCCTGGCTCTGGCCTGGCTCTGGCCTGGTTGATGTTCGTTAGTTATATCATTTTACCTCATACATGCAGAGACTTCCCCCAGACACACATATTTACCTGTTTATACATTAAGTTTCCAAGGTTTGAATGAATTCAATAGATTCCTCATATACTTAAAAGAGTCAAATAATGGGTTTGAGAAGAGCCCAGTATTAGGACCTATACTCTCTCAATTTTTTTTAATGCTAAACAAATCGCCAAAATTACCACCACCATGCATATTTAAACATATACACATATGTTATAGAGCAATTTTTTTTTCACTACTCCTTTATTTTGGTTATGCTCACTAGGCTTTTTATTTCATTTATGCGCACTAGTGCTTTTCATTTCATTTGTGCTCATTAGGGCTCAACATTTTTTTGGATTGTTTGTTATTTTTTGTGCTGCTCTTTCTTTGCCTTTACTTTATAAAATATATACTACCTATATAGATTTGTTCAAATGACTCTAAGTCGAATGTCTTGAAGTTTTGACTCGTGAGAGCATTAATGTAATCAGATATATTTCGTCTTTATCACTTTCATGTAAATAAAAGAAGAAATGATTTATTCAAAATATTGAAAACTTCACCATGGTAGTAACTCCATGTTTTCGTACATACATCGCTATGGTTATTGTTGATTTCAGTGATTCTATGATTCATGATAACCCGTTTGAATGACTAGGTCTTTGTCTGTCAACTGAAAGTATTATGATGGCATAAGAGAAATCAACAAAAATAATTGTTTCACTATAAATTCTTAGAAAAAGTACGGCATATAACGTGTTCATAAACTCCTTCTAGAATTTCAGAACAATCTAATATGATGTTTAGTTTATTTACTAGTAAAACTTCTGCCAAATTTAATCGACTACCTGTGTCCAGGTATCCTTCACATAAAAAAGAATATAAAATCGTCAAAAACAAGATCATTAATGAAATATCTACAATTTTTTTACTTGCCTTTGTAGTAGCTGTAGTTTAGCCGGATTCAGATGCCAACAATTCTCCTTCAAATGCCCTTTTCGGCTACAATATGTACACTTCCTTGCTTTGGATTTTGCATCCCCAGCGTTGACGTTCTTGGAGAATCCTGATGGACCAGCAATGGATTTTGAATTCTCCTTGATCAACTTTTCTCGTTTCTGTAGTAACGGTCGTTTTGTAGGAGCTGTTCCTTTCAGTTTGACCAAAAATCTCTTTCTTGATATAGTCTCCTCAATTCTTCGCATTTGATTTGAGTATCCGTTTTGTTGTTTTCGTGAAACATGGTCATTGTCACTTTCACTGTCACTCATTTTATTTCTAACTAATGGAGACGCGAAAAGATATCACTTCTGAAATGTTAGTACTCGAAAATAATGCACATGCGAATAGTTCAACGATTTATTCTACACTGTCTTCACAATTCACATAGTCCGATTCAACTGATTATGAATATGAATAATACTTTAGTCACTCTTTCAGGGAGGATTTAGTCAACTTCAGCACAACCATTATACAGTGCGACGCTAAATTATGGAACAATTCATTATTTCTGAATATAAAGATATATCGGAAAAATCCTCGGACAGGTCGATTTTCTTTTCCGATGGGCCAATTTTTGAACCTCACCCAAAATATATAAGGTTATCCGCATTTGAGGAAAAGCGACTTTGGTGATATTTTTAAATGGGACACCCAGTATATTTGTCCATATTTGGTTAGGGATCGTCATTACAAATCCAGTGATACCAAGTTTGATGGGATTATGTCAAACGGCTGCGGAGATATGGCCAAAAAACTTCTCCATATACCCAATGAGTGCAACAGAGACTTTTAACCTTCTGAATCGTGTGGAGTCTCGCAGTCATACTTATTAGACATACGAGGAAGTTTTTTGGCCATATCTCCGCAGCCGTTTGACCTAATCCCATCAAACTTGGTATCACTGGATTCGTAATGACGATCCCTAACCAAATATGGAAAAATATACGGGGTGTCCAATTTAAAAATATCACCAAAGTCATTTTTACTCAATTGCGGATAACCCTATATATTTTGGGTGGGGTTCAAAAATTGGACCATCGGAAAAGAAAATCGACCTGTCCGAGGATTTTTCCGAAATATCTTTATATTCAGAAATAATGAATTTGTTCCATAATTTAGCGTCGCACTGTATAAACATAACGGTAATATCAAAGATTTTTAGCTTAAACTTAACATTGTTGTATAAATGGTGCCATTTGATATAACCATAGAAATATAAAAAACACTAGAAGGCCAAATACGCTTTCCGAGATTCAGTTAGATGACCCCTCACAGGGAATGATGACCAACCTTTGCAGGGCATCATTGCTTTTTCAGGTCACGTCGTTGCCAAGTTTGTTTTTTTTTTTTCGTTTTCCAAATGAAGTTCGGAATATCATCTTTGGTTAGGGCAAGTAATTGTGGGAAGTCCAGTAAATTTGTCAATAACGCCTTAAAATCCTATCGTGACGTATCAGGCGAAGAAAGATAACAGTGTCAGCTTCTGAGTTTTGGCATTGTTAGGTTTTAGCAGTTGTTGTTTAGGGAAACTGTTTGAATCTGGATAACACCAATATATCAACACGACACAAAGGCAAAAAATTAAAAGCGGAATTTGGATGATTTTTCCATAATAAAAAAATATAACATTGTTAATATGACATGTTAATGATATATCAATTCAAAGGGAATTTAGTCATCCTTCAGAATATTTCATAATATACAGTATGTTCTATTTAAAAAAAACGCACTTTTAACCCTTTTCGTAACTAGCAGTAAGATCATGAATTTTGAACGACCCTGTATAACGCAGAACAATCTTCTCTATACAGAATCATTGTACATGATCTTGATGAACTAAACACAAAATTGCAACTTCCTAAGAATCCAAATACCGCAGAAATAAACATTCAATTCGAGCTATGTTTTGGATAAAAAATATGGAAAATAACCAATATCTGAAAAACCGTTAGAGATAGGTATAGGGGAGTCTGAGGCAGAAATAATCAGAAAGGAATGACAAGTTCAAAAATGCGGTAATATACAGGGTGACCAATTTGAAATTACAAAGATGCTGCTACTTTCTGGTATAAGCGGCAACGCTGCATTACTGAAAATATTTTAGATCGATAGACCAAGAGCAACTACTTGAGAAACCAAATTTTCAGAATGATCCTATTTCCCGTTCTTCGTAAACGTCTAAGGAACCATCGATCGTGAAGTAGAAGTAGATTATCTCATCACATAATATGATTTAAAATCACCACATACATTGGGTTTTTATTTGATTCAACTCACATCATTCTTAACAAAAATACTCGTAATCTCTTGAACACAAATGCTACGATACCCAAATTACTCAAATATTCATGAAAACCACCTTCAATATTCAGAATTTCGAAAATCAAAAATATGCCTACCTTAAGAAAGTGATTCCTCACTCAGATAGGGATTTAGAGTATAATAGGCTCAACGGTTTAGGCGTGAGGCCGATGGACACACAAATTGAGATTTATTTTTTTTTTTTGATCTACAGACTGCGTGGAATAGAATCAATTCCCATCAAAAGATCAAATTTGAATTTTTTGACGATCACAATAATTCCTCCCTACTTGGTCGAAAGAAAGCACAAAATGAGACCTACACTCAATCTTTCTATTTTCAAGGAGTCAATTATTGGTTTTCTGTACCTATGTATATATCATTGAAGGAAAACTGTTTTATACTGCAAATGCTATTACCGACAACTTATACCAGATACAAGAACAGGAAGTCAAAAAGCCTAAGACCATCCCTGGCGACACTTGCGCTCTATTGCGCAAACTCATAGGTTTGTGTATCTGCCGTAGGGGGACCACGTTATTCTGAACTAATTGGTGTTCTAGTGTTTATTATATTTCTATGGATATAGCAGATTCAACTTTCACTTTTAACATATATTTAAGAACTATTTCAGAGTGATGTTGACTGAATGTACCATTATCTATAGTTACGCAAGTAAGCCAGAGAGCGGTACCTGCTCGTACCTAACTCTAAATGGACTGAATATGTACAGGGTGCATCCACACTGCGCAGGAGACGGATACAATTTATCGATTCATTTTATTTCCTTTTTTGACAAATATACAAACAATTTTTTATAACAATTGGAAACGTTACAGCAAGAAGTAATATTTGTACACAAGGGTTGATAGAAGAGAGGAAGACACTATTTACAGTTACAGTTTTTACAACGAAACTACACAATGAACAAACGGTTTTCACAACGACAAAAATTCATTAATGGTATAAAAACAGTTTTCAGTCAGGAATGCTTTCAGGCTTAACTTGAACGAATTAAGAGTTTTGATGGATTTTACGTGGTCTAGTAGTTTGTTAAACAGTTTCAAACCCATATGATCTGGCGAACAGTATATTATTTTATTCCTCGACAAAGGCACACGAAATTGATCTCTTTGTCTGGTATAATGATCATGAAAGTATTCATTGTGTGAAAATTGTAACTTATTTTCAAACACATACGAGGATGTATTGATATCTAGTAAGCCTAGACCAGTTCCCTGCATAAACAAATATTGCGTTACCATAGCAACGAACAATAACTTATTAGAAGTGTCAGTGTAAAGTTTGACGTGTCCACCGAAATTGTGAAAATCGAAAAATTGGAGTATCGAGCCATCATCAAGTACCTCTATTTGAAAGGGTTAAGAGGTAAGCAGATTTACGAAGATATGCTTAATACCCTTGGTGATCAATGTCCTTCGTATGCGACCGTGACAAATTGGACTGCAAGCTTCAATAGAGGTATAGTTTCCATTGAAGATGATGACCGATCGGGAAGGCCAGTTTCTGTGTCAGTCCCCGAAAATATCGATGCAGTTCATGACATGATTTCAACAGACCGTCGAATTGGGCTAAAACGGATATCTGAAGCACTGAATATTTCATACGAACGCGTTCATCATATAGTTCACGTCAATTTGGACATGAGAAAAATTGCTGCAAAATGGATCCCCAAATGTTTGAATGTTGACCAGAAGCGTGCAAGGGTAGTAGCATCGCGTTCGATCTGTGCTCGATTTGAAAACGATGTAGACTTCTTAAACCGAATTGTTACTATGGATGAGACTTGGGTACATTTCTGCGATCCAGAAACAAAGCAACAATCGATGGAATGGCGACACTCCGGTTCTCCAAGACCTAAGAAGTTTCGTGTCCAAAAATCTGCTGGAAAAGTTCTTGCTTCAGTTTTTTGGGATTGCCATGGAGTAATCATGATTGATTTTTTGGATAAGGGTAGAACAATAACTGGAGATTACTATTCGACATTACTGACCACTGTACGGGAAAAAATTAAAGAGAAAAGACGCGGAAAGCTATCCAAAGGTGTTTTGTTTTTGGAGGGCAACGCCCCTGCAAACAAATCTCATATTGCCATGCAAAAAATTCGTGATTTAGGGTTTGAATTGCTAGAACACCCCCATTATTCACCAGATTTGGCTCCGTCCGACTGTCATCTCTTTCCTCAACTGAAAAAAAGTTCAAAAGGTCGTAAGTTTTCTTCCAACGAGGAGGTAGTAAAAGCTGTGGAGGTCTGGTTTGCAGAGCAAGAAGAAACATTTTTTTTTTGAAACATCTAAAGACGTTGCAGGTTCACTGTAATAAATTTATCCAATTAAGAGGAGAATATGTTCAGTAATAAAATATTTTGAAATTGAAATTTTGTTCGGTTCTTTAGTAGGCTAAGAAGTTTTCAATATATCCTCGTATATATAGTTGTAGTCAAACATATAAGATAAATAAAAAAAGGCGCAAAAAATGGTCGATTATCACGAAATTGATTCCCATGCCGCCGACCAGGGTCGGACTAGTACATATGCCACTAAATATTGTGATGCGTGCAGATTAATCAAGTTAATTTAACAAAAGCACTGTAACTTTTGTATTCAGAATAATCCATTTTATTATTATTAGTATCCTTAGATTAGGTAAACAACTGCCCCGTCGAAATCTAATTTGCTAATAGCTGCGCGTACCGCATACAGCTGTGATTTCTATTATAACTACGCCCGACCCTGCATGGAAAAAAACATACCTAATTGCTGTGCGGACCTTTACATCTTCCGCGCTAAACGTTAAGTGGGGGCGATAGGTGGAATAATTTGAATGAATGTAGAGATGTCAATAATTTTATTTATTAATTTATTGCAATTTTTGTCAAATAAACTGTATTTGGTTATTGACAAAATAGGAATTAATTTCCTTGTAATTTCCTGAACTTATGTAAGTATTGATATTGACTCGCACTGAATTTAGCCAATATTCTCATGTGATTACCATATAAGGTATGATCCTATGCATTTTTGGCAGAAATATATACTTTTTAATTGATAACTTGCTTAATATTTTTGAAGGAAATGTGAGGACTAGCACAATATGTGCTTATACAGGATATGATTCTTAAGGTGGACCGGTCCGTTCATTAATTTCTCACATTGCAAGGAAAATAATGTCTATAGATGAACATGTAAAAGACAACAATTCGTTTTCGAAATGCAGGGCGTTAAAGTTGAAAATTAATATTGAATTTACTTTTATTTCTGGAGGATCACAAAATACCCAAGAGCAGATGATTAAAAATATGATTATACGAAACAGAATGCCAGTGTCCAATATTGATTATATTCCCAAATTTGATTTTAGGATATGAGAGAACATTCAATTTTATGCAAGAAATAAATGAATGGTCCAGTGGAAAAACGATGAGATTCCACTTTATAAAAAGTTGAGAAAAGCGAAATCTAATGGGAGTGTCATCGTTTTTACACTGTGCTGCCTACTTTCGATCGCAGTTTTTTATAGAATGTCATTGTTTGTTTCCAGTAAGGTTTGGTATGTTGACATACCATACTGAGAGCTTCCATCAGAAAAATTCACGCAAGGTGCAATTCTTGGTGGTGCAATTGACTGTAATAATACTACTAATTTTTCATCTGAAGATGTGCTTTTCCGACAAAATATTCATGTACGGCGTTCCTTACGTTGGTAGATTATGAAATAATAATCTCTTAGAACCTACTGCCGTACAAAAATAATGGGACTGGAGGCCAGGAAAAGTTTTCAATTTCGGAAAATTAAAAAAAAAATCCTGGATTCCGGTCCCATTATTTTTGAACGGCAGTAGGTTCTAGGAGGTTATTCTTTTATAATCTACCAACGTGAGGGATGCCGTACAGGAATATTTTGTCGGAAAAGACATCTTCAGATGAAAAATTAGTATTATTATTACAGTCATTTGCACCACCAAGAATTGACGGCATAGTGACTAAAGTTATTTTTTCATATAGCAGCATCGTTCTGAATATGTTTCATGCTGGGTCAAATGACCCCCCAAAATTGTTATATGGGCTTGTAGTCTATTATTTACCCATGGCGAATTTACCTATAATGCACTAGCTATTTCAAACTCTTGCACCACTTGCCCCCAACATTATGTGGCACTTTCCAGGAAGAGGTGGAAAAGATAAGACCATTTTTTGCGCCTTTTTTTATTTATCTTATATGTTTGACGGCAACTATACATAGCTCATAGATAAAATGACAACTTAGTGATAAAATATTGTATTGGGCGAACAGATTTCTACATGACACCATTTTCGAAACTTTTGCTATACATCTGATAAAGCTCTTCTGTGCAATAAAAACCTATGAAATGGCTGTAGCATTACCCTAGAAACAAATGCCATAACGTAATCTAGACTCCACTTGTGCGTAATAGAAATTAGTGAGTGGATTTATTTCTAATACATTTCTCAAATTTATGAAAAGAAATTTCAAGGAAGATAACTTCGATGTAAGTTTTTCACAGTGATCTCTCCAAGCCATGTTTTCATCTAGGGTGATGCCTGAGAATCTTACAGAGCTGTGACTATTTTGCATTTGACTATTGTTAATAGCAAATTTCAAATCATCTAGATGTTTCTGACTAGTGTGAATTCTAATTACTCCTGTCTTCTGTATGTTGAAAAATAATCAGTTTCCGTTGAAGAAATCTGAAACATTAGTCATTGTTTTTGTTGTTTGTTGTTATCAAGGTGATTCACATAAAGAATAAAAAGCACAGGTTTTAAAATTGATCCTTGTGGAACCCCCATATTCAAAGTTAAACTATCCGATGAATTGTTGAATTTCATTATCTGATGATGATGACAACAATAATAACGGCACACCCAATAATAATGGTGGTAACACATACTACATTTATTTTCTTTCACCCCGGTAAACTCCTCGAGAGTTTGACGAAATTATTCCGACTTAACGGAAATTATTTAAGAGGGGTTGAACAAATTGGAGCAATCCGACAGCAGAGTTCGATTTTATGGTAATGGCCGGTCCCGCTGGGGTCTGTAAACCTCAAAAGCGCTTAGTCAGAACTGGGGTATTGGCAGGACCGTCTGTTTTTCATCCAGTTTTTTTCAGGGATGCGTTCTTCATTGCTAGATGATCGGTACAAAGGACAGCTGAATATTGTTATTATTAGCAATTATGAAATTTACACACAGTGGGGTCCTAAAGTAACGGTTAAATTAATTTTCTACGTAATTATGAGTGCAAGTGAAAAATCCTGAAACAAGTCAATTTTTATACGGGTGTCCGGTAAAAATTGTACAATATTGAAACTGGTGATAGACCAGGTCATGACTGTTCAGAATATCGGAATTTCACCTTAGTAAAAATCTCACAGTTTTTGAGATAATTTCTGGAAAATCATTACCTCACCTTGGATTTTTGAGTACCTTGTCTACAAATTGGGACCAATTCAAATATTTGCTGCTGAATATTACTGATGAGTGATGCTTTCAGATGTACAAAACAGTTTTTCAAAAAACGATACAGTTTTTCAAGAAATGAGGGTAAAATGCCAGATTTGAGTTTCACCAATTTTTTTAACAACAGTTTGACATTATTGTTTGAAAAAAACATAAACAAGTGGAAGTTGATATTCATTACAAAAGAATGTCCATTTTGTCCAGACTCTACCATGGTATAAAACATACGATAATTATTTTTGGAAGGACTAGTTTTCGATTAAATTAGAGTGTGATGTTATTTTGAGCTAAAATCAACTCCATTAGACTTTGTCAGTAATGTCTTTTATTTTTATCCTATCAAGATGAAATGATTAAATAATTATGAGTAATAACGAATCAACTGCTTAGAAGCATTCAATGAGATGTAAAGAAGTAAATAATAATTCAACGTTTTTTTGAATCAACACACACTATAAACCACAATGACGATTATTTAACATATTTTCAAGAAGAACCTTTTCAAATGCGTACTCGGTACCTACTAAAACTTTGACATAAACGATCTGCTGACATTTCATCAATTTGTCGCTGGACTAAGATGTCTAAAAACCATGGTGTGTCGACTCATACATGCAAAATTGTGGGATAAAACGGGAGACAATTCACCAGCTTGATTAAGAGAAAACAAATGAAATCGTGACCTGTTTCCCAAATATTCCGCATTTGCGTGTACCGCCACGGTCGGTTTTCCTGTTAGGGTAAATTTACAAGCACAGAAGTTTTCAAGTATTGTTGACGGATGAACTGAATAAAGAAACCTAATTATTGAAATTTACTGAATCACAATCACCAATCAGTTTTATTTGTTACATTTTCGACTTATTTGCATAATTTTTTACTAAAATGCAATTAACTACAATAATAACCACGCTTTTCATTTGGAAGTATCGAAATTAAGCTTCATGAAAATTCACCATTAGAACCTGTCAATCTTGTGCTAATATAATCAGGAATAGCGGGATTCCGTGAGATACATTCGTGCCATTATTTTCATTAAAATGTTTTCTAATAATACAAGATACTATGTGATAATCTTCATAATATGGTGGTACTCACTTTCGGTACTGGATATAGATGAATTATTTTGTTCGTCTCTCTGGATTGCCCACAAATGATACAAAAACGGAACATGATCAAATTATTATTGTATAGACTACACAGAAAACGATTAGATATTCACTAATTTTATTCAATGTTTCGCCAACACAGCAGCTTTTTCACTGTCTGATTAAATAAAGTTTGTGGAGATCGATTCGTTTTCTGTGTATTTTATACAATTACTATAGATCTTCAAGTAACGGTCGAGTCAATCAGACAAATTGAATTATCATTGAATGAATGATGAATTTCTAAGAAAATATGCAACAAAATTGACAAACACATTAATAATAGTCTTCAATACAGGGAAATTGTACTATGAAATTTAGATTCCGTCACAACTATTTATTTTTGAACAGTATTTGTAAGGAGTTTTCTATTGCCGAACGCCAGCCTATGATGGTACGTCCAGTATATATTAGTCATGTGCCGCGCACCGTCATGTGACGGTTTTTAGGGATCTTCAACAAAAACGTTTGGCTGGCGGGAGGCGAGAAAAATAGCATGGGAATGGGAAGTAAGTTGGTGTTGACTGGAGAGTTGGTATTGAGTTTCTGAAATCATTGTTCTTGGGGTGATTGTTTAAATATATTCATTTGTGTTGAAGTGATACCTATGGTTGGAATAAAAGGTAGGAGTCATATTTGTTTGAAATTGCTTGGAATTATCTTCGACAAATGGCTATAATACCTGTTTGAGTGAGTAATTGTTGGAGTTTACTTTCAATAAAAGAAAAGCAGGTTGTTATTTAGAATCAGTATGTTTCATTATATTTTTTTTGGATGTACTTTCCATTGCTTGTTGATTATTGAACAAAGAAAATCATGTGGGAGTTCCGTTCGTGGCAGCATAAACATTTTGAAGAATTTGTGTTTTGCTCTTACGATCATTGGTACGGAGCTTTCCTTCAATACTGAATATTTAACACTTGTTGATATTTGTATTGATGTTAAAAGTAATGTTTTGAAAAGGGGTTTTATTTGGGTATTTATTGGTTGTACATGAGTCTCAGCACATTGGAATTGAATGAATATATTCAGTTTAGCTATCGAAAATTCAAGGACTTGTAACGTGCCTGTGTGAAAAGTTACATGTCATTCGGTGATTTGCAACGTGCCTGTGTGAGAAGTTGCATATCACCGTTGTATTCATTTCAGCCTGATGGTTTGTAATGTGCCTGTGTGTGAAGTTACCTATTATTGGGCTGATTTGAGTGTTTATTGGCTTGCAACGTGCCTTTCTGAGAAGTTGCCTGCTTTTGTTGGATTTTCGAAAAACCAAGGACTTGTACGTGCCTGTGTGAGAAGTTACTTGTCATTCGGTGATTTGCAACGTGCCTGTGTGAGAAGTTGCATATCACCGTTGTATTCATTTCAGCCTGATGGTTTGTAATGTGCCTGTGTGTGAAGTTACCTATTATTAGGCTGATTTGAGTGTTTATTGGCTTGCAACGTGGCTTGGTCAGGAGTTGCTTGTTTTTGTTGGATTTTCGAGAAGCGAAGGACTTGTAACGTGCCTGTGTGAGAAGTTACATGTCTGTGTGCTGTATTGGAAATGTAATAATTACTAACGTGCCTGTGTGAGAAGTTACGTGTTATTATATGTACAGTACTGAGATGAGGTACATTGACTTGCAACGTGTCTGTGTGAGAAGTTGCAAGTCAAAGTGTTGACTCATCAGTTCATTTTTATGAGTTTATTGAAAATGAGATTTGCTTGATTTGAAAAAAAGCATTGTTAAAGAGAATCCATTGTGTTTTGGCTCATGATATCAGCCTTTTTGAAGCCTACCCAATAATTCTTTGGATTATTGATATTTGATAATTCCGCTGGAAGAAACCATTTCCTGTGTATATGTGTGTAATTAAATTCGTAGCCACAATTGTTTCAATAAATAAATCCATTTTTCAGAACTAGGTGCATTATCAATATGAAGTTCCTAAACCCCACAAAAAAAACCTAACATATTTGACGTTTGTTGAAATTCCATAAAATTGACAACAGTCGTCAATCACCATATCCCTGGAATATTGATATGACCGACCGAGTGAAGAAGCAGACCACTATTTCATTTGTTTATTTGTCTTCTGAAAAATCAAAACAAAAGCGAATCACTCGACACACCATGGTTTTTATACATATTACGCTGGACGTCATAATTTGACAAGCCATAGTCGTCATGATTTTAGTGTGAACCTAGACCTTACACGAAATATTCCATTTCGCATTTGCTGCCTAGCAACTTGCCTAGCAACCGATGCAAAAATGAAATTCTGTACAAAATGTGCTTGTGTATGAAGTTACGGTTATAAAATGAACATTTATCGAGGATGTTCTAGAAAAAATATATTTTGATTGATTGTTGAAGGTAGAAAGCTGGTAAATCACAAGAATTTCCCACTTCATAAGTCATCGAAGGTCTTTTCAATTTCAATTTGTTCCTTTCATTGCCATCATCCTTCCAATTCCAATTTCACATGAGCTCGGCCTTCAATGACTCGATTGCAAGTCACTCCAAAACCATTATTTTTTTTTTAGAGGTACCAGTTGGGATCCTCACCACACTCAACTGTGAACATAATATCCTTTTGATTCATTGAATACCGTTTCATTTCAACTTGACCTTTGTTACAGTTACGTTATTCATTCATTATTCATCGTTGAAAGCAACGGGTTTGTTTGGGAAAAGAATAAGAAAACTAAAAGGGATGTTAGCGAAGAATTTGCTCTGACAAACACTTTTTAGATAAAAATTTATCCGAATTCAGAAAAGAGGATAAGCCACTTGGCCACTGGAAAGCGTGGAATAAATTTTCAAACTTGAAATTGTTTCGAATTTTTTGTTTAATAGGTATAAAATATTTAGTGCCAACTAAGAGTCTCTTCCCCTTGTATCTTTTGAACGATTGGATGCATATTTCACAATCTAAACGTTTTACACAAAAACCATCTTTCTTCTACTTTTAAGTAATTTCATTCATATGGTAGGTAGTAGGTATTTCAGATATTTTATCATTGAAATGTTTCGAAGTTTGTCTAGTAAACAATATTATTTTTCTGAAATCGTTCAAGAATGCCCACTTTCTCGGAGCAACTTCAGGCTTCAAAATACGCTAATCTAGTATTTTAGTCCGTTGCTAAGCAACGAACTTTCCCGGACCGTTTTCGGACCTAAACGGTACGGGAAAGTACTTTTTCTACAACCACACTCCAAAACATGCTTTTCTGCATAGTTTTACGTTCGCAAACATGATTATTTCTCACAATAATTGAAATTTGACATTAGTGTGCCGCAAAGTGACATTTCTGTGCCACAAAGTGACATTTCTGTGCCAAAATTTTTCAGTACCTAATTTCTAAGCAAGTTTTCGTGACAGCGAGGTGAAAGTATATTTTGAAAATTCTGCATTTCGAAGGGATATTCGATCAGGCAACTTCAAAAATGAATAGACAAAGTCTATTGGTTTATATAATATGAGGGAAATTGTCGTACAAATTCATAATCTGAACAAAAATCATAGACATCACTACTGCTGTCTCAAATACCCACATACACACTATCCATTGCTAGGCAACGGAGCAACATCTATCGAATCATTTGAATGTCAACAAACGTCAAGCATAAAATATTCGTAAAATATTCTTGTCCCGTCATTGTTTAATGAGATTGAACTAAAATGGATAGCGACAGTTCTGAAACTGAAAATACTCCGCCAGAACTAAGAGAACAAGTTAATTCATTGTCATTGAATTTACTACCTTCAACTTCAAGAGGAAAATATGAAAATGCATACAAACAGTTTATGGATTGGAAGGAAAAATACAAAACTAAAAGTGTTTCTGAAAATATAATTTCGGCATATTTTGAAGAACTATCCAAATCAAGAAAAGCCTCTACTCTCTGGTCAATATATTCAATGCTAAAATCGACTATTAATATTAGAAATATCAGAAAAAACAAGAATGAGAGCGGCTTAAAATCCTCTCCCTCTTCCCTTGCTTCTCTTGGGCATCATAAAGCTAAGAATGAGTCACTGACATTTCATTCCGTCTTATAGTATAGTATTATTTTTAGCAAAAAGGGTGTTGTAGAAAAAGTATAGTATGTAACACGTGCAGAAATGCAATTTCTCACTCGTTTGAATTGCAGCACTCGCTTGCGCCCGTGCCGCAACTTTTTCAAACTCGTGAGAAATTAGCACTTTTCTGCACTTGTTGCACAATATACTATACCAGTCTTGCATGCAAGGATATTTTCCCACTGAGTTCGAAAAGGCACTAGAAATTTTTTTATTCCAAAAGGGAGATAAGACAGAGTTAGACAACTACAGACAAATTTCCTTACTCTGCTCACTCTCGAAGTTGTTCGAGAAAGTAGTAACTGCTAAGATGAAAAATTATTTGGAAATGACCAACCTGATATGTAGTAACCAGCATGGATTTAAAAAATGTCATTCTATGGAAACAGCATCATTCCAATTTCTCAATTTTATATACTCTGAAAAAGATTTCAACAATTGTGTAGTTAGCCTGTTTTTCGATTTGTCAAAGGTATTTGACACAGTGTCTTCCAAGTTTCTAACAAATAAGTAGAAAATGCTTGCTTTTCCAAATAATTTTTTGACTTGGTTACAATCATATACAGGGTGTCAATTTGAAAACTTCCCACCCTTAATATCTTCCATCCAGTAAACAATATGAGTAATCGAAAAAACAGGTCAATTTTATTGTCAAGGGGGACACTTTCAAGGACTATTTGTAGCCCCCGTGGTTCAACCCCCTAGGAGGGGTAGATGTTACCCTTAGAATTTTAAATGGGCGTTCAATTCTTGTTCCAATGGTACCCTGACTTATTATTTTTTGATGAGCATTTTCCGAAAAATTGCGTTCTAAACTAACAGAAGTAATTATTAGAACGCCTATACTGAGATGCATGGTTTGGCCAGAACTGGTTAGAATATTAGGTGGTACCGTTCCAACCCTGTATTAGGGGTAACATTAGCCATTAGCTCCAAACACTTTACATAAAAAAGTAGTCTAATAGTAAAACGTAGATGGTAGTAAAGTTGTGTTTATTAAATGCTGAATTTTTAAGTGTCATCGCAGAAATTGTACAGATAGCCTTCCTTTTTTGCTACTTCTGCTGTAAAAAGTTTCTGTTTTCCGGCAAAAAAATGGTTAGCAAATTTGAACTATGTGGTAGTATTGTGAATACCGTTGTACCTGTTGGGCTGTTTAGGAATTACTTTAATAAGTGTATAAAAGTGTAAAAATGGTTTACATTCTTCAAGACAGAGTTGAAATGATTGTAATTTATGGAGAAGTTGGAAAGTGCGCACGAAGGGCGGCATGTCTTTTTAACGAAAGACATTCAAATTGTAATGTAAGTCACCGGTATGTGCTTGATTTGGTGAATAAGTTTTACGAAACTGGTTCAGTGACAAATAAAAAAAGAAATAACCCCAGAGTACTAAATGAAGCAGCTCAAATTGAAGTTTTGGGAACATTTGCTGCAGAGCCCACGAGCTCCTTACGATCAGTATCAGAACAGACGGGAATGTCACGCGAGACTATAAGAAAAGCATTGAAAATGCATAAATTTCATCCATATAAAATGCAGATTCTTCAAGAGCTCCACGAGTATGATTATGATAGAAGAATAGAGTTTTGTGAAATCATGTCTCATCGAGTCAATACCATCCCTAATCTTCTGTTAAACATCTGTTTCAGCGATGAGTGTTCATTTTTTCTGAATGGCAATGTTAATAGACAAAATTGTCGCTATTGGAGTGACGAAAACCCACATATTTTTCGGGAAGGGCATACACAACACCCACAAAAAGTTAATGTTTGGGCTGGTATTCTTGGAAATACCATTCTTGGTCCATTATTTCTGGAAGAAAACTTGACTGGCAATCTGTACCTTGATATGCTTGAAGAGACTATCGATCCTCTTATAACTCACGAGCTAGAAACTCAAATTGATGCAGAAGGTAATGAACTTTTGCAGGAGGATCTGTTACATTTCCAGCAGGACGGTGCTCCACCTCATTAGTCATTATTTTCTTCCCGTCCGACAGTGGTTAAACGAGAGATTTCCGGGTAGATGGATTTGCAGAAGGGGAGCAGTTGAATGGCCTCCGAGATCACCGGATTTAACACCCTTAGATTTCTTTCTTTGGGGGCATCTTAAATCCGTTGTTTATAAAACACAACCTTCTGATATTGACGAACTTAAAAGACGAATTACAGCAGCATGCCGGTCAATTCCTAGTGAAGTTTTCCGTAATGTTAGAGGGGAGTTCGAAAACAGACTGTATTACTGTTTAGAGCAAAATGGACAACATTTCGAACAGGTAATAAGATAAGCGTAAGTAGATTTTATGTTGGAAATGTCTTTCTCACAAATTAAATTTTATTGTGTAGAAGGAAAATAACCACCAAATAAAAAATCCCATGCGTAATAAATTTATTCCTGTCATTCAAGGGTTGGAGCGGTGCCACCTACTCTTCTAACCATTTTTATTAAAGGGAGTCAATACAATAATGCATCTCAGTATAGGCGTTCTAATAATTACTTCTGTTAGTTTAGAACGCAATTTTTCGGAAAATGCTCATCAAAAAATAATAAGTCAGGGTACCATTGGAACAAGAATTGAACGCCCATCAAAATGATGTGCCACTTGACCCCCCTTCCCATTTAAAATTCTAAGGGTAAAATCTACCCCTCCTAGGGGGTTGAACCACGAGGGCTACAAATAGTCCGTGAAAGTGTCCCCCTTGACAATAAAATTGACCTGTTTTTTCGATTACTCATATTGTTTACTGGAAGGAAGATATTAAGGGTGGGAAGTTTTCAAATTGACACCCTGTATGTGTGGACGTAGTATGACCGTTAGAAATAACGTATTTATGTCAAGTGAGAGTGATGTTAAATTAGGAGTACCACAAGGGTCAGTATTAGGACCCCTACTATTTGTGTTATTTGTCAACGACTTGCCGAACACGTAACTGATTGCCCCATTACCATGTTTGCGGAAGATACAACGATTACAGTTGCTAGTTCTCATCCAGATGCGTTATTTACAAATGTTGACAGAATCATTGATACATTCACATCATGGTGTGACAGAAATCAACTGATTTTGAGTACAACAAAGTCAGTTTCAATGACATTTCATAATAGGAAGGATAATATCCCTGGTGAAATAAACGCTATTGGTGAAATAATTATGTCGCAAGATGTAAAATTCTTGGGAACATTCCTAGATGAGAGGTTAGACTGGGATCTACATATCAATCACATATGCAAGAAACTGAATTCAGCATTCTTTGCAATTAAGCAGATGAAAACATGTGTAGCCAAGGAGAGCTTACTAACCATTTATTATACAATGGTATACTCACCTGTTTCCTTCAACACAATGTCATGGGGTTGTGGTAAAGATTTTGGTAGAGAATTTGTAGGGCAGAAACGTACCTTAAGAATAATCTTCAATGGACCATCGAGACAGTTGCAAACCAGTATTTATAAAAGAGAAATTGTTAACTGCCCCATCCATCTATATTTTGTAACGTTTAAAATTCATTAGAAGCAACTTGAAATCATTCAATACCAATGCTTCTTCACATGCTTACAACACACGTCATGGGGGTTACCTGAAAGTACTGAACCACAAAACTACAAAAATCAAGAATTCTCGTCTCTACAATGCATTGAGTTTCTACATCAACCTGTCAACGAAAATAAAAAATTATGAAAATGACAGAATAATTTTTAACAAAATAAAATGTTTGCTGACTGAAAAAAGTCACTATTCCTGTCAAGAATATTTGGATGATCCATCATGGTGATTAATTTTATTTTATTTATTTTACTTTTTAATATATCACTTGTAGTGTGCTGTCGTCTTACCTGCTTTATGATAATGTTAACTCAATGATTTTAATTATATATACATAATGGTCGTGGTTTATTTGTACTCATATGTTAAGATTTTATTTATACTGATAATCGATTCACTTTAAATATGTATCTTGTGTTGTGCTGTCACCTGTTACCTGTTATAACTTTGATTTTATTTCAACATATGATCGTGGTTTGTTTGTTTATTTACTCATTCATTTTATTTATCCTCATTTTATATTCTCAATGACCGTTATAATATGCTATTACTGAATTATGTACTCTTTCACTGTAGATATCTGAATTGTATATGACTCAGATTTGGTTTTATTCATTTATACAAGTAACTGAGCGGTTTATGTCCACACATCATTAATTGGCTTTTATATGACTTACCATATGTAGAACTGTACCTGAATGGCTGATAAATTTATTATAATATTATTATTAATTGACCATCAACATGGGTACTAGAACGGAACCCTGTGGGACGCCATCGATAACGAACATCATCAAAACTCATTTTCATCGACAGCCCCAAACCGAAGGCAACTAAACTTTCGATTTACCCATCCCCGTTCCCAGCATCCGCCACCACCACCACCACAGCGAACTCCGCGTGCGTCTGATTGCGGCTCGGGGGTGGCGCCCCCCCGCCGCTCTGATAATTGCTCGCGGGCCCCGCCCAGGGGCGCCGCGTGCCCGCATCTCATTACACTTGTTGACAAATGAAAAACGATTACCAACCGCAGATTACACATCCCGATGCTCTCTCTATAAATAAATGATGAGTGGATGGAGATGCGCTAATGAACCCCGAATGGAAGCTGCTCCACCCATCTCGAGAATGGACCCGAATTCTTTTTGTTTTTCTGTTTTGGATTCCACGGAGATGAAAATCCTCTAATGTTCAAAAAACATCTTGAGAGACGAGGGAAAATGGGTAGAAACTGGTGATCTTCTTGAATTTCTGCATGATGTGTGTCTCAGGGAACACCTACCGGGGCTTTGACATTCGTTGGGAAGGAGATGATAATAATAATATATAATAAAATTTATTTTCCAACAAGTCATATGAAACTGTATATACGAATAGTCAAATAGATAAAGTAATAACAAAATGTCAGAGCCTGGGCTGCAAATAGAGTGCATTCCATTTAAAATGAGCCAACCCTGAATAACTTTTGAAACAATGATTTGCAGAAAAAATAAAAAAAACACGTCAACAATAGTATCCAGGAGAACACCATATTCATATTTGATGTAACTAGACCTAATATTTTCAAACAGAAATGATATTACAGTTCAGCTTGCTACTGACCCCATTCTTCAGGATAATATACATCACTCCCCACTCTCTTTTGATGTAAAACACATCACTTCCAATGCAATTTAATATAGCGAATATTTCTATGATTTTAAAAATGCCAATGAATATATTTCTAGTGAGGACTGGCATAAACTCTGTTCCTCCAACGATATCAATCAACAGTTTTTTTTCTATGAAGTCTTATACAGGGTGTATCTGAATAACACCGAAAAAATTAAAGGGGTGATTCTGTGATGAAAATTAATGTGAGTGTATGGTATAAAAATTTTTGAAAAAATCCTCCCCGGAAAAGTTACACCCCTTCGAAAATTAAAAAAAAAATGATTTTTCTTTTTTATTTTTCCTGTATATCAAGCTAAAGACACGAAACTTGGTAAACATTATCTGTCAATAAGAGTACACTTTTTGAATTTTTTTCAACCCTGAATTATGCTTAAAAGGGGTTGATTATTTCAACCCCTAAGATATTTTTTCTTACAACTTTTTTTTAGATGAAAATTTTTTCTTTAAAAAAGTATGACTGAAAAGCCCAATTCATTTTTAACTCTACAAGTTTTTTCTAATACTTGAAAAATACGAGAAAAAAAATCTAATGCAATGCATTTTCAAAAAGATGAGCTAACGCGAGTGTATTTTGCGTCAAGTCTAGTGGCCTGTGCTTTGCATAAAAACATTAATACTGACACTAGGATTGTGTAGTGTCATTTTCTGTCACCCATCTTATTGTTTCACAAGTTTTATGATTGTGTATTGTAGGAAATATTAGTTGATTGAAAATATGAATGCATATACGAATTTGGAAATGGCAGATATGCATTTTACATACGGTCGTGCTAACGATAATTCATTGGAAGCGGAAAGACTTTGTGCTGAACAGTACCCACAGCGTAGACTACCCCATCATACTACGTTCACAACTATTCACCGACGCTTGCGGGAACGTGGTAATTTTGAAAAAAGAAGTTATGATTCTGGTCGTACTAGAGAAGTTAGAACTGCAGCTGTAGAAGAAGCCGTACTTAATTCAATTGAAGAATTCCCAGAAACTAGTACCAGGAGAATAGCTCGTGTCCTACATGTAAGCCATTCCGTTGTTTTTAGAATTTTAAAAGAACAAATGTTCTATCCCTATCATCTTCAACGGGTGCAGGCGTTAATGATTCGAGATTTTTTACCCCGTGTGATTTTTTGTCAGTGGCTTATTAATATGATTGGCCAAGCACCACAGTTCTTAGGTAATATTTTATTTACTGACGAGGCGAGTTTCTCAAGAGACTGTATTAGAAATTTTCACAACAATCACCTTTGGGCTGGCGAAAATCCTCATGGCTTTTTTGAAGGAAATCATCAGTATCAATTTTCATTAAACGTGTGGCTCGGAATTATTGATAATCATTTAATTGGTCCCCATTTTCTTCCGCTACGATTAAATGGTGAAGCATATTGTCATCTCCTTGAAGAATTACATGTTCTTCTTGAAGAGGTTCCCATTCAAATTAGGCAACATTCATGGTTTATGCACGATGGTGCACCAGCTCATTTTAGTATACGTGCAAGAACTCACCTGGATGAGGTGTATGCCAATCAATGGATAGGTCGAGGAGGACCTGTAAACTGGCCAGCCCGCTCCCCTGACCTTAATCCTTTGGATTTTTGCATATGGGGATATCTGAAATCTTTGATATACACAAACCCAGTTGAATATATCGATGATCTGCGAAACCGCATTGTAGCAGGGTGTGAGACTATAAGAAATTCTCCAGGAATATTTCATCGAATACGCAATTCTATGAGGAAAAGGGTAGATGCTTGTATTGAAGCTGAAGGCGGTCATTTTCAACATTTATTATAATTGTATTGTCGATATTCGACAGGTTTTTGTTCATTGTTTGTTCACTTTTGTTTTTAGTTGTAGAAGTCTCATAATCATAATTTGGTTGGCTGTTGTTTAATAAAATGCTATTTTACATGAGCTTATTTTTTTTTCTCATAAATGCTTAAGTTTTCGAAAAAAACTTGTAGAGGTAAAAAAGTTAGTCAATGAATTGGGCTTTTCAGTCATACTTTTTTAAAGAAAAAATTTCCATCTAAAAAAAGTTGTAAGAAAAAATATCTTAGGGGTTGAAATAATCAACCCCTTCTAAGCATACTTTAGGGTTGAAAAAATTTCAAAAAGTGTACTCTTATTGACAGATAATGTTTACCAAGTTTCGTGTCTTTAGCTTGATATACAGGGAAAATAAAAAAGAAAAACCATTTTTTTTTAATTTTCGAAGGGGTGTAACTTTTCCGGGGAGGGTTTTTTAAAAAAATTTTATACCAAACACTCACATTAATTTTCATCACAGAATCACCCCTTTAATTTTTTCGGTGTTATTTAGATACTCCCTGTATAATGAACTCAACCTCTATGTACCTTTGAAAAAGTACAAGTCATCAAATTTTCCCCCGTGGTTTACCCCTCAATTACGTATTTTGGTCAATGAAAAAAATAAATATCATAGAATTTTCAAACAATTTGGTATTGCTGAGGATTATACTAAATTTTCAAACTTGAGTGCTCAGTGTAAATTAGTTAGTCAGAAATGTTACAAAACCCATATCGAACATGTAGAGAAAAATTTAACTAACAATCCCAAATATTTCTGGTCACACGTTAATATAATCAAAGGCTCTTACCGAATACCTGAAAAAATGTATTATAATGATATTGTTAGTTGTGATGAAACTGATATTTCAAACCTCTTTGCAAATTTTTTTTCAACGGTCTATTCAACAGACGTTCATAACAATTCTCAAATTACGCCTGAATTCAACTATGCTCAAACTATTGACATGACTGAATGCAAAATCAGCATAACAGATGTGTTCGATCGGATAGTAAGTTTGCCATCTAAGCTCCCCTTTGGTCCAGATGGCATACCTATGTACTTCATTAAAAACTGCATCTTTTCCATTACTAAACCTATTCACGTTATATTCAATGTCACTGAAATTGGGAGTTCATCCTGATTTCTGGAAACATGGTTTCTTATCACCAATTTTCAAATCTGGTAAAAAGATAATGATGAAAATTACAGAGTATGCAATCTGAAATTCCCAAGATGTTGGACTATTTTGTAACAAAACACTTATCTTAGTTGTACAAGAACATTATTAATGATGAACAGAGTGGCTTCATGAAGGGCAGCTCAACTAATACCAACCTAATACTATATCAGGATTATATCATCTCAATATTTGAGAATAAATCTCAGGTTGACTCTATCTTCACAGACTTCTCGAATGCTTTCGATAGAGTCAATCATGATATCCTAGCATCTACTGATCGACAAGCGTAAGGATGCCTCCGAGAATTGGTCGCGCAGTTGACAAAACCCTGGAGTGGGGAAGGAGCTCAATCGCTCTGCCTTATTAAACAGTAGTCGATCTTTGTCGCACATCCACTCACGCTTTCTATCGTTTGCGCATCTCAGAGGCATCCTTACGCTTGTCGATCTGTAAGTTAATGTATCTTGGTTTCAGTGGACCGTTGCTTAATTGGTTCGATAGCTTCTTGAATGGAAGAACACAATGTGTTAAAGTGGCTGGATGTATTTCACAAGTGATAAAAGTATCCTCTGGAGTATTACAAGGGTCACATTCTGGACAAATGCTTTTCAACTTTTTCATCCATGATATCTCTTTCAATCTGCAATTCTCAATTTCTGTTATTTGCTGATGACGTAAAATTATTCTGTCCTGTGAACTCGCTGATTGATGCAAAACTTTTACAAGAGGATATAGATCATTTAGTAAACTGGTGTCAACTCAAAAAGATGGATCTTAATGTAAAAAAGTGTTTTGTCATATCTTTTTCGCGAGAGAAAACATTTATCAACTTTCCATTTCAAGTCCTCGGTAACCAACTATCACGTGTCAATGAAATTAAGGATTTGGGCATAAAAATTGATACCAAACTCACTTTTGATCAACACATTAAAGAAATCACAACCAAAGCATACAAAATATTGGGTTTTATCATCAGGATATGCAAGAACTTCAATTATAATACCTTGAAAATACTGTACTGCTCACATGTTAGATCTATTTTTGAATGTGGTTCAATTGTATGGTCTCCACACTATGAATATTATGTTCGACAAATTGAGAGAGTTCAAAACAAATTTTTGAGATGTTGCGCTTATAAAATGGGGCTAGCTAGAGAAGAATATGTATATACGAAGCTAGAGCAACTGCTGAATATACACAATCACTTTCTTACAGAAAATGTGTCACCCACAGAAAATAATCTCAGGCATCATCAATTGCTCTAAACTACTTGAGACTATTGCACTGAAAACTCCAGTCTATAAAACTCGCTCACCTGAAATTTTCACTGTTTCATTACATACAACCAACTATGCTTATCACTCCCCTCTTAATAGAATCAAAATATATTTCAACAGGTTTTCTCATAGCCTAGATTTATTCTGTATGAATGTATATAATATTAGGAAGGTCTTGAAAGATATGTTAGTGATTAAGAATCTATCTTTTGTTTGAAAGTGGTTGACAATGTTTCACTTTGAGTAAGGTTATTCTGGACTTTCATTGTCTAAAAAAGAACAAAGAAAAATTCAATTCTCTGCAATTTTTAATCACGGCGTTTCAACTGTTAAAATCTACAGTCGTTATCAAGTGTATAATGCGACAATCTCAAGGATTCTTCTTATATATGCTGTGGATAATTTTGTGTCATTAGCCTAGGGGTAATTTGGCGGTATTCAGGTAAGCTTGTTAATTACAGTGCCAGGTCCCTCCGGTACAGCATTGTTAATTCTTGTCGCAATTTCAATTGATCCATGCCACTAATTAAGGGTTTCCACACATTACGGATTTCTATGCTAGCTTGACTAAAGACTTTGTTGTTCATAATATATGCACTCTATTTAAACTTCCTACTATACCAGCCCTCTTCTTTATGGATGACTTCGGCTTCAGTCCATTTTATGTTGTATTGGGTCGTCCAGACATGATCCGCTATTCCCGACATTGATGTTTCTCCTCGTTGAGTGTTTCTCTTGTGTTCAGCGAGTCTAACGCTAAGTGGTCTCTTAGTTTCTCCAAGATAAGCTTCGCCGCATTCACAAGGGATGCGGTAGATGCAGTTTTTGGAGTTAATGTCAGCGTTACGTGGTCTGGTCTTTGTGAGATGGCTGCGAATAGTGTTACCTGACTTGAAACATGTCCGTATTTTGTATTTCGACCCAATTCGCTTTATTCTTTCCGATAGACCTCTAACATACGGAACGCACAGGGTGGCTTGTGTCGGCTCATCTGGTTTCTTGTTCTTATCCCCCCTGCGGGCTAGAACCTCTTCTATATGTTTTTTGGGGTACCCATTTCGTCGCAGATCTTTCTTGATATTGTCCAATTCGATGGCAAGACTTTTATCTGTGTTACATAGGTTGTAAGCACGGTCCACCAGCGATCGAACAACTCCTCTCTTTGTAGCACCATGATGGTTCGATTCGAAGTTCAGGATTGTCCGGTGTGAGTCGGCTTTCTGTATACTGATGTTTGGCACTTATCATTGTTCTTTTGAACTTTCCCGTCTAGAAAAGGTAAACCGTCTTGCGTCTCCTTTTCCATCGTGAAGTTTATGGACTTTCTGATGTTATTCAGATGTTCCAAAAAGACGTCAAGGTCCTCGTCTCCGTGGTTCCATATAACAAACGTGTCGTCAACATATCTCAACCACATCTGAGGTTTCTTATGGGCTGTCTCTGTAGCAAAAGTTTCAAACCATTCCATATAGATGTTTGAGGCCTACTGGAAAAAGAGCCACATCTGAAAAACAATATCAGCCGGGAAGAACAGAGAGCATTGAACAATCTGAAGAAAGACAACACAATAAAGATTCTGCCTGCGGACAAAGGAAACGCAACGGTCGTCATGGACAGCGACGTCTATGAGAGAAAAATCGAGGAGGTACTCGGTAAAGGTGAATACAAACGATTGGCTAAAGATCCCACAGCAACGATAAAAAGAAAGGTGTACCAGACGCTAAAAAATTACGAACAATTTTTCTCAGATAGAGAAAGATCAATGCTGACTCCACACCACAGCAAGCCACCGCACCTTTATGGACTACCAAAAATCCACAAGGCAGAAGTTCCTTTGAGACCGATAACCAGCTCCAGAGACTCAGCTACCTACAATCTAGCCAAGTTCCTACTGCCGATTATCCAACCACTGCAAGGCAATACCTCGACGTTCGTGAAGAACTCCAGGCACTTTGTAGAGATCCTGGAAGGGGTCAGAGTAGCACCAGGAGACCAATTCGTCAGTTTTGAAGTGGAAAGTTTCTACACCAACGTCCCGGTAGAAGAGGCCTTGCAAATTATTCGGAAAAATCTGCAAGAAGACAGAGAGCTGAAGAATAGGACGAACCTACCAGTACGTGGCATTATGGACCTGCTAGAATGTTGCCTGCGAAATTGTTACTTTCAAGAAAAAGGCCGCTTTTTCTCCCAGGAAGACGGACTACCGATGGGATCCCCATTATCGCCCTTGGTAGCAAACATCTATATGGAATGGTTTGAAACTTTTGCTACAGAGACAGCCCATAAGAAACCTCAGATGTGGTTGAGATATGTTGACGACACGTTTGTTATATGGAACCACGGAGACGAGGACCTTGACGTCTTTTTGGAACATCTGAATAACATCAGAAAGTCCATAAACTTCACGATGGAAAAGGAGACGCAAGACGGTTTACCTTTTCTAGACGTGAAAGTTCAAAAGAACAATGATAAGTGCCAAACATCAGTATATAGAAAGCCGACTCATACCGGACAATACCTGAACTTCGAATCGAACCATCATGGTGCTACAAAGAGAGGGGTTGTTCGATCGCTGGTGGACCGTGCTTACAACCTATGTAACACAGATAAAAGTCTTACCATCGAATTGGACAATATCAGGAAAGATCTGCGACGAAATGGGTACCCCAAAAAACATATAGAAGAGGTTCTAGCCCGCAGGGGGGATAAGAACAAGAAACCAGATGAGCCGACACAAGCCACCCTGTGCGTTCCGTATGTTAGAGGTCTATCGGAAAGAATAAAGCGAATTGAGTCAAAATACAAAATACGGACATGTTTCAAGTCAGGTAACACTATTCGCAGCCATCTCACAAAGACCAGACCACGTAACGCTGACATCAACTCCAAAAACTGCATCTACCGCATCCCTTGTGAATGCGGCGAAGCTTATCTTGGAGAAACTAAGAGACCACTTAGCGTTAGACTCGCTGAACACAAGAGAAACACTCAACGAGGAGAAACATCAAAGTCAGGAATAGCGGATCATGTCTGGACGTCCCAACACAACATAAAATGGACTGAAGCCGAAGTCATCCATATAGAAGGAAGTTTAAAGAGAGTGCATATATTATGAACAACAAAGTCTTTAGTCAAGCTAGCATAGAAATCCGTAATGTGTGGAAACCCTTAATTAGTGGCATGGATCAATTGAAATTGCGATAAGAATTAACAATGCTGTACCGGAGGGACCTGGTACTGTAATTAACAAGCTTACCTGAATACCGCCAAATTACCCCTAGGCTAATGACACAAAATTATCCACAGCATATATTAGAAGTATCCTTGAGATTGTCGCATCATACACTTGATAACGACTGTAGATTTTAACAGTTGAAACGTCGTGATTAAAAATTGCAGAGAATTGAATTTTTCTTTGTTCTTTTTTAGACAATGAAAGTCCAGAATAACCTTACTCAAGAATCTATCTGTTTAGTGCTTTGTCATTTCAAACCAATCCTTGTGTTTCACTGTTGTTTTTATTAAATTTTGATGTGTATGTGTTAGTATAGTAATAGATTAGGTAAAACTTAATTTTATCTTACTTAATTTTTGTTATTCGTTATAAATTGGGTTATTCCGTGGAGATAGATAAATAAATAAATAAACTTTCCCTATGACATCACCAGAGCAGCTCACCATTTTTTTTAATGCATCACCCTATATTATTTTCATTATCGGATGCACCATAATGAGCAGATTTCAACAAAGTATAATACATGGTCTGAAGCTCACAGTTCGGGAGCTATACATTATTTGAGTTGAGCCACCCTGAATGAACTTCAGTTACCTAGGTTTTATGCGTATTTTTTGAAGAATAATTCAAAAAGTCTAATTTTGCTCTATTAAGTTTGAATTCGATTTTCTCCTCTTTTTGAATTTTTCTCAATCTACAATAACTATAACCTTTATTAGCACAATTTGCTCTTTACAGAAGGAACGAACAGCAAATAAAACTACCCAAAGACAACACATTAAAAGTACCTATCAATAAATAAAATACAATAAAATACAAAACACAACAAAAGTCATTACAATTCAATATAACATATTAAAAACTACCACAAGAAATTCAAATTCAGAATTGGTTTAATACATATTCTCTACATTGTGTATTGAAATGGCTCAAAGAAGTGATGTTTGTGGTCTCTGTTGGTAAACCATTAAAAAGTGTTAGACCCTTATTGAATATTGTGTTACACAATATGTCTTCAGTTTTTATATAAAAATCATTCACAGCACGAGCTCTAGTGTTATGAGTGTGTACATTACCTATATAATTTAGTTCATCGCAGAGGTAGGTCGGTAACATATTATGTCTGAGCTTGAATACAAAGACCAACATATTATAGTGTATTCTTTGTTTTACCGACATTAGTGATAATATCACTAGCATGTTCTTAATTGAAGTACGTCTGTTACACATGAGTATAGCTCTCATGGCTCGATTTTGTATTTTCTGAATAGTACTCAACTGGTCATTCTTAAGGAAAAATAAAAGGGTTCCACAGTAATCAAAATGAGGTGCTATTATTGATTTGTAAATTGTCAATTTTGAAAAAATAAAAACTTTACCGTTAAGTCTGTATAAAAAATGAACTTTTTTTGCAACCTTCCTTTTTATATAATCACAGTGTGCATTCATATTCAATTCTTCATCTATCATTACTCCTAAGTACTTGATTGTTTTTACCTTTTCAATTTTACAGTCATTGATCATCAAGGTCATTTGAAAATCCTCATCTTTCACTCTTTTAAGCTTATTTCTGCTCCCTATCAACATATACTTGGTCTTTTCAAGATTCAACATTAACCCATTATCACACAACCATGTGGAAACCCGATTTAAGTCTTCATTCATGGAGGATTCTATTTCATCTGGTTCACCAGCAAGGTAAATCAATGTATCATCAGCGAATAATTTCCGTTGGCATTTTTTCACTTGACTAATAATATCATTAATAAACAAAATAAATAATATTGGCCCCAAAATGGAACCTTGAGGAACTCCATATTGTGTTTCTAATTCATGAGATAATTCATTGTTATACTTCACCTTCTGTGTTCTATGACGTAGATAACTATTGAACCAATTTAATACATTGCCAGTTATACCATATCTATTAAATTTCAATAACAACAAATCCAAAAAAACAACGCCTATTACATGGTTTTTGCTAATATTTGTTTTCCACTGGGTTATTAAAAATTGTAGGGATGTTTCACATGAGTGAGATTGTCGAAATCCTGATTGTTGGTTGATGATTATATTGTGGTTTCCAATAAATTTGAGCAGCTGATCTTTGACCACTGTTTCCAATAGTTTTTCATATACAGGAAGGGTATCAGGTGAAGCTACAATTCAATGGAGACGATCCACAACATACAGTGGTGGTGAGATGATACTGGGTAGGTAAAAAACTTACAGTCGAACTCCACCAAATAAAATCTTTTTTACTAATGTGGGTGTAGTTAGAAGACACTCATCAGCACATTACGAGATGTAGTCGCAAGACTTACATCAGCAGCAGGACATGTTTCGAAGGATGAATCCTTCATCTTCAGCGAGAAAAGTTACAAAGTTAAGATCTACAGAAAAGAGAAATATTACATCATTGAGAATAACAGTAATAACATTTGAACATACCATGTGTGGTGGAAAAAAGCAACTATGAAAAATGTAGAAAAATTATTAAAACTATTATGGTCAACATGACGTTAGGAACAAAATTATTATTTACGAAAAACGTAATTTTGTTCCTAACTCAGATTTAAAAATTGTACATGTTTTTGTTAAGGAAAAAAGCTCAATCTACTTGAGACCCTGGAAATAAATAAGGCAATTAAAAATTCAGAAGTTGAATGTATAAACGGACAAACTAATTTTGACAGCTTAAAACTTTTCAATTTCTTACTATTTGGATCGATCGATTTGTGAATAATTTTCTTTTCTTTGTCAATTTTCTTCACACTTTTACAAGTCATACTCGTTCAACAACCAATGTTCCACACTACAATTTGTCCAGTTTTCTATTTTTTTAATATAAATTTCCAATATTACTGATAGTTGATGTTGTGTGATTGATGATTGCTCTTTACCATGGGTCCATAGGTCCACAGGACAGTCACTCTGTCACTTTGAGTCGACGGATGACAGATGTCAACCTCAAACTTCAAATTTCACTTTCATTCTTATATAACCCTTTCGTTTTGGAATTAGTGTTCTTCTTGAATTTCTGCAGGCTGCATGCCTCAAGGAACACCTCCCGGGGCAGTGAGTTCCAAAAATTTATGAAAATGTATAGGAGTAGTCAAATAGGAACCTGTAGCAAAATGTCAGAGCCTGAACTGTGAAGAACAGTGTACGCTATCAGAAAAATTTATTACCCACTTGGCGAATCAGCAGCATGCACAACCATTTTCGCACTCTTTCACTCCGTTTCAACATATGGAGTCCTAATATGGGGCAATTGATCAAACTGTTATCTACGAAAAAATTTAATGATCCAAAAATTTGCCATACGCAGTATAAAAAAAATATCTTTGACAATTCTGTACCATATTAACATATAACTCAAAAACGGGGTTCGTCGTATCGATTTCAAACATGAACAGGTTTCTAGAGAACCGATTCTATGTACCTACGTCTGCGGCAGCACCTAACTCAATCTTTTAAATTTTGAAAGTGAACTTTCCAACTAATATGTTTATCAATAAAAAGACTACTTAAATTACTTTCATCTAAACTATCAATGGTTACGTCATCATTTATCTGAATTTCCACAGGGTCACATCTTCTTTGATAGTTGTGAAATCTTTTAATTTGTGTTTTCTGAGAGTTCAAATGCAGATAACTGGTACTGCACCAGTCCTGCAATCAGCTCTAAGGATTTTTCTGTTTCTGATGCATACGAATTTTGTTTTCGTGCGACATTATCAATAACGAGTCGTCTGCATACGTGAACACTTTGCAAGAATTTATTCAGATCGCTGGAATAAAGTAAGAATAAAATTGGCCCCGGGTCGGAACCTTGTGGCACTCCGTCACTAATGGTTTCAATCTTCAAATTGATGTAACGAACACTATGAAATTTGGCATTTGGACACATACGGTATTACAAAAATTAGGAAATCCATTCTAATGTCACACCTCGTTTTCCATAATTATGTAGTTTCGATTTTAGCTGATTACGGATAGGCTTCAGTAGAATGTCCCCGTGCACCATACTTCAGATTTGAGTGGAAACAACCAAAATCAAGACTTTTAACAATGCTTTTCTTATACTGTTATGCATGACACATTTTTGCAAGTTTTGATGACAAGGTATTCATGTGAGAGTTCCAGTGAGATTACATCTGAGTCTCAGCATTTTTGAAAACTCTTACTACAGTTTTATCACTGTTGAGGCATAGAATATTTTTACTCCATTGACAGATATTGTAGTAAATTTTGTGCTCTTGATTTATGGCATCATCGAAATTACTGTTTGTGATCGACTAATTTGTGTCATCAGCATAAGCTAGGTTAGAAAATTACCTCCTTTTTTCTAAGAGATCGTAAATGTATATAAGAAATAATGTTGGTCTCTGAGAGGACCCCTGGGGAAGTCCTGTATTTACTAGTTTTAAGTCAGAAGTGAATCCGATTCATTTTACTTGCTGATAACCCAGTCGAAAGCTTTGGAGAAGTCAATAAGTAGGTAACCCTGGTGCCACTTTCTTCGTGTCCAAAGCTTCAGTTACTTCATCAATAAACTCACACAGTGCTGTGTCAGTACTCTTGTCTTTCAAGAAACCATCATGCTGACAATTTGAGAGTCTAGCATTATCTATCAGGAATTTCAGAACCTTCTTAGCATCAAGTACTTTACTGAAACTCGAGCACAAGGTTATAGCCCGAGTTTTGATGGAAAAATTCATTGAGAAATTGTTAAATTAATTAGTGGTTCACTAATTACATCGTAGAATTTTTTCAGTATTCTATTTGATATCTCGTCGCAGCCTGATGGATTGGTGTTTTTATATTGTTTATTACTTCAAACTGATCAACAGGACAAATGAAAAGAGATATACTGGAGACTTGGGTGCTGCTATCAATGTAGTCATAATCAACTCTTTGCGTATTTCCGTTTCTGAAGGAAGCATGACCAGATGTGACAAATTTGTTGAACTCGTTGGCACAGTTTTCAATTTTTTTTTTTTTTCATTTATTGATTATTCAATATTGTGTTTTGATTTATTTTTTCGACCTGTTGTTGCAATTACTATTATGTGATTCAGATATTTTTTATCGAAGCATTTTTTTTGAACTACCAATTTTTATTCTGAAATTCTGAGAAAACACTATCAACAACCACGTCCAAGTATCGCAATTCTCATTTCGAGGTGGAAATTGCAAATAGAAGTGGCAGTTGCCAGTTCAAAGTAAGAATTGCCGTTTCAAAGTGACCATTGCCAGTTTAAAGTGACAAATAGTAACAATTGCCAGTTCAATGATTCACATTCCGGGGTGGAAATTGCAAATAGGAGTGGCAGTTGCCAGTTCAAAGTGACAATTGCCAGTTCAAAGTAATAATTGCCATTTCAGAGTGACAATTACCAGTTTGAAGTGACAATTGCCAGTTCATAGTAACAATTGCCAGTTCAAAGTGACAATTGCCAGTTCAAAGTGACAATAGCCTGTAAAAGTGACAATGATCAGTTCAAAGTAACAATTGCCAGTTCAGTGATTCTCATTCCGAAGTATAAATTGCAAATAGAAGTGGCAGTTGCCAGTTCAAACTGACAATTGCCAGTTCAAAGTGAGAATTGCCATTTCAAAGTGACAATTGCCAGTTTAAAGTGACAATTGCCAGTTCATAGTAACAATTGCCATTTTAACGTGACAATTGCCAGTTCATAGTAAAAATTGTCAGTTCAAAGTGACAATTGCCAGTTTAAAGTGACAATTGCCAGTTTAAAGTGACAATTGCCAGTTCAAGATGACAACTGCCAGTTCAATGTGATAATTGTTAGTTCAAAGTGACAATTACCAGTTCAAAAGTGAGAATTGCCCGTTGAAAGTGAAAATTGTCAGTTCAAAGTGATAAATGTCACTTCAATGTGGCAATTCCAAATGTTTAAAAAATATTTGATTGTTGGACCTTCTATGCCTTTTTAAAACCATAGCAATTTGATTGGGAACCATTTTCAAAAATCGAAATTCAGAATAATGCTCGTTATTAAGGGATCCGTGTAAGGACTTTCAATGCTCCCAAACGGACAATGAAATTCTCTCTCCGTTCCGAAGATTCAAAACAATGTGACATCGGCACGACACGACCAAGCCCATAAACAGTCATCAGTTAACTGAAAATAGTCAAACACATATCGATAAACGAATTGTAATCGACTACCAATAGGCGGGTGACTATTCAATTTCCGCCAGCGATGCTAATCAGTGGAAAACGCGTAGACTTAATTAGTGGTGCGGCACTTTCAAAGGGCGCGCTATCGGTCAGGAGCGTAGGGAAAAAAGAAAAAAATTGTACTCAAAGGGTAGCATTGGAACATCTCCTATACCATTTAACAGGATAACCTGTTAAAAAAAATTGTTGTTAAAATTGTTCTTTCCGTTAACCAGCTGTCGTCCCCTTACGAACGGCAGCCCTCAGAAGTCGAAACTTGTGCGAGCTAAGGATTAACAAGGTCTTGCCTTTTTACGTGCGATTCCTAGCACTTTCTCGGGCCATCAGAAAAAGTTCTGCAGTCGCTAGGGTTTGAACCTTTGACTGCACGGAAAATAAAATTTAATAGTAGCAGGTGAAATTTGCATACCACCAAGTGAAAATTTGCATACTATATGGGACAAGTACACGCTTTATTAGCCACAAGAAAAATCAAATTCCTGAATTTGATCACTTGCTGTTATTGATGTAATTTCAGGAACACAATGTAACCTAATGATATAAAACTCTTTAATAGAAGCAAACTTTTTATTTTATAAGCCTCATTCTACGTTTTATTTGCAGTAGGTGCTCAGTTTGATAACTACTAGTGACAAGTAAATTTACACTCAGAAAATTTTCTTAGTAAATCCGACAAAAAAAGTAGGTTGAGTTAACAGTGGTAAGATCTCTATTTGGTAGACCTTAAATTCTGTTAATATAACAGTTGTTATACTATTAGTTGGTCACTTGTATATTATATCCTATAGATACAATAACTTTTTTATTGTGATAATAGAAGGGTCCGTCAAATGAAAACGGTCGATTTCTTTAAATAGTACAGAAAAACTGTTATTGTAATAAAATGCTTGTGAAGTTTCATGGGGTTATTGAAGAAATACTGTTACGTGTATATACATCACACTGTTGAATCAACAATCAGTGCTTTTCATAAAAAGTAATTGTTGTATTGATAACAGAGGGTTACTGTCAAATAAACAACTGATAGATATTATTTCTTGACAAATATTTTATTGCATGAACAGAAAAATATTTTTTTTTTAAAGTGTTCATAAATTCCCACCTGTTGAAAGAAAACAACCACGTCTAAAAAAAGTGACGACTGACTTATAATCGATTCTGCCTTTTGAAAGAAACACAGTACATAGTACTGATACGTAATAATAATAATAATAACGTAATAATACAGGTGTTTTATAAATAAAACTATAAACAAAAAACTTTTTAAACGAACGCAATGCACTATACTTTTATCAACTTCCCGTATTCCACTGAGCCCGAACAATATTTCCATTTTTCGTTTGTATTGTATGGATTTCTTCCCAACACCACCATAATAACTTGGTGAACAAGGACACTGCAAATTCTAAACTCACGAATTACGAAGACACGAATTCTTTGAAAAGTGAAATGACTTATATGAACCACAAAAGTTACAATCGGTCTATTATCGGTGCAACTCGGTTGTTTCCGCTTGCAGTGCTTTTATTATTTCATTTCAATTGCTCTTGTTAGAAGGCAGACAATCACATTGTAAATTTAATATTCCTTGGTTAAAATTCACAGAATAATTTTGTCAATGCAACATTCAAATTGTCGATGTCGATTTTTTGTTTGAAATAATGAAAGACTGTTCTGGTGACGGCATATTTTTATACATAATAATGTATACTGTTGGGTCAACCGGCTACCGTATAGTCTATATAAATTGTTACCATTAGATGCAGAGTGATTATTTTGTTCCATTTATGGAATTATTATTGATGTTTGACTAATTTACTGTCAGGATAATAAAAAAATGCGATGTATATAATATATTCTTATACTCACAATAGAGGTTTTATGGTTCCGAAAACAATATAAGATTTAACGACTACAAAAAAGGATTTGTTGTACGCACAATATTTTTCATAGTGTGAATTTTATTTTTGTTATGTTAATAGATATTATACTTTAAACTGTTCATAAAAGTACCTCTGTTAATAATACATAGGAAATTTTCTGAGTGTACCATTGATTAAGCATGATTTACACTCAAATAACTCATATACTTAAATCTACTAAAAAATTTATTAGTAGCTACTATACAGTATTCTACTGCAGCAACATTTTTAGATTATTACAGTAATTTTAGTTTACTTGGCCTTATCAAATGACTCACTTGTAGGTAGTTTATTATTGTCTTACCTTTAATAGCTTTCATTCCATCTTTGCTATCAGGATACGCACTCAATTTAAATACCCACTTGACCTCAGTTTGGGGTTATTAGTTCTTCAAAGAAGGATCATTTGTTTTTTATAAAGCCTTATTTTCAATACATTAATTTCATTCTTGAATTTAAAATGATATGAAAGGTTCGGTTGCACCAAGGAAGCAATGATTCAGTTTACACTCTAAGAAAACGTACCTGCATGGCATATACAGGCTAGCCAGTGGCGGATTTACCAGCAGGCTGAGTAGGCTGGAGCCTAGGGCGGCAAATTTTAAGGGGCGGCAAATTTAGTTCATAAATTTATTATTTCGGTTTACAAATTAAAAAAAAAAAAATTATTATACACACACATAATACGAATTTCGAAAATTGGAGAGAAATTGAAATATTTAACAAAAATCGAAATATTCTCATATACAGTGCTAATTAATAAATATTTCAAAATCTCTGCATGAACAATTCCTAAACGCTTTACTAATTATACATTAATGATTATGAACTTTTAGAATATCGCGATTCGATATTATAATCGAAATTTAGTAATTTTTACATATATTCTTCACTGATAACTGCTATAATTTTTTCTCCTTGTACCTAATAATTATGAGATCTGCTTACCCAATTCAATCGATATAATATCGATGGTCTAATAAAAATACTGACTAAAATTGACTAATTTTTATTAAATAAAAAACTAGTTCAATATCTTACAGAGATCATATTAATCAAATAACTGATAGTTAAACGACTGTGACTTGACAATAAAAAAATTCCCTCCACAAAATATGAAGTGAGACAATTTGCTCATTAGAAAATTGATACATTTTATCAGTTAATTATTTTATTTGCAGTAAGAAAAAGTTTGGAAAATCCAAATGAACAGGCCTTAAGCGCTCATGTCGTACACGAATTATTTAAATTAAATGTTTACATCAGTATATTTGATAACTTTTTCGCAAAGCCAACTTTTTCAGAAAATGCCAATCGGAATGAATTAATTATAATAAGATAAAACAATACTCAGCTGCAATTTTTTATTCAACGGCTTCTCTCCAGTTAAACAAGTATATTAAAAAAAAATTGAAGTGTCAGAGCAGAGAAGAGCAGAGAAGAGTCAGAGCTAATGAACAAGATTTCGTACGACGATATAATAAATGATTTTGCGAATTCAAAGTCTCGCAAAAAAGTATTGTAATGCTTTTATAATTTAACTTAAATCATAATGCTAACAAATAATAAAGAAAAGATATATTTATTGTATTGTTTTTAAACTGTGAGTGTAATAATAAATGTTAATCAACGTTCGCCAAATGTATGTTTTTTACGTAAGCTTAATTCATATTTTGTAAGTATTGTATAGTTTTAAGACATACCTTACCTTACTTTAAAAGTGGTATACGATTGAGATATTTTTTCCTTAAAATAATGTTTTTTGATAATTCTTTGCTGTAAAAATAATCAAGGATCTAACACGGTACCATAGTTCTCAATAATAATAACTATATGGGAAAAGTTGATGTAACGAGGATGATGGAGCACAAATTATAAAGTTGGAATTTTATTGATAGAAAATTGATATGATTGTGGACTAAGATATCAAAATTTAGAGGCGGCAAAAATTGAATAGCCTACGGGCGGCAAATCTATAAATCCGCCACTGAGGCTAGCAAAATACACCACTTAAAAAAACTGGAGATAGAGATTGCAGTTTTTATGACAATATTTTTTCGTAAACTATGAGTTGATGTGGAAAGAAGTATACAACATTTTCACGGTTCTTTTAATGAAATAATCGCCTCTGGCCACCCTTACTGGATCACCCAGTACAACCAGTTTCATAATTGATAATTTCGGAACTTTGTGAAACTGTTTGTATATATTCATCAGTATGAATGAATGAACAAGCAGGCAAGCTTATGTCTTTTCTCATTATGATCATAACAAATCCAAGTTATACAGTGTGTCCCACTTTGAGCAGCCACACCCTCATATTTCGTTGAGCATGAAATAATTCGAAATTTTCTTTGACTCAAGTTGTAGTACTCGGAAATACCTACCTTTATGTTTACGTAACCTTTGTATATCCATTTTCCACGGCTAACTACGACCAAATGAAATGTGAAAAATTGGGAAAAATATACTAGGCATTTTTTTATCGCAAAAATAACACCAGATTCTGTTTCAGAACACCTTAAAACCCCCAAATCTCAATGCTTGAATCATTTGAATATACAGGGTATCATCTGTAGCTGGTAGCATTATCAACTCTAATCCATAAATAATGCTTGGAAAATTTCCAAAATGTCTTCTCTTGTCACAGAATTCCCAAAAATGTTTAATTAATACTTTGAAAAATAGCCAAATATCACTTTTCCAAGGCTAACTCTGATCAGAATGAATGATACCCTGTATATTCAAATGATTCAAGCATTGAGATTTGGGGGTTTTAAGATGTTTTGAAACAGAATCTGGTGTTATTTTTGCGATAAAAAAATGCCTAGTATGTTTTTCCCAATTTTTCACTTTTCATTTGGTCGTAGTTAGCCGTGGAAAATGGATATACAAAGGTTACATAAACATAAAGGTAGGTATTTCCGAGTATTACAACTTGAGTCAAAGAAAATTTCGAATTATTTCATGCTCAACGAAATATGAGGGTGTGGCTGCTCAAAGTGGGACACACTGTATATAACATAAAGTAGAATTGGAACGTTCGGAAAATTGAAAATAAAAGATAATTAAGACAGGAAATGAAAATATGTAAATTTTTAATATTTTTATTGAAACAAAACTGTTGTTTTTTGTAAAATTCTCCTGATTCTATTATACATAGGTAAAATGTCAATACTCCAGAAATGTTAGGTCAAAATCAACATTCTACATACCAACAAGTAAAATACATAAATCAAACTGACACTATTCACACAATTCACAACAGTGATAATAGTATAATTCCGACACACGATGTAACACGTCCACATACAACTACTAACTCAAATGCTGGAATTCGAATGAGGCCAGTTTTGCAAAAACGTTGATGATCAGTGCAACGGTTATTACCGATTGATCGCGAACTGGTCGAGTATCAACAAGTAGGTGAACAGGTTATATTATCGTAGGAACACCAAGCTTTACTGTAAATAAACTGTTGTATTATGCCTGTAACACGGGTATCTGTTGTTATAATATACTTTTCAGAAACCCAAAGTTGATAAATATGAATATACAGTTTTTCAGCGCTAGTAATATGTTGACCTGTCATTATACAAAGTGAATTATCTAATGTTCGAAGTACTTGCTGTATGTAAACAATATTATAGCTACAAGTTCATGCGTTCAGAGTACTCATCTTTTTAGAGACAAAGCGTTATTTTTTTAAATATAGGTTTTATTTTTTTTACCACAATTGAAATAGAGTCAGGAAAACGTTTTACTTGGACCATTTTTTCCAAAAGCCAAAAGTGATTGAAACAATGTCGCTTTAACCACTCGGCTACCTGTGTGAGAAAAGTGATCTCCTCGTCCATTCGATGATGGAATTGCTAAAAAAATCTGCCTACGCAACTCCTACTTTCGAAAAGAAGACCTTAAACAACACTATAATGTGAATCGTAATACTACTGTTAAGTGTTTAACTATAAGTGTTTAACTAGCAGACTCAAATAACCACTTTAATAAAAAATATTTACACCAAATACGCTGTGTGTATAAAGTCCTGACAACTCCAGTCCTGAAAAACTTCAATTTTGCAGAAATTAAGTCGAGACTGGCGTGTGGAATCATAGTTTGGGAACAATCACCTGCTACCAAACGTCTCTTTATTACCCAGAAAAAGTGCATTCATGTCATGTTTCGCAAACCTCATACAGAATCTAGTAGACATCTCTTTAGAATGCTACCGTATTACCCCTCATTTCTCTTTACAAATTGGAAACTGCCTGTTACATTTACAAACATAAAAACCTTTACTCTGTCGTAATGACAGTCACAGTCATTCCACCAGAAATCAGCATTTGCTGAATACTCCTCTAAATAAAATGAATCTATGTCAGCATCGTAAATCGAAATTTCAATAAAATTCCCCAAAATACTAGAGAAACTACTAATGGAGGGTGTGTTCTATATTTTGGAAGAATTTATTGGTATAAAAATTATTGTATTCTGTTGTATTCTGTGTGTAGTTGTATTCATTATTTTAATATTTGAATTGTAGAGTACCGTCAAGTGGGGTAACTTTGGACGAATTATGAAGTTTTCTTCCCAATACAAAAAAGACAAAAGTGAAAAAATTATGAAAAAATTAAAACAGATTCGTTGGAACTTCCTTCAAATATGTTTCATGTAAAGAAGTTTCAAAATGAGGCTAAGTATTTTTTTTTTATTTGAATAAATAGTGTCCGAAGTTCCCCGCACAGGTGGGGTAATTTCGGACAGCATCTAAATTGCACGTAAATTGAAGTTATCTCGCGTGTTTAGTAAGTTCGGACGCCAAAACTACTAAAATAATCATATTTCAGAGGTTTTAAATGGAAAATTTAAATAAAAAAACGTGTTTGGATATTTTAAAAAACACTTTTATTGTTCAGAAAATACAAATTTCTACATGAAACAAAAACGTAACACAACAAATGATTCTAAAATAAAAAAATATATAAAAAAACTTATTATGACATATTATGCAAATCAACATTCTCAACTTGTTGATTTTGGCACACCATACTTTTCGGCCACCCCCCGTATACTCAACTTGCTTCGTTCAACGTCTCTCACCGCTAAATCAATTTTTTCGGCACTATAACACTTATACGGCCTCCCTCCCAATGTTCTTCTGTAGTTTCTGACCATTTTGTAAGTGTCCTAATTTACCCTACAAAAGAACCATTATTTATAAAAAAAATTATATTATCGTTGGTGAATAAAATAATAACCTCAAATTTGGCCAGAACGTAGATTATACCTCAGTCCAGGACGGCAAATGGTTATTTTAATCTATTTCACCAGGGCTAAATGTCTGTACTAGTTATAAATCGTGATTTGTATGAATTTTTTATTTATATATTTTATTAAACTCACCCGTACGACAAAATAACAAGACCACCTCAACGGATTTTCAACTTGATTCAAAGTTTGTATTACAGTGAACACATTTACAAGGATACACATGTTCAGCCACCCATTACGAGATGGCAATGCAAGTAAATTTGATTTTACGTCGGATTGTCCGAAATTACCTGTACTGTCCGAAGTTACCCCACTTGACGGTACTCTGTGTGTATTTGTAATTATTCTTTTGATATTTGATTGTTTATTTTTACTGAATTTGGAAAATTATTTACATAATCAAGATATAGTACTGGGCCAAGAACGGATCCTTGGGGAACTCCTGTCTTAATTTCTAGTAAATCAGATACTATGCTGTTGACCTTGACGAATTAATGTCGGCCACTTAGAAAGGAATTCATAAGGAAGAAACTTTTTTCCTGGCGCAAGTTAATACCCGAAAAATTATTTTCACTTATTGATCAAAATGATCAATAAAAACTATTCTTTCATGAATAATCTCCTGGGTGATAATTTTGAAAATCGAATTTGAACGTATTATTTATAGAGTTAGTCAGATGTATGGAACCGTCGATTTTTCTCAATAACCGAAAAAAGGTCGGATACAAGTTGCACCTTTCTATGAATTCAAATATTTTTTAAATATGCCATTGGTGGAGTAGTGACGTCATCGGCTTTATTTAATGGAACCATATGTCATGTTTAGTATAGTTAGAAAGCTTGTTTTTTTCTCATTTCAGTAGGACTGATATTATTTCAACTCTCTCGATACGTACAGTGTGTTTCGTATTTTTGTGTCCACGTCTCTAATTCACTTACCTATTGATCAATTTGTTAACAAGTTTTCTTAAGCATGGAATGTAGCCAGGTAGATATTTTGAGCAATATGACAATTTGATTCAGACAGTGGCGTACGTAAGTTTAAAAAAAATGTATGTGCTACATTGACAGTTGCTTCATTAAAAAATTCCACTAACGATGTTAACAATTATTAACACTCGCCTCTTAAAATGATTAATGGATATAGGATATTTTCGAAATTTACCTCAATGGCTCAGGCCATTCGAGACATTACATTTTGTATCTCAGATCACGGGTTCAAATAAAAAAATAGTTTTCAGGACTAATGAATGATTAAATGAAATAGCCGCTCCACATATGTTGTCCTTCTTTTCATTTAAAAACTAGTAATATTTTGAAATATCGAAACAAATGAATATTTCTGTTTTTTTTGTCTTACCTCCTATTTAGGAAAAATTCAGGATTGGGGCACTTCAATTATTCTGGAACAAAATTTTCTATTGACATTTTTCTATAGAAAAATAAATAGAAATGTTCATCGAAAAATAAGCATCTGAGAAGCTTATATATACGTACGCCACTGTCTGAATCAAATTGGCATATCGCATAGAATATTCAACTGGTTACATTTCCCAATTGAGAATTTTTTTTAACAAATTAAGCAATAGGTAAGTGAATTACAGAGGTGGACACAAAAATACGAAACACGCTGTAACTATCGAGAGAATTAGAATGATATTGGTAATACTAAAATGAGAAAAAAACAAGCTCTCTAGCGATACCAAACATGACATATGGTTCTGTTTAAAAAAATGTCGATGACGTCACTTCTTCACCAATGGCACATCTAACAAAGTATTTGAATTCATAAAAAGGTGCAGAGTGAAATACCTTCCAACTTTTATCCGAACTTTTTTTCGGTAACCCTCATATTAACTGAGAAAAAACGGGTCTATACATTTGACTATCTCTGTATATGTTTTTCAGTCATAAGGCAAGGTACTGCAATATACTGACCTACCTCAAGGAAAAAATCATTTTCTGTTAAGTTAATAGATGAACTATTATTGTCTTCCATCTCTGCGTTAGTTTTTTTTTTCTTTTGTCAAAACCACATACCACTTTGCAGTAAAAGACCTAAACTTTTAGCATTTCGACATCCACTAGCTCTCTATTATAATATTCACCACCTCAGCCCGAATTTTTTCCAGATAATTTTTCAGGCCAAAAATCGGAACAGTTTATCCAGTTCACAAGGCAATAATCTGTATCAAAATCAACCAAGCTTTCTGATTCTGGATGGGACCAAGTTGTTAGAGAGATTTTACATGAATTCAACTCAATTAATTCAACAAAGTTTTTTTAATTTTTTAATTTGCTGCTATTGAAAAGTCATGTGCAAAAAGCATCGATAGATCTACAATATCGTTGATGAATGTGACGAATAGTAGCGGTCCTAGGAGACTTCCTTGCGGAACTCCAGCAGATGTGAGTTTTAGCTCTGATGAATATGAAACATTGTTTTTACATAATGAAATGTACTGTTTTTGTTGCCTGTCGCCAAGGTATGACTGAAACCATTCGAGAGGTTTACTACGGACCCCATAGCATTCCAATTTTAAGGGAGAAGAGAGATATCATAATGGGTTTTCTATTGTTCCTGAACCCCACAAAAAAAAACCTAACACTATATATTGCGTCTTGAGTAGAATAGCTACGATTTCTTGAAGCCATACTGTGACTGTCAGAATTTTATGTTTTTCCTCAAGCGTATAAAATTGGATTTTTTACAGGTTTTTAAGAGTGCTATAGGTTAGGTTTATAGGTATTTCGAGATAGCCCTGTTAGTGAGCCTTTAATCCTGCTATAAAAAGTTTCGCGCGCCGTTGTATATTCAATTACACCGAGATATGCGGCCGAGGCTCATATTCCCATGTTGGAAGGTGGGACTTCATTCGAATGTTAACGAGGCCGAAATCTGTCAAAAGTACCGCTTCCGTTGCGGTGCTTTTCGTCGACACTTCGGGATTGCTGCATGCACGCCGACGCCTGCTAGACACCAGGAATTTATCGTTCGTTTTTTGTTTCGAACAGTGATTTGTTACTTTGACACTCTGTTGCCGTGGCGAGTGGCTAGCACTTGTTTTGTGGCGAGCTGGATAACGCGTTTCACATTCATACGATTTTACTCTGCTCAGTTCTTAACCGAGATGAAAACAGGAGTGACACAGGGTTCTGTATTGGGTCCCCTGCTTTTCATAATATACAAAAAGTTTATTTCAAAATTAATTTTACTATATGATTTGTCTTCCATTTAATATCCACTAGATATTTTGTTATCCTTAGACGCTACCAATATCCATTCATCTGTACCATCGGACGCAGTGCCACATCTCAAGGAAATCGCCATGTTTCCGTACCCGTAGGTTAGGTAATCTTCCTGATATGCAGCTGAAACAAGTCTTCTATCTCGATTCAGCTTCCACCAGGTATATGGAGTATCGGCCCAGTCGTAGCAAAAAATGGACCTGGTATAGGGCCAAGAGGTCAGTGTTCGCCTGAAAAGTGGCACGGATTGAATAAATACATCCTTTAATTTTCCAAATATTTCTCTGTTTTCCTCATTTGACATTGCAATGGTCATTTCAACACACTTTCTGCAAAGTCGAATTTGATAACATTCCTAAATTAGAAAAAGTTTTAGTGTAGCCACCAAAACCTCCAGACTTAATTAAAAGCATTGAATTAATTTCTGAAGAGACTCTGAAGGAATCTGCGCTTTCCTTGCTATTTAATGTCTACCATTGATAAGTGTTTTAATTTGTATAACTACTGATAGTGGATTTCCACATATTTTTCTTACCCATTCGCTACATTCTTGAAAATTATAAAATTTGGGTTGACAGCTGATCTCGTAAAGGTCCACATCTGCGTAGCGGTCCCCAACAGTGGCGCCATCTTCACGACGAACTCTGAACCGTCCAATACCAACAGGGAGTTTATATTCCTGATCATAACTTTTACTGGATCTGCACGTTGAGTAGTGAAATAATTATTAATAAACTATATGTATAGAACTGTATATTAAAAAAATCTGTGAAAACTATGCGTACAGTATTAAACAATGATTGATTGACTGGTTAATTGATAAATTGGTTAATTAATTGATTGAATGATCGATTGATTGATTGAATGGGTGATTGATAGGCTGGATGATCAATTGATTAATTGGTTCATTGGTTGATTGATTGATTGAAATGTTGATTGATGGATTTGATGATAAATTGATTGATTTTTTGGTGGTTATTTGGTATATCAAATGATCAATCAATTAATCAATTGATCGGTTGGTTGACATTTTAGTGGTTGATTGAATAATAATAATAATTATTTATTTCCATTAAGATCATTGTTACATGATATTGGAAGAGTCAGTATAAAATAGTCAGCATTGTATGTATATATATATATATATATATATATATATTTATATATATAAGTGAAAATAGTGACTGTAGATGTCATAAGTAACTTTCTTTTATATATATATATATATATATATATATATATATATATATATATATATATATATATATATATATATATAACAGAAAGTTACTAATGACATCTACAGTCACTAGTTGAAACTTAATTTGACACGAACCAAGGAATCCAAAGTAGAGGTTTGTGAAGGCAAGACAGATATAACAGAAAGTTACTCATGACATATATAAAATAATATTAAAAATTACGTTATTGAAATATATAAATAAAATATATAGTGGATATACAAATAAAATAATTTCATTTGGTAATTGTAAAATTATTCATAAAAAATCAGAAATTTTAATATATGGACGAAAAATATATAAAATGGTTAAAAAATATCAAAAGTAGAAGCTAACACAAATATTAAACCAGCAACAAAACAGAAATATACCGATATAGGAGTTTTCTCAATTTATTTTTGAAAATGTTGTCATTCTTTTCATTAACAATTTCATCTGGTAATTTATTGTATAGCTGTATTCCTGCATAAGAGGGAGCGTTTTCGAAAAATCTTGTTTTATGGCTTGGTATCTGTAGAAGATTGCCGTGTCTTGTATTATAGTTGTGAATGGTCGTTCGATGAATAATAGGACGATTAATTGACTGATCAGTTGATATTTTAGTAGTTGATTGATTGAGTTTGAAATTCATTGATTAATATTTATTGATTGATTGTTCGATGGATGTTCTTTGGTAGCTGATTGGTTGATTGATAGATTTATCGATCAATATACTAATTGGTTAATATTTCATTGGTTGATTGATTGATTAATTGATTGAATGGTTGATTAAAAGGTTTCAATGATGAATCGATCGGTTGGTTTATTTTTTAATGATTGATTGAATAGATGATTGATGGATTTAACGATCAATTGACCGGCTGATTGATATTTTAGTGATTGATTGATGGATCGGGCGATTAATTGACTGGTTGACTGACATTTTAGTTTTTGAATGAATGGTTGATTGATGCATTAGACGATAAATTAACTAGTTGGTTGATATTTCAGTATATTATTTATTGATTGAATGGTTCGTTGATGGATTCAGCGATAAATCGACTGGCTGATTGATATTTCAGTGGTTGATTGAATGGTTGATTGATGGATCGGATTATTAATTGACTGGTTGACTGACATTTTAGCGGTTGATTGGTTGATTGAATAGTTGATTAATGCATTAGACGATTAATTAACTGGTTGGTTAATATTTCAGTAATTATTCAATGATTGAATGTTCTTTGATAGTTGATTGGTTGATTGAAAGATTTAACGATCAATATACTAATTGGTTGATATTTTAGTGGCTGATTGATGGACTGAACGAATAATTGACTGGTTGATATAAATTTCAGTGGTTGATTAAATGGTTGAATGATGGATTTGACTATGAATAAACAGGCTGGTTGATATTTTAGTGGTTGATTGATTCATTGAATGGTTGACTAAAAAGTTTCAATGATAAATCGATTAGTTGGTTCATTTTTAGTGGTTGATAGGTTGATTGAATAGTTGATTGTTGCATTTAACGATCAATTGACTGATGGTTGATTGATATTTTAGTGGTTGATTGAACGGTTAATTGATAGATTGGACGATTCTTTGACTGGATGGTTGATATTTTTGGGCTTAATTGATTGATTGCGTGGTTGATTAATTCATTGGATGATCGATTGGTTGATTCAATGGTTTTGTGATTGATTTAATGGTTGATCAATGGATTGAATGATAAATTGATTGATTGGTTGATATTTCAGCGGTTTATTAGTTGATTGATAGAATGAACGATTAATTGACTGGTTGGTCGATATTTCAGTGGTTGATTGAATTGATAATTGATGGATTGGACGATCAATTGACTGGTTGATTGATTTTTCAGTAGTTGATTGATTAATTCAATGATTTATCGATCTATTGATTGGGCTGTGATGGTCGTGATGGTTGAGCGTTCCCTTTTCAGCCATATGGGCCTGGTTCATATCTCAACATGGTCACCGGTCCTTTACATTGCATCAGAAGTTAAAAGGTAAGGTCCACGTCTTCCCTAGCTATCACAAGTCTCTCGAATACTTCTGAGGGATGTCTAAATAGTACAGCAGGTTGACAAAAGATCATATTTAGAACAAATTGATTGGCTGATTGATTGATTGGTCATAATCGATCTGTATCGTATAGTATTAGGTATCGATCATATTTTCAAGAGTAATTACCTTGCACAACATATTTAGTTTGTGTTGGACTTTCTTGGACTAGCGTTTCGTTGACATTTGGGTTCTCTGGGTTTTCTGCATGAACTTCAGCTGCTACTGCTGCAACCGTTGCCACTGATGTAACTTCATCTGCTACTGCAGCAACCGTTGCCACTGATGTAACTTCATCTGCTACTGCAGCAACCGTTGCAACTGATGTAACTTCAGCTGCTACTGCTGCAACTGTTGCAACTGATGTAACTTCATCACCGCGTAGGTATTTTGCCCAATTAAAAAATACGAGAACGAGTATGATATTTTTCATGATTGTCATGTAACTTGTTACTCACTAGTTTGGTGAAAAGGTTCAATGAGTGTGAATACATTTTGAGGAAAACGTGGATTTTTATATATTTCAAGTTTGCATATCGCCTTGGAATATCAGTGGCGTTCTATATATTCAATAATGGAGGATAAATATAGAAACCTATATGAAAATTATTTGGACTCAAAAAACGTGCCACAAGACAAGAGATGGTGCCTTTGGTATTCATTTAATTAGCAGCAAATTGTTTTATATGTATATTAAACCTCAATTTTTCCATCAATAAACAAACTCAGGAGTCTGGCCCAATCTTCACTCTCAATGATATAATTTTCTACATTTAATGAAATCTATGTTGGTTTTGGTGATGTTAAATGATGAGAGGTTTGAATCACACCAACTCTTGGCAATTTTTCATATCTCGAGTTATTTTTTCCTTTGGATCTTCAATTAACCTGTTTTAATTTCAATTGTCTTCCTCCTCCATGACATTGTGGTATCGTCTGCAAATAACGTAAGTTTGTCAGAAATTTCAAGGTTCGATAGATCATTGACATAAATGGTTATATAACAAAATCCGATTCAGAACTGATGTACATAACTTGAACGTTCGTTTTAAGAATCGACTCACTCCTCCCCAGCACAAAACTTCACTATACGAGTGTTCCTTTTCATATCACCTGACAAAGCTCTACAACTGGTTACCCGATATATATATATATATATATATATATATATATATATATATATATATATATATATATATATATATATATATATATAAATGGCAATGTCAAACATGAAAAAAGGAATTAAACATGATCTTCTGAAACAACTCTTGACATGGATTGCGTAAAACAATCACACTATTTCTGAAATCTCTGTAAATCAAAAAATTTCAATATTTGTATGTAAACCTGAATATGTTTTTTTGTGTGAATATTCATTCTATTATTAGTTATATCATATTCTTCACCCGGACTCGTTCTTTTGCAAGTCGAGCGACCAGGTCTTTCACGGTTGAGTGGAAGAGCAAACACTTGTGTCAACAAGTAGTTTGAACTCTGCCATTTGACGAGACACAATTCTATATCTAGAAATCATGTAAAAACAAAAATATGTCTTGTCAATAAAAGCCTTTATTATTATTATTATTATTATTATTATTATTATTATTATTATTATTATTATTATTATTATTATTATTATCTCTTTTGAATTAAAATTCTCCAGTCGGACCCTGTCTCCGATGCTCCGATACATTCGGAGGGCGCGCTGGCAACATCATTACCCCAATAACCACTCCCCAAACTATGGGGTAAGCAGCTATTGGGTCCGGGAATCGTGTGCCCTGAGCAGACGTAATGAACCGAGGATGACAGCCTTCTGCATCTGCATTCTTCCGGCTATGATTTCTGACATCTTTCTACATGCCGGTATGATTTTTAAGTTCGAGAGTAATGAATCCATCACACCGCCAAGGGACCCTATTATCAGAACAACCATTTTTACAGAATGGTCTGGATAGAGCCTGCGGAGTTCGAAGAGTAAATCTCGATATTTCGTCCGTTTCTCCTCCTCCTTTCGGACGATATTCGTTTCGCCAGGAGCCGAAAACTCAATGACGAATATCGTCTTACTTCCGAGGAGTAATACATCAGGCTTATTGGCCTGTATTTGCCTGAGGGTGGGAAATGAGTAGTTCCTGTAGATCCGGCACTTCTCATTCTCCACCACGGACTCAATATCCCCCGGAGCGTAAGGCAACACTGGTGTCTCGTCTATACCGTACGAGTGTCGTAGGTGGTAATATAACACTCGTAGAGCCGCGTTATGTCTGTGGATATTGGCTGAGACCGCATATGCTGGACATGCTAACAGCAAATGCTTAATGGTCTCAGGCGCCTGACGGCAGTCCCTGCATCTAATATCAGGGACCTCTATACCCATCACGTGGCTTCGGTAGACCAAGGTGTTGAAGACACCATCTTGGCAGGCCATTATGAATCCCTCGGTCTCCGACTTCAGCCCACTTGACCTAAGGAAGGCGTAGGTCAAGTTCTTGGATAAGCCAAGGTCTTCAACGTTTCTGAAGAAGACCCCATGCAAAGGCTTATCCCTATGCAGCTGCAGAAGAGCTGCATTTTCTGCGGCCTTTACATGGGCTTTTTGCCGAACGGGTGCCAACTCTGTGACAGAGTTCGGATCACGACGTTTGGTGTCGAAACTGAGACCGAGTTCATCAGCCGCACGGGCTGCTGCCTTAAAGAGGAACGCTCCAATCCCTGCGTTTTCATGGTCACGGACCATGCAGAGAAGGGGGTCCAAACTCCTGATTACTTTACATGCTCCATCCAATACCATTCTGTTGTGAAGACACTCCAAACTCAAAAGTCCTCGTCCTCCTTGTTGTCGGTGGAGATATAACCGAGGAACGGACGATTTGGGATGCAAGCTCCTGTATAGGTGCATCATCTTGCGAGTATTTACGTCGAGTTGTCGCAGCTCCTCCTGAGTCCACTTCATTACTCCGAAGGAGTAGAGTAAGATTGGAACGGCAAGCATATTTGTGGCAGCAACTTTGTTCTTTCCCGACAGTTCTGATGACCAGATCTGTCGGAGTTTGTGCTGATACTTGCCGCGGAGAGAGTTTTTGACACTTATAACTTCTTGAGAGTGGTGTTGTTCCACTCCCAAGTAGGTATACGTCTCTCCGGCACCCAGATGACGTAGGATGCTTCCGTCTATGAGCTGGACGTCTTCTCCGTAATCGTTGCATCGTCCTCTTTTGAGATGAACCGTTGCACATTTGTCGATCCCAAACTCCATGCCGATGGCCTGCGTATACTATTATATTATTATTATTATTATTATTATTATTATTATTATTATTATTATTATTATTATTATTATTATTATTATTATTATTATTATTATTATTATTATTATTATTATTATTATTATTATTATTATTATTATTATTATTATTATTATTATTATTATTATTATTATTATTATTATTATTATTATTATTATTATTATTATTATTATTATTATTATTATTATTATTATTATTATTATTATTATTATTATTATTATTATTATTATTATTATTATTATTATTATTATTATTATTATTATTATTATTATTATTATTATTATTATTATTATTATTATTATTATTATTATTATTATTATTATTATTATTATTATTATTATTATTATTATTATAAGTATGATGAACTGAAGGGGCTCAAATAAGTTCATTGAGGTACTTCAGAAGCGCATGAAAGTTATCGAGATTCAAATCTATTAAATGTTTACATTCTGAAATATTCTACCTGATATGGATGATATATTTTTGCTTACTCTGATTTCAGTAAGTTTGTTCATTAGTATGGGCTGATGTACCTCAAATATATAGATGGATATAGATGATATGCTTTTCGCAAGCTCTGCTGAGGTCGGTGTATGTCCCCCAAACCATGTATCATATACTGTATTCAGAATATAGTTGTTTTAAATGGATATTTTTGGAAAAAAGTCGTGTTGTGTCGTTGTCAGTATTTCTCCCATATTTTTATACAGAAATCAAGCAGAGTCAACCATATCGTTTAATGTATCTGTACAGACCCTTCATCCCTTTCCAATCTAACCACTGCCCCAGATAGACAGCCCATTAGAATATTTTACTTATAATGAACCCAAAATAGGTTATCGGAATTAATTGTTTTTGTGTAAATTAGGAACATACATTCTAGAAAATGTATTCTATATTTGCCTATAACTAAATTTTTGTACATTTTTGCAATTTGAATTTTATGCAAGATAATAGGAATATTATCTTATCTGAAATAAGTATTACAACTAATTCATAACAAATGAGTATAAGAAATCGAGTCAAGGATGATTTTTTATGCACTGTGAAGTATGTGGGTCAAAATATTAAGGACAAAATAGTACCTACGTTGTACAACAAGAGAGGAAATGGTCACATTATTTATAATTGAATCGCCACCCCAGAGAAATGTCAAATAGTTTTTCTACCAGTAGTGATTTGGAATCAAATGAGCATCGACGTCATACATATTACAACAAAAGAAAATAAATGACCCACATCCCAAGAGACCAATGAATTCCGTACGAAAAACCAACCGCATACATACTTTGTTTGCCGACATTTAATCTCCCCAAAGTTACCAGTGCCGTATTGAGAAACTTTTAATTTAGCTGGAACACTTGGGAATACCAGAGAAATAAAAAAAATACGCTTCGAATTTCTACAAAAAAAATCTATTGAAACTTCTACCAAGACTTATTTTACAGAGTGTAACCCGAGCAAACTTTTGACAGTGTTGTTGTTCTCAAATCCTACCTCTCTAACACCAAGCACCCTTTTCGACAGAAAACTAATCAGAGAATTCAAGCGAGAAGCACGGTGTATCCCAGGGATCAGTCTTGGGGCCACGTTTGTTCATCATATTTCAGTGACATTTTTGTTCACTTGAATCCATTGAAATTGCAAACTTAAAAACCTTTTCAATTCGGATAGAAAAGATTTTAGAAAATTTTTGCCATGTAACCAAACCAAAATATGATGAAAAAATAAAATCCCCCTCAACTTCTGAACCAACCGTAACCAACTTTTCAACTCATTGTGAAGGAAGCTGTAATTTTATTAACAAATTTCAAAGTTTTGAAAAATTATTTGTAGATGAAAGATGGAACTAGATAAAATCGAAGACAATTTGCTTTGCATGCTTCAAAACAAATCAGCAGGTCCAACAATGTCGTTCCAAAAAAGTTTGAGGTGTTAACAGTAGCAAAAAACACACAATCATCTGTTGCATGAAAACGAATCTATGTACAGATTGATATGTATGAGTTCTCTACTTCCAGAACCCAGACCCAAAATCTTCAGTTCGAAAGAAATTTGAATATATCGAACTCAAAGAAAAGAGATGTCCTTTTGAGAATTGCCCTTTTCATCTAGAAAAGTAAAACCGGTGATCAAGTAGAAACTTATGCCTTTTTATGAAGCCTCTACAGTAACGATGCTTGATGAAGGCATTTCAAATAAATTGGGTTTACAAGGGCAAGACACTTTCTCTGCAATAGACTACTGACTATCGAATCCAAAATCAGCTCAAATTCGATGTTTACAGGCAGGACACGAGCACACTCAGATATATCCCTTAGAGCTCCCGCCATTGCACACAACACAAAATGGCGGGACTAAATTTCTTGGTTGAGTTGTTGTTCCCACTCAACAAAGAGAGACTTAAAACTAAGAAAATGATTATCAGAGAGATGGCTGAGGTGAACGGTTATTCTGTGGACTTGGTAGACAAATTGATTAGAAAACATACCCAAGTAGCACACCTATATTGGTAAAATATTGGTATAATATTGTGAACACATTGGCGAAATATTTAAAATGCAATAATGGCGAGAAAAAAAATGTGAACATTCGGCAATATTGGTCCAATATTACTTGAATAATATTGGCGAAATATACTCTAAGCAATATTGGCCTCAAAATATACGGCGATATTGGTACAACATCGCTGCTACAATATTCTGACAATATTGGCAGAATATTCAAAGGTTATATTGTCGAGAAGTGAAATGTGAACATTTTGCGATATTGGTCGAATATTGTTTAGATAGTATTGGTGAAATATTCTTGAAGCAATAATGGCCTCAAAATATTTATTGATATTGGTACAATATATCATTTGGATATATTGGTGGAAGTGAATAATAACTTGGTGAATTATTAAATGTGTTTTAGTTGATCAAGATGACACCAGAGTCTGCCTTTTGATCGCCATAACCACTGAGTAAGCTGTCTTGAAAAAAGTTATGGGAAGTATTTAATATACTTCCGTAAGTTTTAGAATACGTACTATATGTAGAGCCACCTAGCGGATTTTTATTCAGGTTTGATCATGATATAATTTTAATATATTTCATTGAATATTCAGCCAATATTCAAAATTCATCTTAATCTAGATGTAGGAAAGAATTTGCAGACAATATTGTTTGTAAATATTATTGAACCAATATTGACCCAATATTAATTAATAAGATTTGTTGAATATTGGCGAAATGATATTCAACCAATGTGTAACCACAATTGGATATACAATATAGATTTATTCCTAGAATCGATATGAGGGAAATATTGAGATTGCAATATTTATTCTAGATGTTGAAAACAATATGAAGACAATATTGTTTTATCGATATTGGTAAAAATCATTGAACCAATATTGACCCAATATGAGTTATTACAATTGGTTAAATATAGTTGAAATGATACTCAACCAATGTGCTATCAAACTTGGAAATATAATATAGTTTTTCATCCCTAGAATCGATATGACTGGAATATTGGGATTGCAATATTTATTCTATATGTGGAAAACAATATAACTTCCAAATAATTTGGGTAGCAGTCAGTTGACCAGAAAAGTTATTTAAATCTTCGTTTTTTAAGTCGAGCTTTCGAAAAATTTATTTTCTTCTTCAAGACTATAAAACAAATGTCACTACTATTTCGACATTACATTCAAAATTGAAAACTCCAATACCGACAATGTTTAAATCTAATATCATCTATGAAATTCCATACAGAGACTGTAATCAAGTGTATATTGGTCAATCGAAACCAATGCTTAAATATCGCATTACCTCACATAAAAGTGATTCAAGAAGAAATATAAGATCTTGTGCTTTATCAGAACATACCATAGATAAAGACCATCGTTCTTGACGTTGAAAGTAATTTGAGGAAAATACTCTTTTTTGGAAATGGTTCAAATTAATAATACAACTAATTCAATCAACAAAAAAACTGACAGTTAAGATTTGAGTTCTATATATACATACATTTTACATAAAAACAAACAGGTAATTTCCAACATTCGTCCTCCTTAACTATTTTTTTTTTTGAATTATCTGTTCATCTCTACAATTTTTTACTCATCCTATATATATACCATTCATCATTCTATCACATCATTCCTGCCTCTGTCTGAAATTTTTGACAATGACATCAGTTTTTCATGTTCTTCATTGATGTAAATTTCATTTAATTTCATGTTAGTAAGTATCACTGCACTATTTAATTACCATTTATACTCATTTTCATTATATTGTAGTTATAGTCTTGAAGAAAAAAATAAATTTTTCGAAAGCTCGACTTAAAAAACGAAGATTTAAATAACTTTTCTGGTCAACTGACCACGAAACAGCTGTCAAAGGTTAGAACTCTCGGAATTAAAACGAAAAATACTCTATTTTCACTTAGATTCTGCTTGCGTTCCTCTTAACGTACGAGAAACTTGATTGAACCTTGGGTTGGTCAGAACAACGGATTGTTGGCTGCCTGTCAATGAGTAGATAAACATCTAACTTTGGATTCCTTGGTTCGTGTCAAATTAAGTTTCAACTAGTGACTGTAGATGTCATGAGTAACTTTCTGTTATATCTGTCTTGCCTTCACGGTATTAATTCTTGAGTGGATTTGTTTTAATTTCGAGAGCTCCATAAATCCTTTCTGATGAGTGGGTTACCACGAAACAGCTGTCAAAGGTTAGAACTCTCGGAATTAAAACGAAAAATACTCTATTTTCACATATATATGTATATATATATATATATATATATATATATATATATATATATATATATATATATATATATTGGCCCAATATGGAACCAAGATTCAGCCGATATGATGTGCTACCTCCAGATTCAAACAAACCCTTCGTAACTCTTCGACCTTTCAAAAAGAGGAGAACCCTCCTAAATATTTCATCATCCCATTCGAATTGAGTTACTCGAGGTTTCGAAGGTATTTTCAGAACCGTCATTATGAAGGCGGTATACAAAACTTCGTGTAAACTTCAACAAGTATTGGGTACTCCCAGAGATAAAACAGATGAAAAAGAATAGTCGGGGATTTATGAAATTAGATGTAAGGACTGCGAGAAAAAGTATTTGGGTCAAACCCGAAGGGCCATGAAAGTACGGTTCAGAGAACACATTGCTCATATCCGATATTCAAGACCCGAAAAATCGAGTGTGGCCCAACATGCTTTGTTTGGATCACGACCACCGATTTGATGACTCAAGTGCATTCCATACAGCCCATTATTCAAGTTCCTAGTACATTATTCACAATAAATTCATAAGCAAGGTATTGTTTTTCCAAAAAAATGTTTGTCATCAAATCCAAGCAAATTGGATAACATTAAAATCAATTCAGTGCAGGTAAATTACTAGAATTAGTAAACAACAAAAGTAGGCAAATTTGATAATGGGTGCGGTTGGTAGTAGGTAGAGTAGGTAGATTCGAAATGTTAGATAATTTGAGGTCCATTAAGAAGTAGTGGTATAAATAGAAGTAAGGTAGGATAAGTGATTCAGTAATTTTAGCTCCTGAGTGTGATAATGACGTAGTTTTGGTGTTTGGGAATTTTTTTTCCTTGAATTTATATCCTGGCGTTGAATAAAGCCTTTTCCAGTATTCGATCGTCTTCTTGAACATGTTTTTAGCTTCAAAATGTTCTGATCTGGACAATCAGTCTGTTCCAAGCAATCCAAGGACCTCTTCCGAAAACTATGCTACTCCGATCATTAGAGTATTTTGCACGTGGCTGGAGACAACACAGTCCGGTCCTGTGCAAGTAATGACCAGTGGCCAATGCAGGGGCGTGCCCCGGTTAGAGGTTGCCGAGTACATGTGTTTTTGTCACATAATAGATAGTATATCTCTTTTAGCATTTCTGTTGTGTCTTGTGGGCGGCTCTTCGCCATTTGTCATAAACATTTCGCCGACTTTGACCACATGAATTACGGCTCCTTATTCTTGGCCGCTATATTTTTCAGACAGACCGTATTTATGGGCAAAATTTATTAAAGTTTTAGCATCTGAGTGCAGGATGGCGTTGTTGTATGCTTTTCTATGGTTACTTTTCGTCGAAACTCATATGGAAAGAAGAAAATATCATTCAAAGGTTAAAATCGAGTTGATGAGACTCGAGATGAATCAGGCCAATTACTTACACTTGAGTTTTCTTTTTGTTAATTATTTGCCAATGACCACAAATTGCACTAAAAATGTATCACAGCACGTTCTTAGAAGTATAGCTTCTGAACGTTCATTCAAATGGCATGTTCCACGAATGTTCGTTGAACATCTGGAATATTTCCAAAATGTCGTTCAGTGAAGGTTCTCATTATATTTCTAAAATGATATTCATATCATATTATAGTTGCGAACATCTTTAGAATTTTCTTGAAAAACCTTCATGATTTTCATTATTTTGAAGTACATTCTTGAGCTTGAGACTAGAATATGATTCGAACATTTTTCAGAATGATCTGTGATTATTGTATAGGATAATTCTACATTTGGCATAACCTCTACCATTCAATGATAATGACATTTGACGTTTCCTTTTGGCGTAGTACTAGAATTAAAACAAACCAATTTTGTTACATTTATTTAGTGAATTTTGTGGATGTCCCATTCTTATCTTGGTTCAGATTCAAAGAATCTTACAGGTGTGTTGTTTGATTTTGGTGTCGATTATATGGTAAGTAGACTTATTTCTGCTCATTAACATTATTAATAGCAACAATTTGAACCAACGCTATGAGATGAGCTGGGCTAGATCATAGAAATATATATTATATACTCATTCTAGAATGCTAATCACATATGTCAAAAGTGTTGTAAAAATTTCGGATTAGTCCGCAATGCGCATGTGCGTCATCAGTGTTTTTTGTAACAAGCCCAGTTTTAGTAAAATATTATGGTACTGGTGAAGATTAACAAACGTTCTTAATTCTGAATCTCTGGGAATAAGGTATTGAAAAACTCAATGTACTTATGCCTGCTAATTAACCGATTTGAATACATCTTTTCACATATTAATGATCAGCAAAGACCATCAGAAAGTAGAGTACTGTTATTATTATTATTATTATTTATCGTTCTGAAACGCGACTCTTTTATCAATCACTTTTCAGCTGTAAATAAACTCAACAAAAAACTACGGAATCACCCCAAGTAGTCGGTGCGAATTTCAAGCAGGCACTAGATTGGAAAATAAATTGAAAGTACAAGAAACTATGAAAATTGATTTCAGCTAATATTATGAATAATTTAAACTCAAATTTGTATTTATAAAATAGGATGCGTCCATATTATACGAGGATGTATTGATACATAGTTAGCCTAGACCAGTTCCCTGCATAAACAAAATATTGCGTTACCATAGCAACGAACAATAACTTATTAGCAGTGTCAGTGTAAAGTTTGACGTCAAAAAAGTAAACCAAAGATACGCAATAAATTTAAAAAAAAAATATGTCCACCGAAATGTGAAAATATAAAAATTGGAGTATCGAGCCATCATCAAGTACCTGTATTTAAAAGGGTTAAGAGGTAAGCAGATTTACGGAAATATGCTTAATACCCTTGGTAATCAATGTCTTTCGTATGCGACTGAAAAATTGGACTGCAAGCTTCAAAAGAGGTAACTTTTCCATTGAAGATGATGACCGATCGGGAAGGCCAGTTTCTGTGTCAGTCCCCGAAAATATCGATGCAGTTCATGACATTATTTTAACAGACCGTCGAATTGGGCTAAAACGGATATCTGAAGCACTGAATATTTCATACGAACGCGTTCATCATATAGTTCACGTCAATTTGGACATGAGAAAAATTGCTGCAAAATGGATCCCCATATGTTTGAATGTTGACCAAAAGCGTGCAAGGGTAGTAGTATCGCGTTCGATCTGTGCTCCATTTGAAAACGATGTAGAATTCTTAAACCGAATTGTTACTATGGATGAGACTTGAGTACATTTCTACGATCCAGAAACAAAACAACAATCGATGGAATGGCGACACTCCGGTTCTCCAGGACCTAAGAAGTTTCGTGTCCAAAAATCTGCTGGAAGAGTTCTTGCTTCAGTTTTTTGGGATTGCCATGGAGTAATCATGATTGACTTTTTGGATAAGGGTAGAACAATAACTGTAGATTACTATTCGACATTACTGACCACTCTACGGGAAAAAATTAAAGAGAAAAGACGCGGAAAGCTATCCAAAGTTGTTTTGTTTTTGCAGGACAACGCCCCTGCACACAAATCTCATGTTGCCATGCAAAAAATTCGTGATTTAAGGTTTGAATTACTAGAACACCCCCCTTATTCACCAGATTTGGCTCCCTCCGACTATCATCTCTTTCGTCAACTGAAAAAAAGTTTAAAAGGTCGTAAATTTTCTTCCTACGAGGAGGTGATAAAAGCTGTGGAGGTCTGGTTTGCAGAGCAAGAAGAAAATTTTTTTTTTGAAAGGTCTTGAGACGTTGCAGGTTCGCTGTAATAAATGTATCCAATTAAGAGGAGAATATGTTGAGTAATAAAATATTCTGACATTGAAATTTTGTTTAGTTCTATAGTAGGCTAAGCATTTTTCAATATATCCTCGTAAGAAGCTCAAGTTTTTCTTTTTATAGAACGATTCATGTCAAAATATGTAACTGCATTTAATTTTAATTAAAATAATTTGAAGAGATTAATGTACTATTTCTACAATTATTTCTAGTTGTGTTACCTAAATGCAATTTCCATAATGGGGTTTATGAAAAAGTGAGACCAGAAGCATTTTCGGGTTGAGTTGAAAAACAGCATTCTGCTGATACTCCGCCCTTTCATATTTGCAAATTAGTTATTAAGGCAATTTCATATTAGCGTTTTCATATTATCATTTTATATATATATATATATATATGTTTATATGTTGTTATGTATATTTTCATTTGATGAATAAAGACGAGTTATTATTATTATTATTATTTTTCTTATCATCAAAGAAAAGCACTTCCATATTGATATTATTAAGTATAGTACTTTTTGTAGGAATCAAAAAATAATTCAAGAATAGTCAGAACTTGACATAAGTTCTTGAAATTTTTGTGCAAAAAGTTTCATCACTCGGCATGCTTACGCAGACACAGTGTTGGTACGGCATTAGGTTTCAAATGATTCTACCTATAGCCTTTTTTAAATCACAATTTTCTCACTCAAATGTTCTGCATTGGGGTCTTTTCCTAAAGACATTAACCAGAATCATGCCTTTTGTGTCAAGCTATAATAATAATAAGCTATTATGTTTTGCTATTTTGAACAAAGCATAGGTATGTCATAAATGTCCGTACCAAGCAGAACTATCTTCAGCTAATTAATCAATTCTCTATTTATTCTGCTACATCGAATGAAGTATTCATGAAAAAAATCTCTATTAGTAAACTTTCTGATATGATTTTTGAGGAAATATTTATTCCTTGAGTTTGCTTTCTCTCTTTAAGTTCAATCATCTGTATTGGAAAAGACCTAATAAACTCATCACGTAAACTATTGTAAAAAATCAAGAATGGATCTTTGAACGAAAGGACATGTTTCGAATTTGCTTGTGTGCTTCAAATGGGCAGAAAATTGCGCAATTAAGGGGTCAATAAATAGATGTTGAGAAATCCCAAAAATGTTGTTTACTTCCTTAATCTTAATTTGGCGATTTGCTTTTTACTTTTTTCTGAAGTTATTTGAAAAGGTTCGAAAAAACCAAAGACACTTTCTCATTGCCACTTTTTTACCTCTACAAAATGGCGTTAACAAAATCTCCGTACAACGTTTCGTTTGGAAGAAACCATCATCAACTTTGTTTTTTTAAATAGCAAGAAAAAAATTTACACCCTGTAGGACACACCATTTCTTATTGTTAATGCAACAACGTATGGCACAATGTGTTTTTTTCTGCTTTTTATTAGACGAAAAAAATTTGGTTTCTTATACTGTCTTATTTGGTTCTGGAGTTGATTCTGGCCACTATTACATTTTGGCCAAGGAATGATGTTCATTAGAAGCCCACTTGATTAGATGTGACAAACTATAAGGGACATTATCCTGATCTAAATCTAAAATTCATTTCCAGCATTGTTTTTTAAGTCAAGAAACAGGCCCATATAAATCGCCTGGACCAGATGGAATATTCCCTGTTCTACTATAGCACGGAATTGGAGATCTAGCACCAGAACTATGCAGACTGTGTAGGATGAGTCTAGCACTTGGCTGGATACCACAAACCTGGAAATCTGTGAACGTGGTCTTCATTCCGAAACCTGGCCGAAACTCATACGACCAGGCCAAGGATTACAGACCTATAAACCTATCATCCTTTCTCCTGAAAGGACTAGAAATACTGATAGACAGGGACATACTGGAGGCAGCTCTCATAGACCGGCCATTACATATAAACCAGCAAGACTATCTAACAGGAAAATCGTGCGAGACGGCCTTGCACCAATTGGTGTCAAGCCTGGAGGACACTCTGGCGACAAAAGCAATAGCACTATGCACTTTTCTAGACATCGAAGGAGCCTTTGACAATACATCCTTCGAAAGTGTGGTCTCAGCGGCCAGGATGAAAAGCGTTGATGAAACCACCTGCAGGTGGTTAAAGTCAATGCTCCAAAATCGACAGGCACATACCAACATGTTTGAAGACTCCGCGAAGCTGGAAATTGCCAGAGGAACCCCACAGAGAGGGATACCATCCCACCTACTGTGGGACATGGTAGTAGACGAACTTCTGGAATCTTTAAACAATCAGGGATACTATACTCCCAAGGTTATGCGGACGACATAGTAGTCCTCGTATAGAGAAAGTATGCCCAAGTAACCTCTGAGAGGAATGGTGCAAAAGAGAAGGACTGAGAGCAAACCCCAGCAAAACCACACTCATTCCCTTCACACGCAAAAGGATTCAGGGGGACTTGAAGTCACCCAAATTCTTTGGCGCAACACTACAAGTTGCTGATCATGTCAAATATTTGGTGCTGTTCTTGCCAAGAGCAGTGTATCGTCATCAGTCTCCTATCAAGGTTAATTCGCAAGTGATTGATCCACCTTCTTCTTTTTCAGTGCGGTCAATGGACATGAGTCATTCCTGCACCCCATATATGAATTGCATTCCTCGAGGTTCTGGTTCTCTTTCAGCAGAGGAGCTTCATCGAGCAAGAGCCAAATCGATCCCTCTACGAAACCCTTCTTCACTTGGACGGATTGATTGTAGCTTACGAAATGGATGCGATGCAGAGTCTGGCCAGCTTCCCTACGAATCTGAGGATCTTGTTAATAAGATTGGATTAGATAATTTGGGAAACACTTGCTACATGAATAGCATTTTACAAGTATTATTCATGAGGAAGAATTTCAAGAACGAGATTTTAACAAAGAACGAGAACGTTTTCTACTTATTCACCAATCTCAAATCCCTGTTTATGCAATTGCAGTTTCGTAAGAATGTATCATCTTTCCCACCAATCAATTTCCTGGAGTCTTTGAAGTCTACTAGATACTCGTTAGGACAACAAGAGGATTGTTCCGAATTCTTGGGATTCTTATTGAATACTCTTCGTAAGCAGGAAAATGACAAAATCAGTAGTATCGACCGTTCTGGATCAAATGGTTCCGTACAGCTTAACTCGTCTTGTGTTTCTAGATCTTTCGCTGGAAAAATCCTCACTAGTTTATGTTGTGGTACATGTTTGAGAGACAGTAAAAACGTTTGTGACTTTCTGGAGGTTCAACTAGCATTTCCTGATATTTCTGATAGCCAGTCCTTGCGGAGCTTGCTGTTTCATCAAATGAAAATAGAACTCAACCTCTGGCGGATGCACCAAACTTATACAAAGATTGAAAATAGATGAACACCTCAATCTAGCAGACCACAATTATAATCTTCATGCAGTCATTATTGTTCACTGTGGTTCCGGCGTTGAATGTTTACGCATTGGCGAAAGATGGAACGGACTGGTTTAAGTTTGATGATAGTTTTGTTTCTAAATGCTCTGACGATATCTTGGGTTTATTGGAGCCTCTGGAGACACCCTACATTTTATTGGACATTGGCAGATCAAGATCTTCAGATGATGTGGTGCTGCAGGTATTTCCGGGTTTTCCTGCAGCTGAAAAAGCAAATGCGCCACTGGAATCAATCAAGTCGCCACGGAGCGCCAATTAATTTTTGTTGTTGTTTTATATTTTTATATTTAATTATTTTGTACAAGAAACTAACCTGGAACATGCATCTACAACATGTAGTCTACAAAAGCAAAGTATAGTTCATGATGTGCAGAAGAGCTTTTGGAAAAACGTGGGGACTGAAACCGAAAGTCCACTGGCTTTACACCGCGATCATAAGACCCAGAATTACATATGGCTCACTTTTGTGGTGGTCCAAGATGAAATAGAGACAGTCGAAAACCAACCTTGATAAAATACTGAGGCTCGCCTGTCTGTGTATCACGAGTGGTATGAATAGCACTCCAACCGCTGCTATGGAAATTATCCTAAACCTCCCACCTTTAGACATTACAGTCATGGGGGAGGCAAGGATGAGTGCATACAGGCTTAAACAAACAGGTAATTGGACAACCCAACCACAAACTGGGCACACCAAAATCATCCATGAAGTCAACATTACCGAACTGGAAATGATATAAGAATACATACTACCACAATACTCGTCCAAAAAACCATTCAAAATGTAGCTCAAGTGGAACGAATGGGACTCGGGAGTAGAATCACTATCATCTGGAAACATTATCCGGTACACAGATGATTCAAAAACAGATAAAGGAACAGGAGCAGGAATATACGGGGTGAGGCCAAAAAGGAACGTAATAGTCCCACTTGGTAACAACACCACAGTATTCCAAGCAAAGACACATGCAATAAGGACATGCATACAGATGAATCTAGACCGTGGGTATGAAAAAAAACACATCTACATTCTATCTGACAGCCAGATCGCTATAAAAGCTCTGAACTCAATACAGATAAAGTCTAAGCAAGTCTGGGAATGTCTTTAGAGCCTCAATGAAGTGTCGAAACGCAACAAGGTTACACTTGTGTGGGTGCCCGGACATAGGGGAATTGAAGGCAATGAAAAAGCAGACCAACTTGCAAAGAAAGCATCTGAATCACCATTCACTGGTCCAGAACCAGCGTTTGGAATTAACAAAACCCGATGCGGAAACCTAATCAATGAGTGGAAGAAATCAAAACATTGGGACCATATCGAAGGGCATCGACACAGCACAGCAATGGTGAGGCACCTGAGCCAAACACTGACGGCTGACACACTCAACCTTAACAGATCTAAGATACGCACGATCACCGGCTTACTAACTGGACACTGCGGCCTTAGGAAACACCTACACACCATGGGAATAAATAGAGAAACCGTGGACTGTAGACTCTGTGGTGACGAGGAGGAAACAGCCTCTCACATCATCTTCGAATGCGACGCGCTGCTCAACAAGCGCAACATGATATTCGGACAGATCAACCTAGAAACAGGCATGAATCCGAAACACCTAGTAAATAGACTACTGAACCTGATGAAAAACACAAGCCTATTTAACTAGAAACCACTGACGACAGAACAAATCAATAGACCCCAGCTGGTCTCTGTGTAAAGGGAAACCTCAAGGTAAACCCGTTATCTCGCTCAGCCTTTAACCAACCAACCAACCAACAGGCATAATAAAAATTGGAGTATGATACACGTGTACAAGTTTCTTCCTTTTATAGGTTACTGGTCGATATTTTGACCGCGGATAAAAATTATAGTCACCGAACAGGTGCTGGTGTTGTTTTTAGCCAGAACACACTATAGGACATCCATTTATTATGCGGTGACCTTTATTCCGACCAGATTATAGCTCCTGCGCAGATGGTAAGATTTGTAGATGATATTTCGACCAGTATTCATTTAGTTACACGCGGCCTTGGAGGTTACGATTGAGCTTGTGGTGTTTTCTTCAACTCATTTTTCATTTATTCTGGGTAGCATTACTGCAGTTATGTAACATATACAGTGCGGCTTTTAATAGTCCCCCCTGTTAACTTTTGAACGATTCGAAGTAGAAACATAAAAAAGAACCGTTTCGAGGATTTCACCAATACTACTTTTTGAAATAAAAAAAATTGTGATTTCACGATAGGGGGCGCAGGGTGACCCATCAACTCAAAATTTTTAAATGACATGTGGGGTCAAGTGTCACATCGTTGAAAAGAGAATTCAATTCTCTTTAGAACCATCTAAATATTTTTGAATTTTGGTAATATTTTTTTGTAATTCAAAATCGAAATATCAAATATAAATGCGGATCTGAATACTACTCATCCCTCGATAAATTTGAACGGTTGGATGTGGAACAATGAACCAAAAATTGTTTGAAGAGTACTACCGATACTACTTTTTGAGAGAAGAGACATTGCAATCGACAGATGGTGCTGGGGGGGCACATTAATTTAAAAATTTCGAAAGGTATAAAAATCGAAATTGGGAAAAAAATCATAAACAAAATTAAAAAATATTTAGATGGTTGTAAAGAAAATTGAATTCTAGTTTCAACGATGTGACACTTGACCCCCTATGCCATTTAAAAATTTTGAGTTGATGTGTCTCCCCGCGCCCCCTGTGGAGCAATCACCATATTTTTTGTTTCAAAAAGTATTAGTAGTGAAACCCTCCAAACGATTTTTTTTTTATGTTTGCACGTCGGACCGTTCAAAAGTTAACAGGGGGGGGACTGTTAAAAGCCGCACTGTATAATGATTTTCATACCGGAATAATTAGCAAAACAAATTTTACTGCCGCTAGGATGATATTCTCATTTTTTTTTGACATAACCTAAATTTGTGGTGATATTACCGCGTGTGGCTTTGAGAACGATGGCTAAAAGTAGTTTAAAATGTTTCAAGTGTTTATTTCTTGTTTTCCATTATAAATTAAATTACTTATTGAATTGTTTCAACAATTTTGATTTTTTTGTGTTTGATATTTCCAGTGTCCAAATGCAGTATGATTGGGTGTTGATTGGACACTGGTTGAAAAATCGACCACCAAGAAAAAAATACTCCGAAGCGATGTCATATTGTTTTATCATTACATAACAATTTACATCGAGTTCTTCAGTGCGATTTAGAATAAAAATGCATTATTTTTGTATCAATTTGCCCTATAAATAGTTAAAGAAATCGCAAAGTTTGAGGATCCGCTTTTTTTAAGATTTAGAAACGATGAATATTTCTGTGAATAATAAATATTATCTGAGGATTTTTCTGCTAGAGATTTAATTTCCTAAACATTTTTCTGGGGATTTTACTTCTGGGGATGCTATTTCCTAGAATCCAAATAACTTTTATCCAATTATTGAACGAAGGCAATATAATTCATTGAAAATGTTCTATTGTACGACTATAATAATTATACAACGACCTCTTAGGAAGTTGTATTTCCTACCGTCTTCCTAGATGGACCTCAACTTTTTTATTTGACGTTTTAGACCCATAATTACTTCTAGGAAAATGATCCCTATCAAAAAAAATATTTTTTTTGTCTGTCTGTAGCTCTGTCCGTCTGTATACTCTTAAAAACGTTATATTTTCCGGACCCTTGGAGATATCGCTCTGAAATTTGAATCATTTTAATAACTCGAGGACAATATTTGTCAAAAATTTTTTTTTTGCGATCGGAAAATCCGGAAAAATGTTATGAGGTTTTTACGTTTTTTTTTATCGTTTGTACTTTTTTTGCTTCCATATTTCTTCAAGATATACTTCAATATGCCCTACAGAAGCGTATAGTTTTTGAGCAGAATGCCTACATTTATTTTTCTGCGACTTTCCGAAACATGTTAATTTTTTCAAAAATTCCTAAATGTCGAACCGTTCATTCAAAAATGTGAAAACATTTTTTCCGTAAAATGAATAGTCTAGGAAATATCTCACAAAAACGATAAATTTTGGACTTTGGGATTTTTAAATACTTACTCCTGCCTCCCCCTTCGAATTTACCCAAGCGGGAAGCGCCCGGATTTTCGAATATCCACCTACCCACCCCCCCCCCCCCACCCCCCTTCGAATTTTCCCGGGCGCAAAGCGCCCGTTTTTAAAAATCCACTATCCCTCCCTCTTTTCGAATTTTCCCGGATTTTTTAATATTTCCTTCCCTCCCTCCTCCAAATTTTCTTGAAAACGCGTTTTTTTGTGGGAAATTAGTCAAAACAATCATGTATTGAAAATGCTTATTTTTGTGAGAAATTAGTCAAGACAGTCATGTATTGAAAACGCATATTTTTGTGGGAATTTAGTCACGACAGTCATGTATTGAAAACGCGTATTTTTGTGGGAAATTAGTCAAGACAGTCATGTATTAATTTAAAACGTGTGTTTTTGTGGGGAATTAGTCAAGACAGTCATGTATTGAAAACTCGTATTTTTGTGGGAAATCAGTCAAGACAGTCATGTTTTGAAAACGCGTTTTTTTTTGTGGAAAATTAGTCAAGTCAGCCATGTATTGAAAACGCTTATTTTTGTGGGAAATTACTCAAGACTGTCATGTATTGAAAACGCGTATTTTTATGGGGAATTAGTCAAGTCAGTCATGTATTGAATACGCGTATTTTTATGGGGAATTAGTCAAGACAGTCATGTATTGAAAACGCGTATCTTTGTGGGAAATTAGTCAAGACAGTCATGTATTGAAAACGCGTATTTCTGTGGGAAATTAGTCAAGACAGTCATGTATTGAAAACGCGTATTTTTGTTGGAAATTAGTCAAGACAATCATGTATTGAAAACGCGTATTTTTGTGGGAAATTAGTCAAGTCAGCCATGTATTGAAAACTCTTATTTTTGTGGGAAATTACTCAAGACAGTCATGTATTGAAAACGCGTATTTTTGTGAGAAATTAGTCAAGTCAGTCATGTATTGAATACGCGTATTTTTATGGGGAATTAGTCAAGACAGTCATGTATTGAAAACGCGTATCTTTGTGGGAAATTAGTCAAGACAGTCATGTATTGAAAACGCGTATTTCTGTGGGAAATTAGTCAAGACAGTCATGTATTGAAAACGCGTATTTTTGTTGGAAATTAGTCAAGTCAGCCATGTATTGAAAACTCTTATTTTTGTGGGAAATTACTCAAGACTGTCATGTATTGAAAACGCGTATTTTTGTGAGAAATTAGTCAAGTCAGTCATGTATTGAATACGCGTATTTTTATGGGGAATTAGTCAAGACAGTCATGTATTGAAAACGCGTATTTTTGTGGGAAATTAGTCAAGATAATGTATTAAAAACGCGTATTTTTGTGGGAAATTAGTCAAGACAGTCATGTATTGAAAACGCGTAATTTTGTTGGAAATTAGTCAAGACAGTCATGTATTGAAAACGAGTATTTTTGTGGGAAATTAGTCAAGACAGTCATGTATTCAAAAAAAAAGAATTTTTGTGAGAAATTAGTCGACAGTCATGTATTGAAAACGCGTATTTTTGTGGAAAATTATTCAAGACAGTCATGTATTGAAAACGCGTATTTTTGTGGGAAATTAGTCAAGTCAGTCATGTATTGGAAACGCGTATTTTTGTGGGAAATTAGTCAAGACAGTCATGTATTGATAACTCGTATTTTTGTGGGAAATTAGTCGAGAAAGTCATGTATTGAAAACGCGTATTTTTGTTGGAAATTAGTCAAGACAGTCATGTATTGAAAACGCGTTTTTTTGTGGGAAATTAGTCAAGACAGTTATGTATTCAAAAAAAAAGAATTTTTGTGAGAAATTAGTCGACAGTCATGTATTGAAACGCGTATATTTGTGGAAAATTATTCAAGACAGTCATGTATTGAAAACGCGTATTTTTGTGGGAAATTAGTCAAGTCAGTCATGTATTGGAAACGCGTATTTTTGTGGGAAATTAGTCAAGACAGTCATGTATTGATAACGCGTATTTTTGTGGGAAATTAGTCAAGACAGTCATGTATTGAAAACGCGTATTTTTGTGGGAAATTAGTCAAGACAGTCGTGTATTGAAAACGCGTATTTTTGTGGGAACTTAGTCAAGACAGTCATGTATTGAAAACGCGAATTCCTGTCGGAAATTGATCAAGACAGTCATGTGTTGAAAACTATACTTGGATTTTTTTTCAAGTCGCGCATTAGTCGTTGTATTCATATTATTGGTGTCCAATTATAGTTTTAAAGGCATTAAAGTCGTTGTATTCATATTATTGGTGTCCAATTATAGTTTTAAAGGCATTCAGGTCGTTGTATTCATATTATTGGTGTCCAATTATTGTCCTAAACCATTCAACTTCCGAGCTCTTCACAAAGTGTTCGCGCGAAGCGCGAACTAGTACCTTTAACTTCCGAGCATATCAACTTCCGAGCTCCTCAACTTCCGAGCTCCTCAACTTCCGAGCTCCACAACTTCCGAGCTCCTCAACCTCCGAGCTCCTCATTTTCCGAGCTCCTCAACTTCCGAGCTCCTCAACTTCCGAGCTCCTCAACTTCCGAGCTCCTCAACTTCCGAGCTCCTCAACTTCCGAGCTCCTCAACTTCCGAACTCCTCAACTTCCGAGCTCCTCAACTTTCGAGCTCCTCAACTTCCGAGCTCCTCAACTTCCGAGCTCCTCAACTTCCGAGCTTGTTTTTCTTATTACTGGAAATGTAGGTAACCCTCTCTTATTGAAATTCCGAAAGCATCATCCCCTACCGCTGCAACCCTTAACAGAAGTCAATAATTTCCTCACGTTTTGTAACAATGCACAAACAGGCGTCGGTGCAAAATGATCGTGTACAATGGCGCAACAGCAGGCATGAGTGGAATCGGTCGAGGCAATCGCATTTACATAATTTGACAGAGAAATTTACTCCCTGACTAATTTATGGCGCTCGGGGTGAGTTTATATAACAGACCCATTAGATCTGCCATAATGCCCTTCATGGAGGGAAATTAAAATTAATGCGGTTCGGATTTTTAGCTGTCACATTTGATTTCGGCGGATTTCGGTGGGGGCGGTGGTGTCATATTTATATCAACCCTATTTAGGCAAGTCCGCAGAGACGAAAACTGCTGAAGAAGAAATTAATCGAAGCGTTTCTTGAGTATGTTTATAAACAGGGTGACACCTTAACATGATGGAAAAAAAGGAAAGAAAAGTCGCCTGATATTGGTACTTTATAATTTGAGGAAATAAGCTGAGTCCAGTTCAGAAGATACTCGCATGGTTGCCTTGAACTGCTTGATATAAGAACAGCCCATCCGATATTTCACGCCGAACATTTTCGAACACAGTAACGTCGATATTTCTACAAATATTTATTATTCTTCGCCGTATATACAATATTGAAGCAGGTTCAATTTCGTACACTTTTTGCTTCAATTTCCTCATAAAAAAAGTCTAAGGTGTCAAATCTGGCGAGCGGGCTGGACATTCCGTAGGGCCTCGACGGCAAATCCAACGACCTGGGAAAGTATTATCCAAATAGTTTCTTACTTGTCTGGAGTAATGTGGAGGTGCTTCATCTTGTTGGAATACAATATCCATATCGAATTCATTAGGATTCGCTTCAACGATTTCGGTGATTAGAGGATCAACAGTACTTTCCAGCATATTCAATTACAGTTCCCCTGTTGAATGTTGTTCAATGAATAGAGGTCCTACAATATGGTTTCCCAGTATTCCTGCCCAAATGTTGTTTTTTTCTGGATATTGAGTGTGATTTTCCCGGAAAACGTGAGGGTTGTTGTCACTCCAATAACGGCAATTTTGTCTGTGAACATTGCCGTTGAGAAAAAATGTACATTCGTCACTGAGACAAGTGTTATGGACAATTCGGGAAACGATCATTAAAAATTCTTTCGGTTTCGTGAAAGTTACGCGTCGCACCGTAAATAAAAATCGCTTCGATTATGTCTTCCAATGGACGAGAATTGACCATTTCAGAGATAGTTCTCGTGGGATCTATGTACTAGTAAAACCGAAAACTAAATGAGAATATTTTATCTGAACAATGATGTTCGTTGTCGTACTGACATTTTTTGTCTTTTTTATAAACAAAAAATAACCTGTCAAACCTTATCGGTTGCCATATCGCTGAGAAAAACAAATATTTCTAGAAATATCGAGATTAATGTATGTTTGTATTCAGGTAGTTATTAAATGTTCCGCCATTTTGTAGTAGGTGGAGGTATTGACTTAATATCCTAGGGTTGTGAAGTATTCGTCAGGAGTTTCAAACGGATGTGTTACAAGCATAGAAATATATATTACATACTCACTCTAGAATGCTAATCCACATGTCAAAAGTGTTGTAAATAGTTCAGGCTAGTCCGCAATGCGCAAGCGCGTCATTAGTGATTTTTGTAACAGGCCCGGTTTTAGTAAAATATTATGGTACTTGTGAAGATTCACAAACGTTTATTCTGAATCTCGGCGAATAAGGTTGGGAACCTCATTGTGCTTAGACCTGTTATTTGTATTTAGCCAATTTGAATACATATCTTTACATATTTATGATCCCGAATATTCAGCAAAAAGGCCATCAGAAAGTAGAGTACGGTTATTATTATTATTTACCCCGCTCTGAAGCGACTGATTTTTGGTATCACATTCACTTTTCAGCTGTAGTTGACCAACAAAAACCTACGGAACCACCCCAAATCGTCGGTGCGAATTTCAAGGAAGCACTGGATTGGAAAATAAATTGAAAGTACAAGAAACTATGAAAATTTATTTCAGCTAATATCATGAATAATTTCAACTCAAATTGGATTTATAAAATTGGATGCTTGGAAGCTCGAGGTTTTTTTTCTAGAACGATTCATGTCAAAATACGCAACTTCATTTAATTTGAATCATTTGAATCATTTGAAGAAATTAACATGCTATTTCTACGAGTATTCCTGGTTGTATTACCTTAGTGCAATTTCCACAATGGGGGTGCAATATAGTACCATCAAAGAAAAGCACTTCCATATTGACATCAGAAAGGATTTATGGAGCTCTCGAAATCAAAACGAATCCACTCAAGAATTAGTACCGTGAAGGCAAGACAGATATAACAGAAAGTTATTTATGACATCTACAGTCACTAGTTCAAACTTAATTTGATACGAACCAAGGAATCCAAAGTAGAGGTTTGTCTACAAATTGACAGGCAGCCAACAATTCGTTGTTCTGACCAACCCAAGGTTCAATCAAGTTTCTAGTACGTTATGAGGGAGGCAAGCAGAATCTAAGTGAAAATAGAGCACATTTCGTTTTAATTCCGAGAGTTCCAACCTTTGACAGCTGTTTCGTGCTCACGCACTTATCAGAAAGGATTTATGGAGCCCTCGAAATCAAAACGAATCCACTCACGAATTAGTACCGTGAAGGCAAGACAGATATAACAGAAAGTTACTTATGACATCTACGGTCACTAGTTGAAACTTAATTTGACACGAACCAAAAGGAATCCATGTCTCCTAATGAAATATACTATTACTATTCCATAAGTTGTGTTTTATTTTTCATACTTACTATATTCCATGGGCTTATACAAAATCGGTTAGTAGTCATGTAGACAATGTATCGACAATAAAACGCATTTCAAATGTGTTAATTGCTCATTGAAAACCCATCGATTTCTTTGAACGTTCCGTGTACAATCAACGATTTAAACTAACAATAGGAACGACAGTGGAATTCCTACACGCTTTCCGAAAACAGCCGATAGATCTATCCCTTTGTGATTCCCAAATTTCCGACAGAACCGTAATGTGTAGGCACGTACAAATTAAAAAATTGATAGGTAAATAAAAAGACAGACAGACAGTGTCGGCTACCGTCTACATCATCAGCGTATGGAGAATACATAATTGGGGACAAATTGGGAGATGCAGGGCCGATCCAACCATATGTGCAGGTCGTGCGGCGCACGACGACGCCATGACAAAAAAGGCGCCGAAGATATTTTTTTACTTTTACCAATTTCTGAAAAATCAGTTAAAATATGCTAGAATTAAGATTGAACACAAGAAGGAAATAAGTAATAATATCTAAATGAATAATTTATAAAATGTATTATTAGTATTATTATCTATAGTCAAACATGACATGAATTGAATGATGGTTTTTCGGGTTTTTAGGCCTACGTTTATTTAGAGAAAAACTCGACGTTTCGCCAACACGAGTGGTTGGCATTTTCAAGAGAAATGTTTACAGTTTCGATCACTGAACACTACTTGTCAAGACTTACAATCAATATTTTTTATTCATAGTATTGGAGAAAGTTGATTTTTATGCCTTTCAAGAAATAAGGTTTTGAACTTTTTTTCCACATATTTTACACTCTAGATTGGCTTCAGATTTGTCATACAGAATGAGAATTCATAAGTTCTATTTATCATAATTTCTAAATAATCAAAGGCATTGATCAGGGTTTTGTATAAAATATAGCACTCTTGTCCAATTGACATTGCACGCCATCTCATGGATGGTAGACAAAACTCAAAACGACCACTGTTTCACAATTACAGATTTCTAAAATCCAGCGCTCTCAGACCATTATTTTTTGTTTTTTCCGTTAACCAGAGCTGTCGTCCGCTTACGAACGGCAGCCCTCAGAAGTCGAAACTTGTGCGAGCCAAGGATTAACGAGGTCTTACCTTTTTACGTGCGATTCCTAGCACTTTCTTGGGCCATCAGAAAAAATTCTGCAGTCGCCACGGTTTGAACCATCGCCGACTGGCAGCCAAAGTGATTGAAACAATGTCGCTTCAACCACTCGGCTACCTGGCCCTTGATCCTTTCTCTAAGAGATGGCAGTTAGAGAATTATGGCAATTTTTTTACTCCTACCATTAGCGCATTGGCATTGTTTAAGGCAGGATCAACCAGGGAGCTGCTGTTCTATATTAGAACAAGTTCAGTCTCCATATATATTATTTAGAATATTACGGAGACAGATAGATTCTATATCTATTTACAAGATCGCTCCCTTATTTCAACCCTTTCAGTGCGTACGTCCAAATATTATGGCTTTGGTTTTTCAATATTAGATTGTTATATACAGTTCGATGCAAATGTATGGAATAAATTCATTATTTCTGAATATAAACATGTTTTGGAAAATTCCTCGAACACGTCGATTTTCTTTTCTGATTGGCCAATTTTTGAACCCCACCCAATATATATAGGGTAATCCGCTTTCGAGTAAAAATGAATTTAGTGATATTTTCACTGACATAATTTTCAGTGGTTAAAATTCCAGAAAAGAGAAAATGAGTCAGCAAAAATCTGGTCATTATCTGACGATCTATAGGCTCTATATCCTGTTAAAAAAAAAGAAAAATCGAAAAAACAAAAAGCAACTACAGATAACTCAATCTTTATTATTTGTATAACCCTTCAATATTTTAGAAAACTCCTGCAAGTCGTTTCTCCTCTCAAACTGTTCGATATCCAGTCTCGTTTTCAGGGCTTTAATATTTTCTTCCGCCAGTTCCAATTGGTCACGCAGACTGCCATCTATCGGCTTGGAGGTCGAAATATTAGAGCTGTATCCGGACCTACAGGTGTTGGATTCGAGTTCGAGCCTTGCTGCGGCAGCTTCTGCCTTTGCTGCTCTTTGTTTTTCAACGCGAAGAAGCCCTTGGGTTTTAGCGTGATCCTCGCGTTCGATTTTTAGACGATTATTTTGTTGTTCGACTAATTCTAAAAGACCAAGTTTCTCTGCTTCTGTTTGGCCCGACTCTTCGCACTTGTCCTAGAATATTACAGAGTCAAGAAGATTTGGTAATCAGCCCTATGCTGTATCATAGTTTGATCGGAAAACGTGAAAAATAGGTAAAGTTCCTAAAAATATTAGCGTTAGCTCATTGGATTCGGTGTAACCACTAGAAAAAAGGATTTTAAGGATTTAACCGCAGGTAAAAATTGTGATTGTTATTAAAAAAGATGAAAAAATATACCTACCGTTCTGTCAAATTCAATTGGTCCTGGCAAGTTTTTTATTCTATCGGTGTGTTCAACTTTCTTAGATAGTTCATTCTGCATATTCTTTATAACGTTTTTGTATTCTTCGATTTCGGTCAATAGCTGTCTCTTCTCGCTGTAGATTTTGTTGATGATCCGTTCTTTCTGATGGAGGGTTTCGTTTGTGGAATTTTTCGATGACGAAATTTGTAACTGAAAATATACGTTTATTAATAAAAGCGTTTCAACTCTGATATCAACTAGCGATTGGCAAAATTTTACATACAGTGACCGCCAAAAAGTATGTACCATATGGGAAATATTTTTATTATTGGAGTATTGGAAAAAATATTCTGGGGAAAAGTTTGTGCATGTCCGATAACCTAAAAATCGATTTTGACACATGTCACGTGATCGCTAGAATGGCGGCAAAATGAAAAAAATTGTAATGCAAAGGCAAAAAAGGGGTAAGATGGCAAGATATCAAAAAAAGTTATTTGAAAAAGTCACTTAGAATTCAATTTTATACACATGAACGAAGTTTCAAGAGATAATTCAAAAAAATTGAAAATAGCAATTTTTTAAAAATATTTTTCCATCTATTTAAAAACATTATTTTTTTTTCTTATGAATAGCTTGACTATACTGAAACATTTGCATTTTAATGATAATGACAAAACTTTCTCATTTTCTCCACACCAGAGGGCACTAAATTGAAAAAATGGGAATTTGTCAGAACCCTTGCTGTTACATCGGTTCGTATCTAACAGTTATATCCGAATTCCACGACCATTGTGATGACATGACACTCCAAAACCATGGTAATTTCCAGATTATAATCAAGTTCCGATGATAATCGTGCATGAGCGTTTCACTTCGCACATAAACTTGAAAATAGTGAGTCAAATTAAAGATTCTTAAAGTTTATGTGCAAAGTAAAACGCTCATACAGCATTATTATTAATACTTGATTAAAATCAGGAAACATGGTGTTTCTAGATTGCCATATCAACACACTAGTCTTGGAATTCTGATATAACTGTTAGATAAGAACCAATGTAACAGCGAGGGTTCTGGCAAAAACCAATTTTTTTAATTTAGTGCCCTCTGGTGTGGAGAAAATGAGAAAGTTTTGTCATTATCATTAAAATGCAAATGTTTCGGTATAGTCAAGCTATTCATAAGAAAAAAAATCATATTTTTAAATAGATGGGAAAATATTTTTAAAAAATTGGTATTTTAAATTTTTTTGATTTATGTCTTGAAACTTCGTTTATGTGTATAAAATTGAATTCTAAGTGACTTTTTCAAATAACTTTTTTTGATATCTTGCCATCTTACCCCTTTTTTGCCTTTGCATTGCAATTTTTTTCATGTTGCCGCCATTCTAGCGATCATGTGACATGTGTCAAAATCGATTTTTAGGTTCTGGACATGCACAAACTTTTCCCCAGAATATTTTTTCCAATACTCCAATAATAAAAATGTTTCCCATATGGTACATACTTTTTGGCGGTCACTGTATAAGTACGAGGATGGTCCCAGAAGTACCTAGGCTGACCTACAAAAGGCGGTAGTTGCTGGAAAAATACCATATACAGCATTTGTTTCAAGTTTGAAGACGCCACGTTGTTTAGTATTTGTTTGGCAGCCATCAATAGTAAACGTTTTAAGTGAATTTGTAAATATGGAAATAATTGGTCATCGTTATGTGATACAATACTTTTATTTGAAAGGCCTTAGCCCAACCAAAAGCTGAACTAGATTCTACTCTGGGTGAGACTGCTCCTTCGTTATCAACAGTAAAATATTGAGTAGCAGAGTTTAAACGAGGCCGTACGACCTGCGAAGACGAGCATCGCAGTGGTCCACCAAATGAGGTGACGACTCCAGAAATGTTGAAGAAAACCCACGAAGCGGTACTGGATGATCGTCGACTGAAAGTGCGCAAGCTAGCAGACAGTAGGCATTTCAAAAAGTGCGGTACATCGCATATTAACTGAAAATTTGGACAAGAGAAAGCTGTGCGCAAGATGGCTGCCGCGTTTGCTCACAATGGAACAAAAACAGCGTCGTGAAGATGTTTCCATCGAGTTTTTGGCAAGGTTTCACAGGAATAAAGCCGAATTTTTGCGTCGTTTCATAACCATAGATGAAACATATGGGTCCATCACTTCACACCCGAAGCAAAAGAACAATCAAAACAATGGACTGAAAATGGTGAACCGACTCCAAAGAAGACAAAGACTGTTCCATCTGCAGGCAAGGTCATGGCGTCGGTTTTTTGGGATGCGCGAGGTATAATTTTCATTGACTATCTTGTAAAAATGACAACTATTAACGGCGCGAGTATTATGCGAACTTATTGCAACGTTTGAGCGAAGAAATCAAGCAAAAACGGCCGCATTTGGCTAAAAAGAAAGTGTTGTTTCATCATGACAATGCACCATCAGCTCACACATTCGTTATTGCAATGGCAAAAATTAATGAATTGAAGTTTGGGTTGCTACCTCATGCACCCTATTCGCCAGATTTAGCCCCTCGGATTATTTTCTGTTCCCAGAGAAAAAATGGCTCGGAGGTCAGAGATTTTCCAACAAAGAATAGTTAATGGCTATTTTGAGGAGCTTGACGATTCTCATTATAAAAAGGGTATCGAACTTATTGAACATCGCTGGGAAAAGGGTGTGGAGCTTAAAGGAGATTACGTTGAAAAATAAACATATTTTCTAAAATTTTTGTGTTTTCTTTGTTGGGCCAGGTACTTCTGGGACCACCCTCGTAAATGTTTACAACTAGAATAAAATGGATCCAACCCTTCTTTTTATTGCATTTTTTTTTCTAAAATGGGATGATTAGTTCAGCAAAGAGAGGTCTCCATAGAGAAACTAATTTTTTATTTGTCTATGGAGGTCCCCATTTTTACTTATTAGGACTTTATTGGGAAAATAGATTTGTAACCTTGAGAGATTATTATAATCTCCCTGAACCTATTATGAAAATTTGACGAACACTCAAATATTTTTTTATTTTTCTCGGTTCGTAAAGACCAGAGCCGGTATAATAGGTGAATTTTATTTAGTTTTAACAGATCTATAAAAAAATTGAAAATGTGAATGAAATGGTTTGTAATAAGAGCCAAAGGTACAGGTTAGTTGAAATGACGAAGGAACAGTACAATCTGATCATTCTGATTCCAAACTCTGTCGATCCGTGGTTTGTCCGAAATCGCGAAAAATTTAAACTATTTGAACTTCATTGCGGCACGTCTGACAGCCATTTTGTTCGCAGAAATCTTGCGAAATTCGGAAGGGTATGTTTTCGCCTTTAGTACTGTCATTTGGCTGGTTGGTCCTGAAAGCTGCATGCCAGTACGGGAGTGAAAGAAGAAGAAACACTACGCGTCATAACCTTATAACTTTTAGGGTTATGTCGATGCATAGACGTCATAAAAATGGAATGTTTTGATTTTGAAATCAGATGTTTGACGTCATAATAATTGGAAAAACCCAAAATGTTCCAGTTTTCTGCTTAGGGCAAAATATCCTGACTTTTGTCCGTCATCAAATTTCTAGGGACGAACACTTTTTATAAAAAAAAATGGAGCAAGAATCTTCGACCCAATACGATCCTTTCATATACGAAATTCCCTACGACCTGATGAAGAAACTGTGCTACATTTTCGACAGAAACAACGAATGGGAACGACTCGGTACTTACATGAAGTACGACAGAATGAAACTGGAAGACATAAAGAGGGTAATGTACATGGGAAAATCGCCCACGTCAGAGCTGTTGAATATTTGGGGCCAACTGAACCACACCGTTCTAGAGCTGTTCACCTTGCTGTATTTCATGGAACATTTCGAAGGTATGACCGCGATCAAAAACCTCGTAGACAAAAAGTACCACCAACACATCAAGAGCGCAGTAGAACAACTGGACCCCGAGAAGAAACAGCTGTTGCTTGAAAAAAAGAAGCTCAACCACATCGACACCCAAGTTCATCCAGACAACTTCAACGGAGAATCCGAAAAGATTATTAACATACCAAGAATTTCCTTACCACCCCTGATAGTCAGTAATGAAAACAACGAAAGTATCAAACCTTTGCGCCACAGATCCCCCGTAAACTTAGCCAGATCGAAAATGATGATAACAGCTTCGGATATATCATGCGTAGTGGAATCAGCAGGGGGGATTCCCTCGATCTCATACACAGAGCTAGGGGAATCCACCAACCACTGGAACGAGGATAACGTGCTGGGCAAAGGGGGGTTTGGGAAGGTCTTCAAGGGCACTTGGAAGTGCACCCAGGTGGCCATTAAGAGACTCGAGAACAAGGGAAACAAGCCAGAGATCGAACTCGAGCAGATAAAGCAGTCAATCACGGAGTTGCACTGCCTCAATTCCTATCGACACGATAATGTTCTGCCTCTGTACGGTTACAGTATAGGCGGAGCTCATCCATGTCTTATTTATCAGTATATGGCCGGAGGGTCGTTGGATGACCGGTTGAGAGTGAAGGAATATGAGAGAGTGTTAAAGTGGCCAGTGAGGTTGAATGTTGCAACTGGCACAGCTAGAGGTATGTTATTTATTTATTCACTGAATAATCAAATCCACACAAACTTATAATACTGTATGGATCATATTAACATAAAAGAACATATCAGCAGTATCTGAGTTATGAGAATATTGACAAAGCAATTTCAAAATAAGTTTGTAAATAAGTATACACGGGGATCCCAAATAAATTGTAAATAAAAACAGCCACACCAAGTCTGAGAATGGGTAATATGCCTCCAGCATTTGGTATAAATAGTACACTTCTAGGGAGTAAAGTAAACAACTTCAAAATGTATTCAGTTAAGATTCACGTTCATGTTTGTAGCTAAACAAATCGAGTGTACTATAGAACAACTGGAGCAATTACCTGTTTAAATAACATTAAAATTAGTCATGTAAGTGCGTTAAAATAACATTAAAATTAGTCATGCATGTGCCTAAGGCTGACCTGACATGTAAATTAGCCATATAAGTGCCTATGACTTAACCTAGCAATTGTGAATGAAACAATTAATTGTCTAAGGGTTACCTACTAAATGTGAATTAGCATATGGCTTACCTTATTGATGTAAATTAGCCATGTCATTGCCTATGGCTTAACCTTATAAAGTTAATTATATAATAAATTAATTAAGTTAATTAAGTACCTACAGCTCACCTAATAAACATTAGCCATGTGAGTGTCTATGGCTTACTTTACAAAGGTAAATTAACCATGTAAGTGCCTAAGGCTTACCTGACAAATTTAAATTAGCCGTGTAAGTGCCTAAAGCTTAATCTTGCAATGGTAAATCAACCAATGAAGTGTATAAGACTTACTTAAAAAAATGTGAATTAGTGATGTAACATCCTGTGACTTAAGGAGGTAAATCATCCAAGTCATTGCCTATGGCTCAACCTTACAAAGTTAAATGCTTCAAATGAATGCCTCAGGCTCACCTAATACATGTAAATTAGCCATGTGAGTGCCTACGGCTTTCCTTATAAAGGTAAATTAGCCATGTTTGTAACAAGTCAAACAAATCGAGTGCACTTATAGAAAAAATAGGTGAAAAAGTAGCAATTACTTGTTAAATCAACAATAAAATTAGCCATATAACCTTCGGCTGACCTGACATGTAAATTATCCATGTGAGTGCCTATGCCTTAACCTAAGAATGGTGAATTGACCAACTGAGTGTCTAGGCTTACCTAACAAATGTGAGTTAGCCATGTAACTGCCTATGGCTTACATTACGGAGGTAAATTAGGCATGGCATTGCTTATGGCTTAACTTTACAGATAAATTTATCATGTAAGTGCCTAAGGGTTACCAGCCAATGTAAATTAGACATGTAAGTGCACATGGCTCAACCTTAGAATGGTAAATTAACCAATTTATTGTGTAACTTACCTAATAGTGAATTCGCCTTGTAACCGCCTATGGCTTACCTTTTCAATTTATATTTTTTTTAAGTATATCTTGACTTTTGACTTACAGAGGTAAATCACCAATGTCATCTCCTATGGATTAACCTTACAAAGATAATTGCGCCAATTATGTGCTTAAGACTCATCTCATAAATGAACATGTGAGTGCCCACGGCTTACCTTACAAAAGTAAATTAGCCATGTAAGAGCCTTAGAGTTACCTGACAAATGGATAATAGCCACACGTAAGTGCCTATTTAGGTAAAATTAAATTGTTGGACAATTAAAAACTAACAATTAATCAATTGTCAATAGCGAGTTCTGACAGTTGCAATTAATCAAATTTTAAGTGCACCAGGAATGATTAACAATTAATCAATTGTTAGTTTTCAATTGTCCAACAATTTAATTTTACCAAACTCTGGTCTATGGCTTACCTTACAAAGATGAATTCGCCATATAAGTATCTAAGGCTTACAAAGGTAAATTAGCCGTGTAAGTACCCAAAGCTTACCTAACAGAGGTAAATTAGCCATGTGCGTGCCTAGGACTTGTCTTACATGGGTAAATTAGCCGTGTAAGCGCCCATGGCTCACCTTATAACGGTAAATTAGTCATCTTATCTTACCTTACAAAGGTAAATTAGCTATGTAAGTACCCACGGCTTATCTTAAAGAGGGAAATTAGCCATTTACGTGCCTAAGGCTGGTCTTACAGAGGTAACTTGGCCATGTACGTCCCTATGGCTTGTCTTACAGAGGTAAATTAGCCATGTAAGTGCCTAATATTTACCTTACGAAAGTAAATTAGCCTAGGACCTACGGAAAATTCTTGTAAGTGTCTAAGGCTTATCTCAGTCGTGTCAGCAGTACTCAAACGCGATTGTTCTAGGACTCCAGTTTCTGCACACGATCAAAGACACGCCGCTGATCCACGGCGACATCAAGTGCGCCAACATCCTGCTGGACGCCAACGACCAGCCTCGCATCGGCGACTTCGGGTTGGCGAGAGAGGGCCCCCATCGCCAGATCAACTACATCAGAGTGAGCCGCGTGCACGGCACGAAGCCCTATCTGCCGGACGAGTTTCTGAGGTCGAAGAAGTTTTCCACCAAGGTGGACACGTACAGCTTCGGGGTGGTGCTGTTTGAGATCGCGACGAGTTTGGCGCCGCATTCGGTCAAGCGGGAGGATAGGTAAGAGATCCTTTTTTACCTTTTTTCTCTTTGCTTTTCTTCGCCAATTAAGTGCCTAAGGCTCGCCTAATGAATGTAAATTAGCCATGTGAGTGCCTGTGGCTTCTCTTATAAAGGTAAATTAGCCAGATTTGTAGCAAGTCAAACAAATCGAGTGCGCTTATAGAAAAATACATGAAAAGGTAGCAATTACCTGTTAAATCAACATTAAAATTAACAATGTAAGTGCCTGAAAAATGTAAATTAGTCATGTGTCTATGGCTTTACCTTTCAATAGTAAATACACCAAATGTATTGTCAAAGGCTTAACCTTACAAAGTTAAATTCGCGAATTAAGCCTAAGGCTATCATAATAAATATAAATTAGCCATGAATCACCTTACAAAAGTAAATTAGCTAAGTTTTACCTGACAAATGTAAATTGGCCATCTAAGTTCCTATGGCTTAACCTTGCAAAGCTAAATTAACCAATTTAGTGTAAAGGCTTACCTAATAACTGTGAATTAACCTTTTAACTGCCTGCGACTTACCTTACGAAGGTAAATTAGCCTCGTTATTGCCTATGGCTCAACTTTACAAAGTTAAATTCTCCAATTGTGCCTAAGGCTTACCTGACAAATGTATATTAGTCACGTAAGTGTTTGAGACTTAACCTTTCAATGGAAAATTAACCAATTTATTGTCTAAGGCTTACCTAATAATTGTGAATTAGCCTTGTAATTGCCTATGGCTTAACCTTACAGAGTTCGCCAATTAGGTGTCTAAGGCTATCATAATGAATGAAAGTATCCATGTGAGTGTCTAGGTAAATATTAGCCATGTAAGTGCTTAAAGATTACCTGACAAATGTAAATTGGCCATGTAAGTGCCTATGGCTTAACTAATTTAGTGTATTGGCTTACCGTAGCCACGTCATTGCATTGGCTCAACCTCGCAAAGCTAAATTCTCCAATTAAGTGCCTAAGGCTCACCTAATGAATGTAAATTAGCCATATGAGTGCCTATTTATAAAGGTAAATCAGCTGTGTTTGTAGCAAGTCAAACAAATCGAGTGTGCTTATAGAAAAATAGGGGAAAAGGTAGCAATTACCTGTTAAATCAACATTAAAATTGAACATTTAAGTGTACAAAGCTTACCTGACAAATGTAAATTAGTCATGTACGTGTCTATGGCTTAACCTAGCAATGATAAATTAACCAATTTATTGTCTAAGGCCTACCTAGTATTTGTGAATTAGCCTATGGCTCAACTTTACAAAGTTTAATTCGTCTATGAAGTGCCTAAGGCCATCATAATAAATGCTAATTAGCCATGTGAGTTCCTATGGCTTACCTTACAGAGGTAAATTAGCCATGTGAGTGCCTAAGTTACCTGACAAATGTAAATTGGCCATGTAAGTGGCTATGGCTTAACCAATTGAGCGTCGTAAACAAATGTGAGTGGCAGCCATTTTGTTCACAGAAAACTTGCAGAGTTCGAAGTTTTCGCCTTCAATGTCATTTAAAAACACGAGCTCCTAAATGCCAAGGGAGAATCCATCTATTGCGCATGCGCCTAGTATTGAGGTTATAAATTCGTCCTTCTTTTAACGATCACAAAAATAAAATGTACCGGGATCAACGTGAATTTGTTGTTTTTCTAATCGTTAACTGAAGGACGAATAACCTCAAAGTTAAGCGCTTGCGCAAAGATGAATTATCCCTTGCCATTTAAGAGCTCTAAAAACTCTATCACTTGGCTAGTTAGTTCTGAAAGCTTCAAGCCAATACGGGAGAGAAAGGAGAAGAAAGGTTTAGCATAGACGTCGTAAAAATGCAATGTATTTTTGACGTCATAAATAATTGGAAAACCCAAAATGTTTCTGGAAATGTCCAAAACTTCACTATTGTCCATTATGTTGGAAATATGAGTACAGTAGTTTCCACTACTTCGGTTTGAAGCGTTTTGAAAGCGTTTATATGTCCAACAAGCAGACGTTTCTTTGAATTTTCTTTTCACTACAACAGAAAATTCAAGGAAGTCGCATTCATCGCTGAAAACACTATCAGCTAATCAATGGTGGAGATTTGAAACGTATGTTTTTGACAATCGTGGATTTAAAATATATCCTCCGGTTTTTTTTAGGTTCCTCAGGGATCACGTTTTGAATTATGAGGAAGATCTGCTAGACTTGAAGGACCCAAGAGCTGAGGGTTATGACGAATGTTACAGAGGCATCATGGAAATAGGGAAGATGTGCGTCAGGAATAAAGCGGAAGACAGGCCTGAAATGGTGGAAGTACTTAAAAATTTGGAGAAGGTGCCTTTGCAATAGTGAATGCTTTAGGAAGCGACGAATGGATATTTCCACCAGTCAAGATATATACCAAGGTTTCATCATGAATTAAAGTTACTTTCATCCAGGGGCGCACTCAGGATTTTTTTTCGAGGGGATGTTAATTTTTAAATTTGAATTTCCGGAATCCAAAATACCTCTCAATCAAGTGGTATTGATTTCGGGATCAAATCAAAATATTCTTTGTTGTCAGAAGATATTATCTCAAGGATGACAAAATTTTCAATAAAATATACAGTGTACATAATAAGATAAAGGTAAAAAAGATGAAAGTAAAAATAAAAAAAATATGCGACTGGCCAATCAATAAAATCTTATTTATTCTTTAAACAATTATAAAATCAATCTTAAGAGCCTTTAATTTTTCGTTGAGGAATTCTATTGGGTGATTTTCTGAATAATTTTTTCTGAATCATTGAAGGAATTTATAATTACTGAAACCCCCTCTTGGGTGCGTCCTTGCTTTCATAAAGAAATAACCTGCATTGTGAATGAAGAGATAGATTTTGTCACATTTGACTATATCATAATTTTATTTTTATACGAAGACGTCAATGATAATATACTCGTGCTGTTTAAATTTTTTATTGTTACTAATAAAAGAGTTTAAATTTGAATAATGCAGTATTTTTTCGAAACATATTTAAAGAGTGGTTTTGAATGATGTTATTATCCTTCAGTTTTCAAAATATTTGACGGATAAAATTTTTCTTGAAGGCTTCTTTCTCGCTCACTGTCAAATAGTTTAATCAAACTGCCTTTAAGTGATTTAATTTATATCCGTATGTTTCAAACTGTGTGCACGTGAGCAACGGTTTTAATACCTCTGACTTTCAATACAGTGCAACAGTGCATACCTTGGTTCTGGGTATATGTCTTAGAAACGAACCCAACAATAGGGAACAGGCATGTGTCCCCGTTCTGAAATATTATTTGCACACAAACATTTACTACCGAGAAACTAAGTGACATACTCAGAAATTGATATTTATTGTTTTCTTTTCTCTAATTCGTAATTGAAAATGCTTTTTCATCCCATTTGAAAACGTACCCCTAGCGACTCTGACGGACAAATGCATCGTTACTTTACACAGTTCAAACTTTCACTGTTAGAGGGCTCTTTAAGGATGTGTAAACATGTGTAATATTTCTCTGAAACTGTCAAAATCACTCAATGTTCCAGAAACAACCACAAGGAGCGCTAGTGTTTGGGGGAAGTTATTCGAATCAAGGTCAAATTTGGTTTGAATCGAAGAGCAATTTCAAATTTTAATATTTCGGAAACAAATGGGATTTATGGAATTATTTTCACTACATGTGATTTATGAGACCCAAATCTATGCAGAAAACCCAAAAACCAAAATCATGCGTGTTCGGGTAGAGAAGAATGGATCGACCTGGCCAACTTCCCGAAGGGAAAAGGTCAAAAAGTTCAGAAGAAGAGAAATGATCACAGAACTCATACTTATGTCATAAGAAATAAGTATGAGTTCTGTGAATATGACTCACTGAACGTATCATTGCCAACAGTTTGAATTTTGTATGGTTTTTGTATACTAGACATACGCAACTTTGTTATCAAAACGCGCGTCGAGTGAAATTGACGTATTTTTGGTGTTTGTGTAGCTTTTTCGTGGTCCTATTGATTGTACGTAAGCGAATTCGATTCACCGCTTCATACCAATGCATAAGATGTCTAAAAATCCTGGTGTGTCGACTCATACCTGGAAAACTGTGGGACAGAACGAGAGACAATTCGCCAGCTTGATTAAGAGAAAACAAATGAATTCGTGGTCTGTTTCCCAAATATTCCGCATTTGCGTGTACCGCCACGGTCGGTTTTCTTGTTAGGGTAAATTTACAAGAACAGAAGTTTTCAAGTATTGCCGACGAATGAAATGAATAAAGAAACGGGTAAAAACTTGCGAATGTGGACATGTGCCCGATTTTCATGACACTTGCACAGATTGTGTAAAACATAATAAAATTACTTCACCAATCGAAATTTTTCCGCGGAAATGTATGTGAGAACCATTTTTTGGCGAAAATCCTTCATAGTGGTCACTTCACAAAATACTCCCCAGTCCAAGACAATTCACGTAATTTCCAATTCAAATAACTGGTCATTAACTATAAACATAAACTCTCAGAAGTATAAAGGAGATTAATTGTCTGAATGAAGCTCAAGAAATTACGGAGTTCAAATTTTAAACTCGATTTTCAAAAATATTTGACAAATTCAATGACAGCTCTCATGAACATGATCGGATCGGTTGGATATATTCAAATGCAACGTTGCCAACTTTCACTTCCTTAGCGTGCGTCCACCTCCTAAAGGCTCGTTCATATCCTTGCGAATTTTCGCAATTTTCTTCCGATTCGACGTACACGGCGAAAAAATTGCGCTGAATGATAACATGTAATTTTTCAGCCTGGAGTTAGATATTACTACATAACAATTATTTTTTCGCTGTATAAGTCGAATCACAAATATTTCCAAGGGTTCCAATTTAGGTTAGGTGATTTTCCCTTCTATTGCGTTAAAATATTGAATCTGTGAGCAGTTATCAAGGCAGAATATGAGCGAGCGAAGCGAGCATAATGATGGCGAGCGCAGCGAGCATCTATATTTATTTAGGGTTTCAACGCTAAAAAGTGATCGGATCGTAAGCAAGTTCGGTAACAAAAGTGCCAAAGTTAGGTTAGGTGGTTTTCCCTTCTTTTACGTTAGGAAATGGAATCTGTGTGCAGTTGTCGGGGCGGAACAGGGGCGAGCGAAGCGAGCATAATGACGGCGAGCGCAGCAAGCAACTATTTTTTTTACGTTTTCAACGTTAAAAAGTGATTGAATAGTCAGCAACTTCTGTAACGAAAGTGCCAAAGTTAGGTTAGGTGGTTTTCCCTTCTTTTTACGTCAGAAAATTGAATATGTGTGCAGTTGTCGGGGCGGAATAGAGGCGAGCGAAGCGAGCATAATATGACGGCGAGCGCAGCGAGCAACTATTTTTGTTAACGTTTTCAACGCTAAAAAGTGATCGGACGGACCGTAAACAATTGCAGAAAAAATGACGCAGTTAGGTTAGGTGATTTTCCCTTCTTTTACGTTAAAATATTAAATGTGTGTGCAGTCGTCGTTGCCCAATAGGGGCGAGCGAAGCGAGCATAATGACCGTGAGCGCAGCGAGCAACTATCTCAATTTACTGTTTCAAAGCTAAAAAGTAAAGGGATCGAAAGCAACGTCTGTAACAAAACTGCCAAAGTTAGGTCAGGTTGTTCTCTCTTCTTTTACATTAAAAGATTAGATCTGTCGTATCAGTAAGATCAGGACGATCCCTCCGTCATTTCATCAACACAAAAATCAGCCTCAAATCCAACAATTTTTTAGTTATTTTCAACATAATTTCAAAAAAAAACCTTCAAACTGATCCCGGTTTGCAGGAATTAAAATAAAACTGGCAACGTCGCTTTGTTCTCTTTGCAGACTTCACCGTGTCTGACATTTGACAATTGAATTAATATCAATGTTATGGATTTCAAATGAATTGAAACTTATAATGATAATTTAAAACCGTTCCCTGTATGAATCGTTTCTTGTATCGCTTGAAATTAGCATTTTATAGTTACTGGTACTTTTTGAAAGTGAATAGACAGCACAGAAGCAGACAGTTCAATTTAAACTGGTTATAATTTGTATAATTATGGGGTATGTACTGCCACACATTTTATCGAAAAAATCCAAAAAAATGTTCTTTCCGCAAAAAAAAAACTATCTCATTATCAATTATTCGCTGTTTTAAGGCATCTGTGAAAATTATTTGGAATTATTGGAATTTACTGAAAAACTTCACCAATCAGTTTAATTTGTTACATTTTCGACTTATTTATTCAATTTTTTACTGAAATGAAATTCACTACAATAATAACCACGCATTTCATTTAGAAATATTGAAGTTAAGCTTCATGAAAAGTCACCATTAGAACCTGTCAACCTTGTGCTAATAAGCGGGAATGGCGGGATTCCGTGTGTGATATATTCGTACCATGATTTTCATTAAAGTGTTTTCTAATAATACAAGATACTATGTGATAATCTTCATAATATGGTGGTACTTACTATACTCACTTTCGGTACTGGATATAAATGAATTATTTTGTTCGTCTCTCTGGATTGCCCACAAATGATACAAAAACGGAAGGAAGGAACATGATCAAATTATTATTGTACAAACCATACAAACTACACAGGAAACGATTAGATATTCACAAATTTTATTTTATCACACATGTTTTGCCTGCACACTAGCTTCTTCACTGTCTGATTAAATAAAGTTTGTGGAGGATCGAATCGTTTTTAGTGTAGTTTGTACAATTACTATGAATCTTCATCAAGTAAATGACGAGTCAATCAGAATAATTAAATTATTATTGGATGAATGTCTAAGAAAATATACAGCAAAATAAAGAAACACATCAATAATAGTAATCAATACAAGGAAATTGCACTATCAAATTTAGATTCTGTCACCATCAGTCACTTTTGGATTAAAGTTTGTTGAAATTCCATAAAATTGACAACAGTCATCGATCACCATATCCGTGGAATATTGACAAGACTAAAATTCTATATAAGGGCGCCATCTCTGGAACCGACCAAAGAAGCAGACCACTATTTCATTTGTTTATTTGTCTTCTGAAAAATCAAAACAAAATCGAATCACTCGACACACCATGGTTTTTATACATCTTACCAATGCATATAGAAAAATACGTAAGTTTGTCTCTCTTATTCCTATACGAATTGAAGCCGACCGATTCGAGAATAGCTCCTCAGGTGTCACAGACATGCGTTTCGCGAATGTACGACCTAGAGCTAGATTTGTTGGGAAGTTTTCAATTGATTGAATTAGTTGTATATTACCGACAACGTCGAAATGATGTCCTGATCTCTATCCGACTGCTCTTTCATCATAGCCACCTTGGATCTAATCATGGCGTGCTCCGAATCCAATACTTTGAATCTGGCTCTCAAAGCGTCGTTTTTCTTCTTGAGGTCTTCGTACTTTGTTCTCAAATCGGTATTTTCCACGGACAAAATGCTAACTTTACTCTCAAATCTGTTTATGGATAAGTTTGGCTCTGAGGTTGAACCGTTTTTTGCTAATGGAGAGAAAATCAAAAACATTATTGAGCAATTTTTGCGGCAAATCTTGCATAATTTTTATAATCGCGGTTGGTTACATTTGCGTTCGGTTATTCGCTTCCGTTCACTCTGTGTACTTCTGTGGTTCTTTCAAATCTCAAGACTAGGCGGAGCACAGAAATGTCAAATTTTAATTTTCGGCCAATCGAAACATAAGAATTTCATCGCAAGCCCGGCTCGCCAAGTGTGCAAGTAGCCTAAAGGCTCGTTCATACCTTCGCGAATATTCGCAATTTTTTGCGATTCGACTCATACGGCCAAAAAATTGCGGTGAATGATGAATCATTATGTTATTTCTCGGCAAATAATGAACAATTACATGTTATGATTTATTGCGAATATTCGCAATGGTATAAACGAGCCTGAAGGATCTTTGATACAAATTGATGCATAAGTTGTGTTCGTCGATTGTTTTACTTGGTGGATTTCCATGTTGTATTGAAATAGACATTTTCATATATCTTGAACACATTTGAATCAAATTACGAACGTAGTGGCTAAACATCATCACAAAGCACATGCTTTACTCGAAGTAATATCCGAACGCAAAAAGAAGTGAGTACCTAGCACAAAGGCTTGTTCATACCCTCGCAAATTTTTGATTTTTCTGCGAATAAAATGGCTGCCAGTTATTCCGAATCAATCGTTGATGCAGTTATTCGCAGAAATATTGCGAAATTCGCGAGGGTATGAACTAGACTTAAGTGAAGGAATGGAATAATTATTGAATTCACCAACGTTGACGGACTTTTCAAATCATACATCTGTTGACAATCTATCGAAGAATAGTTGACTAAACGTCAATCAGCAATATTCACGAGCTCACCTTTTTCTTGCGAAGCTTTCAATTTTTCCTTTAGTTCGTTGTTTTTCTGCTGCAAGTCGCAAATAATCTGAGATCTGCCTCTCCAGCCGCTATTCGTGTTGTTCATGGACTGCAAGTTCTCGAAACTTTCTCCGATTTCCTGTTGCAGCCACTTGTTGGCTAGTTTCAAGTCGTTTTTCAACTGCAAGTTATTATTTTTGCTTTCGGCAAGTTTACCGGTGACAAAGGTCAATTTTTCCGTCAGCTTTTTCAATTGTTCCTCCAACTCATCAACAGGTTTCTCTTCTACATACGAAGGACCACTGTTTTCCAGCCCGGCTTGCTTTAAGTCGAACAAATGCTTTTCGAGCTTAGAACACCTAGTTTTCAAAGACTCCACTTCCGAGTTTTTTTCTCTGAGCTTCTTGCTCAGCTCTACGATTTTCGTGCTAGTCACTTGGCTGGAGAGGACGAAGTCATTTTTGTTACACAACCTCTCGTAACTACTAAGTTTCTTTTCCAGTTTGGAGATTTTGGTTCTGCTTCCTGCATAATCCCCCTCCAAATCGAAAATCTTTTTTTGGAGCATCCCATTCTCGTGAACTTGATACTAGAACAAAATTGTGAACTACAATATATAGTTTGAAAAGTGCGCAATTCACATGTGATGCGCACAAGTGTTAGAACTGCAACACAGATAAGATTTCTAATCTGTGACTACGCAGTGCGAAACTATAGATTGGGTGCGTCTAACAGCATGCAGCGGCTGTAGCCGCTTTTACGCTTCACGTGATAGACGGCTGACATGTCGTCCAGCCGCTACAGATAAATTAGGCGCTTTATTGTGGTCTGTAATCTGGACCGCCTAGTAGACTTGTAAAGCGCTTTTGTGCTTTATCCAGCAAAGCGCTTTCCGCTTTTCTCTGATAGACACAACCAAGGACTCGTGTCCCCGGACGAAACTCTTGTTAAAGTCTTGTCCATACCCTCGTGAATTTCGCAATTTTTCTGCTAATAAAATGGCTGCCGACATGATTCTGCATCAATTAGTTCGGCATGACTGTAACCCAATTTTTGAATTGCCGGAATTAAATTCTCAAGATTCTCAAGAAAAATATGACGTCATTTTATACGCACCTACCTATTGCTCGTAATCGAGAGAAAATGACGTCATATTTCTCTAGAGAATCAATTCCGAATTTTATTCGCAGAAAAATTGCAAAATTCGCGAGGGTATGAACAAGACTTTACATAGCAAATAATTGTGTGACACGAGGAGGATGGTCAAGTGCGCCTCAGAAGGAAGCAATGACCATCAATAGAGTTGGAAATGTTTAAGGTTATGATGATAAAAGGATTTTTGAAAATGTTTTTGAAGGTTTTTGTCGTTTTTGATGTAAAATTAAGAATTTAATTTGCAGACAGACGTGATGCGTCATGTATGATTTTGTGAAAGCATCAACTTTCATAGGCAAGACCAGCCAATTCTTCGTGAATAACAATTTACACAAAGACAGTTCTATACAGACTGTTGGAAAAATATGTTACACGAGTGAGAACGTAGTATTAGAATCTCTTGGGGATAAAAAGACGATAATTCTCCACATTCTATGTGAAGAGGCACCTGAGGATGGAGCATACGTGTACGTGTTCGGAACGATTAGCTTTTTTGCCGACATCCATAGAACAAAGTGGTACAATTTTGAAGAACCAACGGACGTTTTTACTGTCGTTTTAGATTTACTGTTTTGGAATGAAGTAAGCAATGAAAGTCAGGCGAAAAAGTTGGAGGACTTGTTAACAATACAAAAATCATTAAATTCAGATGGTTCTTAAGAATATTCATTCTCATTCATGAATTTATAGAAGTTGGTTGAACTTATCAAGGTATTCTTTGAGGAACATCACCAGTTAAAGTGAGATGATTTCCACATATTAAAAACTTGGTTCTGTTTGATTTTTCAATTATTATTTTACTATAATTGAAGGACTATTAAAATTAACAAATATAATTTCTGTTTCCATTTTCAATAAAAAGGCTGATGCATGGTAGAAAGTGATTTCCATGCTGAAAACTGAATAAGTATGCTTACTCCTTAGAATAAGTCATTTATGGTTTTAGGTGTAAACCAACTATTGTACTATTCCAGTAATATTTGAATATGGTATACCTCATGGTACAGTATTAGGTCCACTTTTATTCAATTTATCTTAATGACCTACCTATTATATATAGAAAGTAAAGGTAAAATTCATTGTTTTGCAGAAAATACTTAATTATATAGATGGCTTTCACGTGGAATTAACTTTAAGAAATAATTGAAAAAGACATCAAAATAATTGAAAATTGGTTTATTGACGATATATTGACAATAAATTTTGAAAAACCTAAACACCTTCCATTTACCTCATACAGAAATACATTACCAAATTTAGAACCTCTCAATATTGATGACAAAAAATGTATGAAACTAACTATATCAAACATTTAGGTATAATGATTGACAGACAGTTAAGATGGGATTCACAAATTGACTGCATTAAAAAAATTGAGATATCTTCTTTTTTTCAATTTCAATTCAATTCAATTTATTTTCACACGAAACATACAGTTTATAAGAGGGAAAAATATCACATAATGCAAATAACATGAAGGTAAATACAACAGTAAGAATAAATTGAAATTCAGGTTATTAAAAAAAGTTCAGAATATCCACTATCTAGAAATATTATATTATTCACTTGTTCAATCACAAATAAATTATGGAATTTTGGGATAGAGTGGAGTTAATGAAAACATTCTGAAAAATTTAGAAACTCTTCAGAAATGATTTTTGAAAATAATCTATAATAAAAATTATACATACTCATTTGACAACTTATTCAAAATAAGCAAAAAAAATGGTTATAAGACAATTATTATTTTATTATATTATTTTACATAAATACAAAAAAAAACAAGGTACCTATTCATTTCAACACTTATAACACAGGAAACAAAAATAATCTAGTTCATAAGCAATAGGTCAAAAAATGTTTACTTATATCATCCCTCATTTGTATGACTTGTTACCAAATAAAATAAAGAGCATCAACTCACTTTTTTCCTTAAAAAAAAAAACAAAGAATGGATATTAAAGATGATTTTTCCACAATATCTGTTCACAAACTGTCCATATTTGTTTTGTCATTATTACTTATATATTATTATTATTATCTGAATAACTTAATTTCCTTATTTTAATTCAGTCTTTACAACAAGATAAAAGTTGTAAGGCCTTTCCGGTTTATTTGCAACAAACAGACAATTGATTGTGAATATTATACTGAATGAACTTATTATTATTGATGTTTTAAAAATTTTATTTCCGTCAACCGATTATTAGATGTTAACATTGTAAACATAAGTACGAAGGCGTAGAAGGGCCACGAGCAATTTTTTTTTGAAATCCCGACTTTAATCTCGGACCCCCGACTTTAATCTCGGGGGTCCGACTTTAATCTCGGACCCACGACTTTAATCTCGGGGGTCCGGCTTTAATCTCGGACCCCCGACTTTAATCTCGAGTATCCGACTTTAATCTCGGACCCCCGACTTTAATCTCGGACCCCCGACTTTAATCTCGGACCCCCGACTTTAATCTCGGACCCCCGACTTTAATCTCGGACCCCCGACTTTAATCTCGGGGGTCCGACTTTAATCTCGGACCCCCGACTTTAATCTCGGGGGCCCGACTTTAATCTCGGACCCCCGACTTTATTCTCGGGATTCGACTCAGAGAATGAAGTCGGGGGTCCGAGATTAAAGTCGGACCCCCGAGATTAAAGTCGGACCCCCGAGATTAAAGTCGGACCCCCGAGATTAAAGTCGGGGGTCCGAGATTAAAGTCGAGGGTCCGAGATTAAAGTCGGGGGTCCGAGAATAAAGTCGGGGGCCGAGATTAAAGTCGGACCCCCGAGATTAAAGTCGGGGGTCCTAGAATAAAGTCGGGGGTACGAGATTAAAGTCGGACCCCCGAGATTAAAGTCGGGGGTCCGAGATTAAAGTCGGGGGTCCGACTTTAATCTCGGACCCCCGACTTTAATCTCGGACCCTCGACTTTAATCTCGGACCCCCGACTTTAATCTCGGGGGTCCGACTTTAATCTCGTACCCCCGACTTTATTCTCGGACCCCCGACTTTAATCTCGGGGATCCGACTTTAATCTCGGACCCCCGACTTTAATCTCGGACCACCGACTTTAATCTCGGACCCCCGACTTTAATCTCGGACCCCCGACTTTAATCTCGGGGGTCCGACTTTAATCTCGTACCCCCGACTTTATTCTCGGACCCCCGACTTTAATCTCGGGGGTCCGACTTTAATCTCGGGGGTCCGACTTTAATCTCGGACCCCCGACTTTATTCTCGGACCCCCGACTTTAATCTCGGGGGTCCGACTTTAATCTCGGACCCCCGACTTTAATCTCGGACCCTCGACTTTAATCTCGGACCCCCGAATTTATTCTCGGACCCCCGACTTTAATCTCGGGGGTCCGACTTTAATCTCGGACCCCCGACTTTATTCTCGGGATTCGACTCAGAGAATGAAGTCGGGGGTCCGAGATTAAAGTCGGACCCCCGAGATTAAAGTCGGACCCCCGAGATTAAAGTCGGGGGTCCGAGAATAAATTCGGGGGTCCGAGATTAAAGTCGAGGGTCCGAGATTAAAGTCGGGGGTCCGAGATTAAAGTCGGACCCCCGAGATTAAAGTCGGGGGTCCGAGAATAAAGTCGGGGGTCCGAGATTAAAGTCGGACCCCCGAGATTAAAGTCGGGGGTCCGAGAATAAAGTCGGGGGTACGAGATTAAAGTCGGACCCCCGAGATTAAAGTCGGGGGTCCGAGATTAAAGTCGGGGGTCCGAGATTAAAGTCGGTGGTCCGAGATTAAAGTCGGGGGTCCGAGATTAAAGTCGGACCCCCGAGATTAAAGTCGGATCCTCGAGATTAAAGTCGGGTGTCCGAGATTAAAGTCGGGGGTCCGAGATTAAAGTCGGGGGTCCGAGATTAAAGTCGGGGGTCCGAGATTAAAGTCGGGATTTCAAAAAAAAATGCTCGTGGCCCTTCTACGCCTTCGTACATAAGCGTTTATACAATCTTTTAAGTTTCAAGAAAACAAAATCATCAGTAACATAATATCCCCTTCATCCATATGACACTGCTTGTCTTTGAAGGAACACTTCAAGGAAACCATTACATCACAAAATAGTAATAATAACTTTATTATTCCCAAGAAACATGCTGCTTATAAGGGAGATATTAAAAATGAAAATAGTAAATACTTAGATGAACAAACAGAAAAAAGTAGTAATAAATAAATTGTCAAATCGGATGTATTTAAAAAAATATTGTTTCAATATATACTTACTTGAATTTAAGGAACATTTCATACTTTTCAATGTGCTTGATAGTTTATTATAAATGAGTATACCAATTTCAGTTCTGATTCTATCAGTCAGCAGTTCATGAATATTTCTTGTTACAGGTCGACAAGCATAAGGATGCCTCTGAGATGCGCAAACGATAGAAAGCGTGAGTAGATGTGCGACAAAGATCGACAACTGTTTATGGCTGGTTATCATCGGAATGTACAATCGGGAGAGAAATTTTTCTGCAACACGTAGGAACGTAGGTTCTTATCTGAATTTTCATTAATTCCTAATGAACTGTTCGAATAATATAATTGTCTGTGATCACTGGACCGTTTATGAAAATTGCATAATTTTCCCGAAGCCATAAGTGTAAATAAAGTACGACTAGAAAAGAATGCATTGCCACACAATATCAGAAATAGGTAAATAAATATAATAAAGAACACGAGGAACATACTTACAGAAGTTGACTAACAATATCACATGACCTCTGACCACTGCCAAATCAGCATTGTCCATGGTAACTTTTGATTTTTTGTTTCTCTTTTTATTTGGAGTTGAGAATTGTTCCATTTCACCTTTTTCAATTTTATTCATTTCTGAATTAATTTTCCTAATGCTTCTAACGCAAACTCCCGTTGCGGCAGCAACTCGTTCTTGAACCTTCACAAGAGGAATACTGGTTTCACCTATCATTGCTTCTGCCTGCATAAATTTGATGACATTACTGATAATTTCCCTACTTTGTCCACTCAGAATCTTATTTCTCACTTTACTCCTTGAAGGCATTTTCAAACACAACAAACTACACTATAACCTATCTAACAATATTTCAAAACTATACACAACACAAGGATTTCAAATTCAACACACAATCAGAATAACGCCACAATAATTTTATTCCACTGACTGTACACTCACGACGTTAACTGCTTGAATAATGCAGAGCGAGTGAGCTCCTGCCCCACTCCAGGCAACCAATTCTCGGAGGCATCCTTAGGCTTGTCGACTAGGACATGATTATGAATTGGAATGCTGACATGAAGATTTAAACTGGTATATTTCTTTTTAATTCTGCTAAGATGAATAAATTCTCCCAATTTAAAAAAGTGAATCCAAATTCAATAAATTTTTTGGTCTATATATAAATTTTCAGTGTGTTGTAGAAGAAGAAATTTATGTACCTATACATTTCATTGATTTGTTCTGAAGTTTTTAAAGTTGTTTTAATACAGAAGCTTTAGCAGACCCCCATATTGAAACTAAATACTGCAAACTAGAATATACAAAACTGAAATAAATGTTCATCAAAATTTTTCCTTCTAAAAGTACCCTCTAATTTTTAAAGAATGCCAATTATGGGTGATATTTTTTTTCGGGTCATTTCCATATGTGTTGCAGTTCGATGAACTCAAAATTAAGTAGAGATTGAAAATGGACTTTTTATCACGTAATTTTACTTGGCGGTCAAAGAGAGAAAAAAGAAATAGCTATTCAGATCAATTAACAAACGACAGCACTAAAACCTTACCCGTTGTTTTTCCTTGGCCGTCTTCTTGCTTTGGACGAAAGGGCCCTTTCTGGAGACTTCTGATAGGATATGAAATGAATTCCTTAATCCAGAATTGTGGTTTCAACATACACAGTAACACACAGAATGCGGAGAAAAACTAAATTATGTGACAGAGTTGACACGACGGCGGAGTATGCGATTTTTCGGTCTTTACCGGAAAAACTCTGCTGCAGCACTGACTTCCACACTTATCTTTTTTAGTTTTTTGGTGCCTGGCCACAATTCGAATCTACATGTGACCCTGAATAGAAATAACAGGGTGGAAGTAAAAATCCTGGTACTGTTTTACCGCGATGAAATAAATTAATATGGAAATTGAAATGAAGCTTTTAATTTAATGAAACTCTCCCAAAATATTGAGAATAACTCTTGAAAATGCTAACCACTCGTGTTGGCGAAACGTCGAGTTCTTCTCTGAACACACGTCGGCCTTACAACCCGAAGAACCACCATGTATTATATGATTATTTTCAAATTCTATGGGTGGAAAGGTATTTCTCATTACTTTTGTCGATATGACTATGTATGAGGATTTAGAAAAATTCAGTGTTAATTTATGATGTAACCATGAGAGTATTCTAGAAATATCATACCTACCTGATATTACTTTCAATGAATTTTAAATCGGGTCCAGAATAGATTATTGAATAAATTATCTGAAAATAATTTGAGAGCACCTTTCAATTTCAAAAAAGAAATAGAATTGATATAAATCAGGAATAGCACAGGTCCTAATACAGATCCCTGTGGTACACCATAATTAACATTTTTTTGCTGACTCTTATTTTCTCTAATGCACACATATTGTTTTGCATTGGTCAAAAAGTTTTCAAACCATTATAAAATAATGTACCCTCTGACAACAATTTTATCCAATTTTCTCAATAAAATCCCATGGTCAACAGTGTCAAAATGGTACTCACCCTGATTTGTTCTCTCAGAAAATCATTCAGCTCATTTGGGAATATTATATCGTCAGGAATATCAGGTATACTTATTTGGGAAACATCCAATTTATCAGACACGTTGAAAGTATTTGAATTTGAGCTTGCATTCATTCTCAGATTCGTTTATTGACATTTGACACAAACATTCAACTCGAAAATGACATTTGCAAGGCTTGACAATGCTATGGTCTACAGGGTGATCCAACAATTTGGCTGTGATTGTATGATTCTATGGTGAAAGAGGAGAAAAATAAACGCATGGTTATAAAAGAAGCCTTTATTATTTATATACATATTAAACAATATAAATCTAAAAATAAATATGATTAATACTGCCGGAATTAGGTACCCATCTTTGTATGTATAGAATAATCTATTACCTAAGATCTACTGTCACAAATTTCACCAAGACACATCACAATAAGATTCTCACCCTCGCACATTAAACAAGAATTGCGTGATTGCACAGAAACATTGCTGGAATATTTCGGTTGCAAGTGTAAAATTGAACTGAAGTGCCTTTGAAATACTTTGAGGACTGATTTCTAGAACTTATGGAATTCCACAAGGATCGGTTCTTGGGCCATTTCCGTTTTTTATGTATATGGTTCACCTTTGAAATTAAAAGACACATCAAACTGTTACGGGATCTCACGTTTCTTTACAAAGTAAGAATAAAACATTTCGGTCAGTTCAAAATTGTAGAATTAAAAACACGTAATTGTTTTTTTCGAACAAATAACAAGACATTTCTAAATACCTTTAAAAACATCTTTACTATGGAAAAATCGCATCCAAGTATTACAAAGCCCTCTACAGTTCAATGATTTTGAATGTAGTGGCCCAATGAAATCACGCAGAAAATAGAGAGCTTCAAATGAAAACTAAAGGAACTAGACTAAAAATCACGAGACAAGACATAATAAATGAACATCGAGAGAAAAACTGCTGGTGAAAGAGAGCTGATGATTTACCTATTGTTGACTTGCCGTTCACACTGACTAACTTTGGTCAAAATATGGTTTCAGTGCGACTATTGCAACGCCCTGTATTCTGTAGGAATACACCACAAGCACAAGAAAAATAGCCATCTTTTCTATAAAAATAATAAATAGTGATCTATAAAAAAATAAATAGTGATCTATAAAAATGAGGAAAGTCGAGTCGGGATTTCCCAGATAGTACAGGGTATTTTTATTGTCTGCTTTCTAATTATTATAAAGTAAAAACAACAAAAAAAATTATGATTCAAGGAATACACCAATTTTTGTATAGCGATTATCTGATTATTCAAAAATTGTCGCTCTTGTTTTTTAAATATGCGATGTTTCGCTAACTTCATATGAAGCTATCGAAAAAACTTCAGTAATTTGTATTTTTTCACAGTTCTGAAGTAACCATAATATACCGCGTTTTTGTCGCTAATAAGTTGAGGAAGGAAAAAATTGTTGCTCTTGTTTTTTAAATATGCGATGTTTCGCTTGATATGAAGTTAGCGAAACAACTTCAGTAATTTGTATTTTTTCACAGTTCTGAAGTGACCATAATTTGTAGCTAATAAGTTGAGGAAGAAAAAAATTGTCGCTCTTTTTTATAAAAGAAATATGCGATGTTTCGCTAACTTCTTATGAAGTTAGCGAAATATCGCATAATTTAAAAAAAGAGCGACAATTTTTTTTCTTCCGCAACTTGTTAGCGACAAAAATGCGGCAAATTATGGGCATTTCAGAAATGTGAAAAAAAATATAAATTACGGAAGTTATTTCGCTAACTTTAAACGCAGTTAGCGAAACATGACATATTTAAAAAAAAGAGCGACAAACTTTTTTTCTATGCAAATAATTAGCGACAAAAAGTCGGCAAATTATGGATACTTCAGAACTGTGAAAAATATAAATTACGGAAGTTGTTTCGCTAACTTCATGTCGAAACATCGCACATTTAAAAAAAGAGCGACAATTTCTTTCTTCCGCAACTTATTATCGACAAAAAAGCGGCAAATTATGGATAATCTAGAAATATGAAAAAAATAGAAATTACGGAAGTTGTTTCGCTAACTTTATATGAAGTTAGCGAAACATAAACATCTCTTATTTCCTTTATAAAAAAGAGCGACAATTTTTTTTTTCTCCGCAACTTATTAGCGACAAAAAGGCGGCAAATTATGGATACTTCAGAACTGTGAAAAATAGAAATTACGGAAGTTGTTTCGCTAACTTTATATGAAGTTAGCGAAACATAAACATCTCTTATTTCTTTTATAAAAAAGAGCGACAAATTTTTTTTTTCTCCGCAACTTATTAGCGACAAAAAGGCGGCAAATTATGGATACTTCAGAACTGTGAAAAATATAAATTACGGAAGTTGTTTCGCTAACTTCATGTCGAAACATCGCACATTTAAAAAAAGAGCGACAATTTCTTTCTTCCGCAACTTATTATCGACAAAAAAGCGGCAAATTATGGATAATCTAGAAATATGAAAAAAATAGAAATTACGGAAGTTGTTTCGCTAACTTTATATGAAGTTAGCGAAACATAAACATCTCTTATTTCTTTTATAAAAAAGAGCGACAATTTTTTTTTTCTCCGCAACTTATTAGCGACAAAAAGGCGGCAAATTATGGATACTTCAGAACTGTGAAAAATAGAAATTACGGAAGTTGTTTCGCTAACTTTATATGAAGTTAGCGAAACATAAACATCTCTTATTTCTTTTATAAAAAAGAGCGACAAATTTTTTTTTTCTCCGCAACTTATTAGCGACAAAAAGGCGGCAAATTATGGATACTTCAGAACTGTGAAAAATAGAAATTACGGAAGTTGTTTCGCTAACTTTATATGAAGTTAGCGAAACATCTCTTATTTCTTTTATAAAAAAGAGCGACAAATTTTTTTTTTCTCCGCAACTTATTAGCGACAAAAAGGCGGCAAATTATGGATACTTCAGAACTGTGAAAAATAGAAATTACGGAAGTTGTTTCGCTAACTTCATATCGAAACATCCCATATTTTAAAAAAAGAGCGACAATTTCTTTCTTCCGCAACTTATAATCGACAAAAAAGCGGCAAATTATGGATACTCTAGAAATGTGAAAAAAATAGAAATTACGGAAGTTGTTTCGCTAACTTTATATGAAGTTAGCGAAACATCTCTTATTTCTTTTATAAAAAAGAGCGTCAAATTTTTTTTCTTCGCAACTTATTAGCGACAAAAAGGCGACAAATTATGAATACTTCAGAACTGTGAAAAATAGAAATTACGGAAGTTGTTTCGCTAACTTCATATCGAAACATCTCATATTTAAAAAAAAAAGCGACAATTTCTTTCTTCCGCAACTTATCGACAAAAAAGTGGCAAATTATTGGTACTCTAGAAATGTGAAAAAAATAGAAATTACGGAAGTTGTTTCGCTAACTTTATATGAAGTTAGCGAAACATCTCTTATTTCTTTTATAAAAAAGAGCGTCAAATTTTTTTTCTTCGCAACTTATTAGCGACAAAAAGGCGACAAATTATGAATACTTCAGAACTGTGAAAAATAGAAATTACGGAAGTTGTTTCGCTAACTTCATATCGAAACATCTCATATTTAAAAAAAAAAGCGACAATTTCTTTCTTCCGCAACTTATCGACAAAAAAGTGGCAAATTATTGGTACTCTAGAAATGTGAAAAAAATAGAAATTACGGAAGTTGTTTCGCTAACTTTATATGAAGTTAGCGAAACATCTCTTATTTCTTTTACAAAAAAGAGCGACAAATTTTTTTTCTCCGCAACTTATTAGCGACAAAAAGGCGGCAAATTATGGAGACTTCAGAACTGTGAAAAAACAGAAATTACGGAAGTTGTTTGGCTAACTTTATACGAAGTTAGCGAAACATCGCATATTTAAAAAAAAGAGCGACAAACTTTTTTTTTTCGCAAATAATTAGCGACAAAAAGTCGACAAATTACGGATACTTCAGAACTGTGAAAAATAGAAATTACGGAACTAACTTCATATGAAGTTAGCGAAACATCGCATATTTAATAAAAAAGAGCGACACATTTTTTTCTCCGCAACGAATTAGCGACAAAAAAGCGGCAAATTATAGAATAATCCGTTATCAACTTTCTTGAAGCTGTCTCGCTAGCTTTATATAGGTCAATCTATCGCCGCGCCCAATCCGCGTTTTCCGAAAACAAAACCCCCCGAGCACCCCTACGCTCGGGGAAACCCCCAACTCGACTCGCCTCCGAGGAATGTACGTGAAAAATTCGATGTATGATTAAGTACAGTACGTAAAGCTCCAGGAACGTCGACGAATCGCTAAGGAATCGAGGCAAGGCATCGGGCGAGGCGTTAGGCGAGCTACGACGCGGCGTGCAGGCTGTCGTAGGCCTTCACCTTGTCCGGCAGGGCCGCGGCCTCCAGAGGCACTCTCGCCATCAGTTCGCGCAGAGTGGCGACGAACGTTATTTTCCTGTAGAATTTCGAGCTGCAACAAAAAGTCGGTCGAAAAGTGTAGTATACAAGTAGTTGTCCTTAAAAAATATATGAAAATGTGGTCTAGTATATGAATGGTGTACAGTAATTCTCACTGCAAACGGAACATAGCTGGAATGAAAGTATGAGAGCAATTGATAATTGTCTGGCAATTAGCCAAAGTTAGCCTTACAGTGTTGCCTACTTCATACGCGAAAAAATCTGATTTGTGGAAAGTGTACGGATTACGAGCCGAAATAGTATTAGATGGTTCTCGCCATGCGTCAAGTTACGAAATATTTACTGTAACTATTTTTTATTCTATCTCGAAATACCGACTAACTTGGAATTCCGGCTTTCTATGTAGGAATTAGCAAATTCAGACTTAATAAGTCGATATTATGTGGTACCATCTCTGAGTATACACGTTCCGACATAGTAAGTCGGAATTACGTCACAGTAAGTCGGAATTACGTCGAAATAAGTCGGAATTACGTCGAAATAAGTCGAAATTACGTCACAGTAAGTCGGAATTCCGAAGCAGTGAATCGGTTTTAGCTAACTCCGACTTATTCGTAGTGAGTCAGATTTCCGAGAAAATAAATCGGAATTAGTTAATTCCGATATAGTGAGTCGGAATTCTGAGGGTAAGTCGGCACTCCGAAATAATAAGATGGAATTAGCTAAAATTCCGAAATAGTAAGACGGAATTCCACCATAGTAAGTCGGAATTCCACCATAGTAGGTCGGAATTATCCAATTCCGAGATAGTAGGTCGGAAATCCGAAACAATAAGTCGGAATTTCCAGGCAGTGAAACGGAATAAGCTACTACGGACATAGCAATTCGGAATTCCGAAACAATAAGTCATCGGAATTCTGAGAAAATAAGTCAGAATGAGCTAATTTTGATATGGTAACAGTGAAACGGCATTCCGAAATAAAAGTCGAAATTACCTAAAATTCCGACGTCGTAAGTCGGAATTTCGCCATAGTAAGTTGGAATTCCGAATTAGTAAGTCGGAATTAGCCAATTCTGAGATTGTAGGTCGGAAATCCGAAACAGTAAGTCGGAATTCCATCATAGTACGTCGGAATTCCACCATAGTAAGTCGGAATTAAGTCGGAATTAGCCAATTCCGAGATAGTAGGTCGGAAATCCGAAACAATAAGTCGGAATTTCCAGGCAGTGAAACGGAATAAGCTACTACAGACATAGCAATTCGGAATTCCGAAACAATGAGTCATCGGAATTCTGAGAAAATAAGTCAGAATGAGCTAATTTTGACATGATAACAGTGAAACGGCATTCCGAAATAAAAGTCGGAATTACCTAAAATTCCGACGTAGTAAGTCGGAATTTCGCCATAGTAAGTCGGAATTTCGAAATGGTAAGACGGAATTTCGAAATGGTAAGTCGGAATTCCAAAATAGTAAGTCGGAATTCCAAAATAGTGAGTCGGAATTCCGAGGTAGTGATTCAGAATTAGTTAATTCCGACATATCAAGTCAGAATTCAGAAACAGTAAGTCGGAATTCCGAGAAATTAGATCGGAATCAGCTAATTCCGACATGATAGGTCGGAATTACGAAATGGTAAGTCGAAATTAGCTAATTCCGACATAGTAGGTCGGAATTCTGACAGCAAGTCGGCATTCCGAAATAATAAGTTGGAATTAGCAAAAATTCCGACATAGTAGATCAGAATTCCGCCATAGCAAGTCGGAATTACGAATAAGTAAGTCGGAATTAGCCAATTCCGAGATAGTAGGTCGGAAATCCGAAACAGTAAGTCGGAATTCACAGGCAGTGAATAGGAATTAGCTACTTCCGACATAGCAAGTCGGAATTACGAAATGTTAAGTCGAAATTAGCTAATTCCGACATGGTAGGTCGGAATTCCGAAACAGTAAGTCGGAATTCCAAGAAAATAAATCGGAATCAGCTAATTCCGACATGGTAAGTCGGAATCAGCTAATTCCGACATGGTAAGTCGGAATTACGAAATTAGCTAATTCCGACATAGTAGGTCGGAATTCTGACAGTTAGTCGGCAATCCGAAATAATAAGTCGGAATTAGCCAAAATTCCGACATAGTAGATCAGAATTCCTCCATAGTAAGTCGGAATTCCGAATTAGCAAGTTGGAATTGGCCAATTCCAAGATAGTAGGTCGGAAATCCGAAAAAGTAAGTCGGAATTCCCAGGCAGTGAATCGGAATTAGCTTCTTCCGACATAGCAAGTTGGAATTACGAAATGGTAAGTCGAAATAAGCTAATTCCGACATAGTAGGTTGGAATTCTTACAGTAAGTCGGACATAGTCCGACATAGTAAGTCGAAATTCCGAATTAGTAAGTCGGAAATCCGAAACAGTAAGTCGGAATTCCCAGGCAGTGAATCGGAATTAGCTACTTCCGACATAGCAAGTCGGACTTAGCAAAAATTCCGACATAGTAAGTCGGAATTCCGAATTAGTAAGTTGGAATTGGCCAATTCCGAGATAGTAAGTCGGAAATCCAAAATGAGAAGTCAAAATTGGCTAATTCCGACATAGTAGATCGGAATTCTGACATAGTAAGTCTGATGATTTTTGAGTCTGAACAAAACTCGAAAAATTTCAGAGACTTCGAAAACTGATTTGAACGGATTGTCCGGAATATGAAAGATTTTTGCTGAAATGATAAGAAGAGCTTTCTTTGTATCATTTAGATGGTCTACTTAATTTTAAAATTCGAGATTTCACTTCTTCTTTATGTACGCGTGGGTATCTATAAGATTTCACGAGAAATACTTGTTCCGTACACTTACCTAATGAACGGTTTGGCCATAAACAGCATGGTTTTTATCCAAAGCGTCGGATGCACCATGTAAAGATGGCTGAGATTCTTCCTCAACTTCCTGCCGACCATCTGGTAGCACCTCTTCAACCAACCGAAGGAAGGTAACCTTGTGGCACCCCCGTGGAGATACACCAACACGTAGTCTTCGGTGACGAGGCGTTCTAACGTCCACAGAACGTACCTGACAAAGAATTGAGAAGTATTACTTGTGAGGTTGTCAAGTTAACATATTTGCAACAATTGATGTCTTGTATTTGTTTTTATATTCTTTTAACATTTATTTAAATTTAACATCAAGATGGAAAATTGTGTGCGCAAAAATTTTCCAATCGTCGGCTTCCCAACAACTATCGTCAGCGAGTCAGACAGAACAGTTCACCTATTGCCACATCGCCTTTGACGATGCCTGCCGCAGCTATTTACAACGCGACTAAGGCCAGAAAAAACAAATGAATCACAATAAATTACCGGCAGTGCTGTGTTACAGTTTCTGAAAATATATTCTACTGACAGTAAAGTATACTCACTATCATTATTATACTTACAAGAACAGATTATCCATCACGTAATCGTAATCCACCCTAGACTTGTCGGGCAAGTAACAGGCCGAAAATAACACGATGGCGGTGTGCCCTCCCGCTCTGAGGTACCCCCCGTGACTGAGGACCCGTTTATAAGGTTCGATGACCCGCATGTCGATGGTGCGTTGTTCTCCCCCCGGCAGCACCATACGTTGCCAGTACCTCGCGTGACAGCGCTCGTCGGCAGCGCTGAGGGGCTCGATTGGTTCGGGGGTGGTGTTACCTAACAAAAACATTGAAAGGTCAGTTTTGTACAGGACGCCGTTAGTCTCAAAAGTAGTTGTAAAGTGGATGCTAGATAAAAATGTCCGCTGCAAAGTGGCCGCTACATAATAACTCTGATGAAAATTTGAAAGATTCGGCTTTGAAACGTTCGAAGGTATATGCATTTTGAAGATACTAGTGCAATCTCAAAATTAAAAATAAATATCGTGAAAACGGTTGAGAATAACTATAGAATTATTTTATACAAATTATTTCCAAATCATATCAATCATTACAAATCAGCCAGTGTATCGTATGATTCCTTCTACATCATCAAAACATCTGTCGGATTTTTAAATTTTCCACCCGCCACTGATCTTTTGGCCGCTAGATAAAAACGGCTGTTGCAAAGTGGTCGCTAGATAAAAACGACCGCTGCAAAGTGGAATATAGATAAAAACGTCCGCTGCAAAGCGGCAACTAAATGAAAACGACCGGTGCAAATTGCAGGCTAGATAAAAACGGCCACGTAAAATGGCCTCTAGATAGAACAGCCGCTGCAACGTGGTCGCTAGATAAAAACGATCGCTGCAAAGTTACAGCTAGATAAAAACGGCCGCTGCAATGTGGCCGCTAACTTCACACCGGAAGAGTTTTTTCAAAAACCTCCGAATAACAAGAGATTTTTAACCACACTGAAAACTTCTTATAAAATTGATAATCTCATTTCGAAGGGAATCATGTACACTAACTCTGGTGGAAATTCAAAAGATTCAGCTTTGAAACTTTTTAAAATATGCATTTTTAAAGATACTAGTGCAAATTCAAAATTATTCACAAATATCGTAATGACGTGAATACGACTGGGAATAATAATAGGGACATATAATCTCCATCATCAATACACCTACCGGATTTTTAAATTTTCCTCATACCACTGATCGAGATAAAAACGGCCGGCCGCTAGATAAAAACGGACGGCCGCTAGATAAAAACGGCCGGCCGCTAGATAAAAACGGCCGGGCGCTAGATAAAAACGACCGGCCGCTAGATAAAAACGACCGGCCGCTAGATAAAAACGGCAGCTGCAGAGTGACAGCTAAATAAAAACGGATGTTGCAAAGTGGCCGCTAGGTAAAAACGGCCGCTACAAAGTGGCATCTAGATAAAACGGCCACTGCAAAGTGGCAGCTAAATAAAAACGACCATTTTGAAATGGTCTCTAGATAAAAACGACCGCTGCAATGTGGCCGCTAGATAAAAACAGCCGCTGCAAAGTGGCCGCTAATTTCACACCGGTCTCAAAGAGTGGAAAGTGTTGTGAATTGATAATAGAGAGTGCGGTGAACAGATAATGGAAAGTATGATGAACACTTAATGAATGTATGGTGAACTGATATTGGAAAGTATGGTAAAAGGATAATGAAAAGTGTGGTAAATGGACATTGGAAAGTGTTGTGAACTGATATTGAAAATCAATGTGAACGGATATTGAAAAGTATGGTGAACAGATATTGGGAAGTATGGTGAACGGATATTGGAAAGTGTTGTGAACTGATTTTGAAAAGTGAAGTGAATAGACTACTGAAAAGCCCCAGAATAATATATCAAGAGATGTTTGATTGGAGTCTAGGGGACAGTTTACACTTTGTGAAAAAATATTCTGACACCTTCCTTAGACATGTTTAGCCAAGTTAATTTTCTTACATAGACTACTAAACAGCCCAAGAAAGATATACCTAGAGATGGCTGATTTGCAGACCGACTAAGAAGAAGAAGAAGAAGTTTCAGTTTGAAACCTCCCTCAGAAATGTTTAACCAATTTCAATTTTTGTATCATCTAGACCAAATCAACCATCTCTCGATAAATCATTCTTGGGTTATTCGGTAGTCCATATACAGAAATTGAACTTGGCTACACATTCCGGAGGGAAGTTTCAGAATGCTTTTCAAAAAATCAACTTTTATAAACTGCCCCTTAGAAGGCCTGCAAATCAATCATCTCTCGGTATATCATTCTTGTGCTTTTCGCCGAATTTAGTTTCACTCCCAATGCCTCTGGCAAATTGTCTGACAAATAAAAAATGCTGTTATTAAGTTAATAACTTCACACCGGTAATTACTGGTAATTCAAAACAATTTATTTTTCATCTGAAATCATCATCCCTCCCCGTAAATCCAGTCTCCTAATAAAAAAAACACTACCTTTAAATAAAGATTGCATTGCAGTAGAGAATTTTCACAACAATATCTATCACACTCTTATAAAAAGATAACTGAAGTTCTGTGTAGCAACTAAGACATTACAAGCTTCGTAATAACACTTGTTATCAGAGAATGAGTCACTATAAAATTGCTGTTTGTGATAATCTTATCAATTAAAAAATGCAACTTCCACTTCTAATTTGAACACTGAGTGGTTAGGAAAACGACTGACATCACAAGAGCTGAGGAATCAATTTGTACCATGAGCCTAATTATTGATAATTACTTTAGCTAGAAAACAAACAAACTGGTTATTTGATGATTGGTAATTCGTCAAGGCTTTCAGAATACTAAAATAAAATTGAAGATATCAAAGTACATGAACTTTTCATCAGAAATCCTCTTTGAATGTATGCTGCTAAACAGATGAACTGGTGCCTTTGAAAATTTAAGGACAACTCAGTACTTACCATCCTCAAGTTTGTCATCGAAACCTTCCATGTCTCCATTAAAAACATCCTCAGATTTCAAACTGTCAGAATTGGTATCCACAGAAGAAACGTCACTATCTTCACTGGTCTGAGTATGAACAACTTTTATTTTCCTGAGTTTGTTGCTTCTTTTGCTGTGTGCAAGAAAATTCAAATTACCTGTAAGAAAAAAGGTCTGTATATTCTCATCCATGTGCAAATTAAATAATTCTCCCAATGTAAAGTCTTTATGATCTCAATTGAGACAACTCAGAACCAAGTGATCATACAAGGTTATATCAATATATAAATTGCCACTGATAATTTGCATAGGGACAAATAACACATTATTCTCTAACCGCTCCTCGTCTCAACTCGATTGAAAGTCCGCGTAGACAATGCGGTGCAGCTAGGCTCAGACCTATATTCACGTTTCTACCAGAAGCCCTTGCATTATAAATATTTTTTTGAGTTTTATTTTCCATATGGAAACAACTCTTGCAATTTTTATAAAAACTTAGGCCATCTTATAGGATTGGTAATAATAAATATTTATTTTACCACGAAATAAAAAATATCATCCGCAGCCTGTTTCATAAAAGATATGCCGGCCCTAAATGGAATTATAGTTTTTCTGCTATTTTTCAACCAAATTCGTATAAACTATACCCATTTCCAACATATCCAGTCAATATATCAATCAAAATCGGTTACCTTCTTTTTCATTCATTGTGAGCGAAACATGTTGCAGATTGGAGCTCAGATGTGCCTCGTAAACAGACTTATCATTCTCATTATCACTGTGGGCATCACGAGAAGCAACTTCCACCGGTAGATCAAACTGTATCGACTTTTTCAAAGCTGACGGACTGCTGGGGAAATCTAAAACATGCACCCTAAAACACAAGTTTGCAAACACCTCTATCCCCACCTGGTAGCGTTTCGTCGTACTCCCCTAGGGGCAGATCCAGCTCAAACTTGTCCAATTTCTCCTCCCCTTCGGCCAGAGAGCTGTGTGCGTCTGGGTTGAAGTGTTTTTCAAAGCTGTTGCTGTTGTACATTTTTGCGTGCTTGGGAATCAAGTCTGGGAAATCGGGGGTCACTGGGGAAGTGGGGGAGTACATCAAGGGGTGAGAGTTGGTAGCATTTTTGACTAGTTGCAAGCTTTTATCTGCCAGAAGGGTAGTTTCATCATCGGCTTCATAGTCCACATTGGAGTTGGATAGTATTAGATGACTGGTGTTTGTGTTATCTGGGCTAGATTGGTCAGAGCTTTCTGATATGTCCATCTTCTCTGATTCACTGGAAATTAACAAGGTTATTGCTTTATTTCAGTTTGAAACTGATAAGATGTACCTCATAATGATGAAAATGCTTTGCTTCCGGTGAAATTTAATTGATAAGTAGGTGACACAGATCCAATGTTTTGAAATGAAGCTTCAATGAACCATTTTAGCGATTTTTTTAAAGAACTGTCACTCTCAGCTGTGTTGTGACTTATGTTTTGAAGTGATTCGGTCCACTATTTGGATACGACATCTATTATTATTTGATTGAACTGATATAAAGTTTACGAGGGTCTTTCTTACCGTAGTTTATCTATTTTTATTGTTTGGTTTGGTGATTTTCTTTGGTGTTCATAGTTTCAAAATGAGCTTGAAATGGCCCCAGGAGTCAAAAACTCAATTACTAAGCGTTTTGCTTATTTCACCAATAGTAGTTACCGAAGACGAAGACAAAGATTCTTCATTATTTTCCCATTAAAACCAAAGATTTATGCAATTAGTGGCAATGCCTGCGGGGGTGGAAATGTCAGATAAATTCATTTCAACTTCCAACATCACCAATTTATTCAAATTTTAGTGACAATTCTGAGCGCCATCTAGCGTGAACAAATTTTGCGAACATTCGATTGAATGCGTCCAACTGAATTCGACAGATCAAGCTGCTCGGAATGTCACTCGAGTATAAGGCTCGTTCATACCTTTGCGACTATTCGCAATTTTTTGCGATTCGATTAATACGACAAAAAAATTGAGGTGAATGATGAATCATAAGATGTAATTCTTCAGTATTCTGGGTTAGATATCAATACATTACCAAAAATGACATAATGATTCATCATTCACCTCAATTAAATAGGCGCAGCAAAAAAAATGCGAATGACTGATGAAAGGTCTCAAGAGTCAAGACTCTCAAGTTCACAGCGTTCGGTTAACTTGACCTTCACTAATCTTTAAACGAAGATGGCAGAAGTCTGCGCAACAAAAATTCGTGTCCTTTTGCAGCCAATGAAGTTTTACTGGTTGCTGATTTACTGGAGTTAGACAATAATGAATTTACTTTCGGCTAGGGTCACTGAATCCTAGAAGGCCAAAGCCTTCTAGGATTCAGTGACCCTACATTCTGCTCGAAGGGTGCGCCATCTATAATTATTTGGTTTAACTCATATAAAGTACATCATGTCCATTTTGCAACAAGCGGTATCTATTTTAACTATTTTCGCATTATCATTGTTCAAATAGAAGTAATGATAGTCAATGCCTGTGGAATCGGTATTGGACCCAAACGCGAGTGTCACCTAGCGTGATTAGTTACAAACATGAATATTTGACGACTATATCTTGCTTCTATTTAAACAATAGCATTATTGATCGACTTTTTGATAACAAATTGAGTTTAGTGATATTCTCTGGTGATCTATCGCTTATCGCAAGAAAGTCCCGATGTACTTTCTATTAGTTCAACTAAATAATTGTAGATGGGCCGTGGTGGTCGGCTGGTGAAAGAGTACGCCTCGCAAGCGTGGGGTCGTGAGCAGTGTTACCAATGTGTGAGGAATTCCCCAATTTGTAAGGATTTGGTGTGGTGCTGGGGAATTCATTGGGGATTGAAAAAATGTGAGGATTTTGTGAGGATTTGGAGTTTGATATTATACCACAAAAAATTGGCATCTTACAATTTTGAGAATAATCAGTGGACGATAAATTCAATAAACTTCAGCTGAAAGATGGAAATGTAAACGGTAAATATAACGGTTCTTGCTCTTGGATGTTAAAGAACAAAAGTGTTCTACGGTTTATCGTTCTGTAACGGGGGTTCTATGTGTGAAATGACATGTGACAGCTGACTGCGTTTCAAACTAATCTGACAATATCATCTGGTGGTTCACAAACTTTTTACGTTTCGTATCCTGATTAGTGAAGCAGAATTTTCAATTTATCTGAAACAAAAAGCTGTATTTTCACATTGTTTCACCATCAATCAGAAAACGAATCGTGAAAACAAAACCTAAAGGGAGCTTTAGGTTTTTTGTTTTGGAACATTTTGGATTAATTTTAAATCAGAAAACAAGAGTGGGTTTGGAAGGTTGAAGGACAATGGTTGAAGGTTTGATTTTTGTTCTTCAATTCCATGCATTCATTTGTTATTTACTGTTCCGTTTGACTTTTGACAACTAAAACGAATATAGCAAATTGTAAGTGCTGTTTTTTGTCGTTGAACCGTATTCAATAATGTTTTAAAAACTTTTTCAATTCAACGTCATATATTTGACTATGGCTTCAAAATGGTGCATTTCGTTTTAAAACATTCTGTCTATGACGTCACTGTTTCAACGCTAAAATGAAAAGTTTTTAAAACGGCCTAAATAATTTTTAAAAAGTGATACGACAAAAACAGCCTAGGTTTCTCCGACATTACCATAGAAATATATTATATACTTACTCATGATATATATTTCTATGGACATTACACATTAAAGTTTTCAGTTTGCTGCTTTTAAAAGGGTTTTTATTTCGTTCTAGCCAAACTAATTCAACTGAAGTAAAGAGAAAATACTTTGAATCACATTGTCATGCTCAATTGTTTTCCATAGTTTTTGGGTGTGAGGATTATGTGAGGATTTTTAAATCCTTCATTGAGGATTTTGGGTATTTGCCAGGCAAATTTCGGGGAATCTAACAATATTGGATTGGTAACACTGGTCGTGAGTTCGATCCACCGATTCACCGGTCTCGTGCATGGCATCACACGTTAAAAGGTAAGGGCTGCGTCTTCCCTAGCTCACACAAGTCTCTCGAAGACTTCCGATGCGCGTAGGGGTGCAATCGGATGACGGAAATAACAATTTTAACAACAACAATGGCGAACGCTTCGCTCAAAATGCGAATAATTCCAGTTTTTTCACATTCTTTTCCAATCAAAAAGCAAAAAGTGGCAGTGCCTGCGCGAATGAAAATGTCTGATGAACTTATTTCAACTATCAACGTCTTCAGCAGTTCTTTCCAGTTTGATGTCTCTCATGGAATTTGGCAGCTGTCCACCACTACACTGTTTCGGGCCTAAATTCGGAGCGCCATCTAGCGGGAAAGAATTCAGCGAATCCCTTGAAGCACTTTCAACATAATCAGCATAATTACTTTAATGTCCAATTATTTATATTACAAATAGTTCCTGAAGATTGTTCATTAGCTCGAATAAAAAAAAACAGGTCGGTCAATTCTGATAAATATATTTGACCAAACAATATAAAATAAAATAGAACGATACAACAATGGAATGAAGATTAATCACGAACATTCACTTATATATTTTGAACACAATTTGATTGTTAAACAAATAGACAATTTTTTCATAATTTATTGGAATGAAAACGCTTAGAACCTATTTGGCTAATGGAGCCGTTTCTATTTCTTCTTCTTCAGCTGCTTCTGTTTCCTTTTCTCTTCTTTCTCCCTGTGTCTCACTACCAGAGATTTGTACAGTTTGTAGCCAACAAATACTGTAACAAAAAAAAATGTAAATATAACACATAATATTAAAGATTTAATATGATTTAGCCATGTTTTGAATACTAACTTTCATAAATTCGAGTTATTCTATAGCCCAGAAGAAACAACTAATCAAATAAAAAGAACGGAAAAAAATTTTGTTACCTCTTGGCAGATAGTATTTTTTCTTTTCCCAGTTATTGTCTGTTCTCAATTGTCAAGTTTGTCAATGAAATTATTCATTATTATTATTAATTTTTTTTTTAATCAAAAATAAGAATTGGACAATTGCAAGTAATAATAATAATTACAGGAAAATCAATGCCCGCCATGAAGCAAGCAGTGTATGAACATTTTTTTCAGAAAACTGTATTCTTGATAAAAATCTCTTACAAGCAGATAAAGTTTTCCATTTTGTTAAAATATTTGATCGAAAGTTTGGCCAAATAATGTACAGGTTGCGAAAAATATTTTGCCAACACACCCTGTATATCAGCAATCTATAATATGCGCCAATAACGGCTCTACAAATTTCATTTAATACTTCCTATGGTTAAAATCAAGAGTTTTTCTTAAAAAAGTTATTTTTTTTCGAAAATTGAAAATTCTCTCTATTTCTTCGTCATAATCTTAATGAACGGCATTTTTTATATTATATTTAATGAAATTTGTAGAGCCTATGCTGGCGCTTCTTATGGATCGATAATATACAAGGTGTTCCATTCAAAATAAAGAAGATTTTGCACAATTTTTATTTACAATGTTTGGCAAGCTGTTTATCGCACCCTGTATATCACAGGTCGATTTTAGATATAATATTTGAGAGTCACCAACTCATATTATTTGACCAAAAATAAATTTTAATGGTACTTGGCACAGCTTTATAATTTCAAATATTATGAGTGACGAATTTTGGAAAAAAGCTGTCATGCTAAAAATTTCGAAAACCGTCAATATTTTCGAAAAAAAGATTCACATGAAGTACCATTTATTTCTCATGTAAAAACCGGAAAACTGATGAAAAATACAGGTTGTCATTTAAAAAAAAAACAAAGTTGGGACCCGCCCAGAAAAAAAACGAACACCCCGTGTTAATCCATGCATCTATTACCATAATGGAGATATGGAGGACTCTGTATGGTCGAAGTTTTCAAATGATTACCCTGTATACAATAAAAAACTGCCAAAAACCGAAAAAACCAGTGTAAGCAGCCCAATCAAAATCAAAATCTTCCAGAAACAATTGTCTTGATGATTTTTTGTATTTCGAAGGTCTATAAGTGAACATTTTAATTGTTGAAATGTTTACTTTAAAATGGTCTATGCAACTAGGTGGTTTATTGATCGGTATCCTGCTTGAAATTGAGAAAAACAGACAAGTCTCTCTGAATCATGATTTTCTCAATATTTTCAATGATTTTCAATAGTTGTAAAAAAGAATAAAAACGATATTAATAAATTGATTTTGTAGTGTGATTACGTATTCAAATATTTTATTATGAATAATTTAATATAAACTACTTTTTGCAATAAAAAAACAGGGTTGGTAAAAAACATTTTTTTTTTTAAAGCAAAACATTGTGTTTTTTTTATCTGAAACTGTTTCATTTGATTCAAATTGGTTTTTTTGTACATTTAAAAAACATAATTTAAAACATCAAAAACCTGTTTGAAACAGAAGTTTTGGTTAAGAATATAGAAAAAACACAAGAGATTGAAAGTTCAGAATCAGAATGATTTAATTTTATATGTTTATTTCTATTTCCAAATTTTGAATTCTATTTATTTTTAACAGAAGTCATATATTGTTATAGAGCGGAGAATACGTTTTTATTTATTTCTTTTTCTGTAATAAAAGTTTTGCTAGGGCCAATGCATGCTCTTTATCACAGTCACTATCAATCATTAAATTAAATTAAAACTGTACATTTCATTAGGAGCATTTATACAATTTCTTTAGTTTTAGTCTCGATCATAATAATAAGAATTTAACCTTCAAAGTTGGCAATTTTTTATTTTTATGCTTATGATTAAGAGGAGATGCACAACGCGCAAGTGCATTAATACCTATCTAACAAATGACAGAATTAATTATTTGTTTTGACTTGTGATCCATGTTACTTGTTATTGTTTATTGTGTTTCGGAAAAAAATGGACCAGGAAGAGGGTACTCCTATTGAAAAGATTGAAAAATGTCCCTACCTTTGGGATAAATTGGAAGAACTAGTTATACAGTGTGTCCCACTTTGAGCAGCCACACCCTCATATTTCCTTGAGCATGAAATAATTCGAAATTTTCTTTGACTCAAGTTGTAGTACTCGGAAATACCTACCTTTATGTTTACGTAACCTTTGTATATCCATTTTCCACGGTTAACTACGACCAAATGAAAAGTGAAAAATTGGGAAAAACATACTAGGCATTTTTTATCGCAAAAATAACACCAGATTCTGTTTCAGAACACCTCAAAACCCCCAAATCTCAATGCTTGAATCATTTGAATATACAGGGTATCATCTGTAGCTGGTAGCATTATCAACTCTAATCCATAAATAATGCTTGGAAAATTTCCAAAATGTCTTCTCTTGTCACAGAATTCCCAAAAATATTTAGTTAATACTTTGCAAAATAGCCAAATATCACTTTTCCAAGGCTAACTCTGATCAGAATGAATGATACCCTGTATATTCAAATGATTCAAGCATTGAGATTTGGGGGTTTTAAGGTGTTCTGAAACAGAATCTGGTGTTATTTTTGCGATAAAAAAATGCCTAGTATGTTTTTCTCAATTTTTCACTTTTCATTTGGTCGTAGTTAGCCGTGGAAAATGGATATACAAGGGTTCCGTAAACATAAAGGTAGGTATTTCCGAGTACTACAACTTGAGTCAAAGAAAATTTCGAATTAGTTCATGCTCAACGAAATATGAGGGTGTGGCTGCTCAAAGTGGGACACACTGTATATAATAATAATAATAAAAAAAATTATTTGCCAATGTTGTACAATATGTACATATGGTATGTCAATTTTTTATAATACATATAAAATAAAATCACAAATTAATACGAATAAAATAGGAATATACTTATTCATATTTATATATACAGTGAGTCTGCTTAAGTTGGCTACATATGGGAAACTTTTTTATTATCGATTTTACGAAAAAAGTTATTCCTCATAAAAAGTCCTGCATTGTCTAAAACCCATGATGCGACCATCAGATATTGAATTTTATCAATCTTATACGAGGTATGTCAAAAGATATGAATTTGACCCAAGAGTAAAGTAACTTTATGTTTCACAATATCGAAAATTGTTATCATGAAAAGTTATTCGGAATCAAAAACTATGTTTCAATATGCAATTACATCCTTCCAATGGGAAAAATTATTTTTTTACAATTTTTTCAAAAATTATCAATATTACGTTTATCATTTTTATTTATTACAAACATGTTAACCTTTCCGTTCGGAAATTAATAAGCAAATTTTCATGAAACAAAATTTATTAAAAATCTAATGAACATTGAACATTTCATAACTTTTTAATTAGTTGATAGAAAAATTTGTAAAAAAATCATTTTTTCAATTAGAAGGATGTTATTGCAAATTAAAACATAGTTTTTAATTCCAACTAACTTTTTATAGTTTTTATAATGAAAATTTTCGATATTGTGAAATATAAAGTTACTTCACTGTTGAGAAAATTTCATATTTTTTGACATACCTCGTATAAGATTGATAAAATTTGATATCTGATGATTGCATCTTAGGTTTTAGAACTTTTTATGAAGAATAAATTTTTTTCGTAAAATCAATAATAAAAAAGTTTCCCATATGTAGCCAACTTAAGCAGATTCATTGTATACAGGGTGTTAATTAAGTACGTTGACAAACTTCGGCAGGTGATTCTTTGAAGGTTTTCAGGACGAAAAGTTCATATAAACATATATCCCAAACGGCTTGGTTTTCGAGATACAGGGCGATAAAAATACATTTTTTTCAAGATTTTTTAGAGTTAACTTCGACATTTTCGACAATAATCAGTTCAAATTAGGCAAGTACAATCCATTCAATAGGGCGCACGATACAAAATAATGCATTTCTTAAATAATTCACAGGGTCCTCCTTTTTTCAGAGTCAAGCTTTGTTCAACCCTTCAGAATTTTTTTTTCCGCCGCCACTGACATATTATGAGAAAGGCATAATCAATGTTGTTTCATTTAACATCTTTTTGATATCTTGCATTTTTTCATTTACTTGTACGGTTCAGGGGCTATAATGAAAATATTAATTTAAACATTTTCCAGTGTGGCATAACATTAGAAAATTTGAAAATTAAACATTTTCAATTATTGTAAATTGATGGAAATATTTTTTCAGAATTAGAAAAATCTACGATGAATAAAAATTATACAATAAAAAATATAAAGTTAAGCTTTTATACAAATGCACTGAAAATGAAAAAATAATTTGTTTCATTTTTTGTAGGTTATTCTGTATCAAAATCTTTCTGTACAAGATTACCTAGATCAAACAATGAAATGAATTATTTTATATCATGCGCACTATTGAATGGATTGTACTTGTCCAATTTGAACTAATTTGGATCGATTATTGTCGAAAATTTCGAAGTAAACTCCAAAAAAATGTATTTTGATCACCCTGTACTTCGAAAACCAAGCCGCTTGGGACATGTTTATAAGAACTTTTCATCTTGAAACCTTTCAAAGAATCACCCTTCAAGTTTGTTAGACTATTTGCTTCTCAAATTTCTTTATGTTATGCGTTACTGGAAAATGTTTGCGTTAATATTTTCATTGTAACTCCTGAACCGTACAAGTAAATGAAAAACATCAAGAGAGCAAAAAGATGTTAAATGAAACAACATTCATTATTCCTTTCTCATAATATGTCAGTGGCGGCGGAAAAAAAAATTCTGAAGGGTTGAACAAAGCTCGACTCTGAAAAAAGGAGGACCCTGTGAATTATTTGAGAAATGCATTATTTTGTATCGTGCGTACTATTGAATGGATTGTACTTGCCTAATTTGAACTGATTATTGTAGAAAATGTCGAAGTTAACTCTAAAAAATCTTGAAAAAAAGGTATTTTTATCACCCTGTATCTCGAAAACCAAGCCGTTTGGGAAATATGTTTATATGAACATTTCGTCCTGAAAACCTTCAAAGAATCACCTCCCGAAGTTTGTCAACGTACTTAATTAACACCCTGTATATAGTGCGAGTCAAAATTATGGAACACTTTTATTATTTCTGAATATAAAGATATTTCGGAAAAATCCTCGGACAGGTCGATTTTCTTTTCCGATGGGCCAATTTTTGAACCTTCGAAATACAAAAAAATCAAGACAATTGTTGGGGGTATTTTTCTCGAAAAATTTACATAACTCGAAAATTAGTCGTCTTCTGAATTGTGAAAACCATGCTTATTCGACAACAAAAAAGAAATATTGTTACAAATTTTCATGTAGATTAAATTATTTATACATGGGAAAAAATTAAATACTGAAAAATCTTTTTTTCGCCATTTTGTTAGTTAACTTGAGGTTATATGTCAAAAAGAGTTGAATACAAAAGTTTTAGATTTCTGTATTATCTACAACTTTTCCATTGAACATTTTCCGCTACAAGATCGCGTTTCGCCGCAAATCGCAAAAAACCGTTTTCAGTCCCTAAACTGTGTGCAAAAAAAACTAGCTTACATATCACGGAAAAAACCAGTGCAAGCAGCCCGAGCAAAATCAAAATCTGCATTCCCGTACCGCCACCGGCGACGGCAGCTGGCGGCAAGAAATCCTCTCCCATCCTCCCCGCCGCTCCTCTGAGGATGCTCTTCCTCAATTCCTCCTTGTTTTCCTCGCTGAGGCCGGTAATTTTCTCGATGGCCGCAAGCAGGTCTTCCGGCGTGGGAATTTTGCCGTCCGGCAATCCGAAGTTTTTGGGAAGTACCACGTCGTCGTCGGCCATTTTTTAGGTTCGCGCGGTACCACTAACTAAAACGTATCGAGTACTGTCGTCAAGCAAGTCGATTTGCTTTATCTAATCGGTACCGATGGGGAGTACCCATGGGCGTAGGGGTTTAGCGCTGAAGGCAAAACGGGGTTTGTCAGCAGGATCAACCCAACGTTTTTCCTAAAGTTTATTTCCGGGTGATTTGAATTTGGCGCGCTTAAATGTTAGCTCCTTATAGACCAGTGAATATATATATAATTTTTCCAGAAGCGATAAGCTCGGAAAATGAAGGGCCTAGAAGTTGTGAGAATTTTTTTAATACTACGTCTTCAATGCTTTTGAAACTATAATTGGACACCAATAATATGAATACTACGACTTAGATGCATTTAAAACTATAATTGGAAACCAATACTATGAATACAACGACTTTGATGCATTAAAAACTATAACTGGACCCCAATAATATGAATACAACGACTTTAATGCATTAAATACTATAACTGGACACCAATAATATGAATACAACGACTTTAATGCATTAAATACTATAATTGGACACCAAAAATATGAATCCAACGACTTTTATGCATTAAAAACTATAATTCGACACCAATCATATGAATACAACGACTTTAATGCATTAAATACTATAACTGGACACCAATAATGCATTAAATACTATAATTGGACACCAATAATATGAATACAACGACTTTAATGCATTAAAAATTATAATTGGACACCAATTATATAAATACAACGACTTTAATGCATTAAAAACTATAATTCGACAACAATCATATGAATACAACGACTTTAATGCATTAAATACTATAATTGGACACCAATAATATGAATACAACGACTTTAATGCATTAAAAATTATAATTGGACACCAATAATATGAATACAACGACTTTAATGCATTAAAAATTATAATTGGACACCAATAATATGAATACAACGACTTTAATGCATTAAATACTATAATTGGACACCAATGATAGGAATAAAACCCCGTTTCGTATTCAAGTTTTTGGTGTTTAAAAATAAACGGAAAATTTTTCTCAGTCCACGTTTTTTCTTTTAGAAATATGAAAATATTAACAACTTCTTGAAGACCCATTCGAGGACAATAACACTGTTCATATACATTTTTTCAATATCTCGTTTCGTTTTCGAGTTTTTGGTGTTCGTGGAAGGGTGGGGTGGGGGGGGGGGCGAAATCCACATCCCAATTTTTTTTTTGACGATATGAAAAAATTCCGTGGTAACTTTTTGTGGACCTGTTCGAGGTCAATAAAACTGTTCATTTACTTTTTTCAGACATGGTTGCAAATGTACAGGGTGGACCGAATTGGACACTTTTAAAAGGAATAAAGTCCTGTTTTCACACTAGATAGATGAAAACTGATGGCTGTGTCAGACGATCCAATTTTATGACAAACTTAATGGTAACCGCATATCGATATCTATCATCGTTTATGAGTTACAGCGTGTTTTTCGAAAATGTGCATTTACGAAAACTTGCTGTAACTTTTTTCCTGTCGAAAATTCCACAGCTATCAGTTTTCATCTATCTAGTGTGAAAACAGGAGTTTACCTTTAAAAGTGTCCAATTTGGCCCACCCTGTACATGAATATGTTGAACAAATTTTTCATTCACTCATCCAATTTGCAGGCCTTTCTTATTTTTTGAACGAATTACAATGGAAAACTAAAACAAATTAGAAAAAAAAAACAGTGAAAAAATGTAGTGAGAGGTACTTAATGTTGGCGTATTTTCGAAAACTCAACCTTCCACATTATGGTCGAAATATTCAATATTCCGTTCTACAAATTTGAATTTTCAATTTTGAATAACATCACCTCTTGGCCTTTTTTCCCCTAGGCCTCGCCGCCCATGTGGTCTAGTAATAAACAATACCTATTTTGATATGTTATCAGTGCACATTCAACAAATTTGAAATATTGGAGCTCGTTTGTATTTCACCAATACATAATATTGATATAACACATTATAAACAATTTTTAAAATTTGTGATACAAACTTGCAATTATTGAAGGAAGACCCTCGACTTAATGGTCAATTGCAAGGTAAAAAAAATTGTTGAAAGAAACTATGTTAAATAAAACATCCATCATTCGATAGTTCGTTTACAGGGTGTCTTGAACTATCCCAAATAATGTTATCTGTTAATATAAGTGCACACGTGCATGAAAATTACATAATTTTGCAAGAAAGGATTTTATCTAAAAATTGTAGGAGTTAATTTTCATATTTTAGCGAAAGAGTCCGAAGGAGGAGGACTCTTTTACATAATGAAAATAACCGAGTGCAATTTTTTTTTATAAGATAACACGCTTGATATAAAATTATCTTGTAATGTTTATATACGAGTGTAATTCATTGGAATATTTCACGATTGTGTAATTCATTGGAATATTTCACGATTGAAAAAATTAGTTTCTTCCGAGTAGGTACTGACAAAGACTATAAATGAAATTGTGCGAGACACGGGACATTTTTTCATTTTTTGAAGCTTATCTGACATTTTTCAGTATTGTTTGCGGGAATCCCATTTGTCGCGGGGATTCCCCCTTTCTCTTACACCCAAGGGCGCGTTCCGTTATTAGTACAAATCTACCAGGATTTTTTAAATGTAACCATTTTTACCGGGTAATTAGCAGGCTGATTAACCGGCTACGTATAAAACAAAATGACGTCCTTCCGAAAATAGCAACCATGTTGGAAAAGTGGCGCGCGATTTGAATGTCTCCTTTGATAAAAATTGATTATTTTTTCATGATTTTACTTCAATTATTTTTGTTGGCTACATATATTGAATAGCCGCGGTTAATTAACCTTTTACATTAATACGTTTTATGCAAACTTAAAGTTAAACTTTATGATAAAATGAAAAAATCAAAAATCGTGATTAATTAGGATTTTTTGAATAAATCGTGCTTTATTCGATTTCGAAAAAAAAATCAAGATTTTTTCAACCCTGTTGTGCATTCGTATAAATGGTCTTAAACAGTCTTTTGTCTGACTATGTAGATAAGTGACAGCTTCACCACTTCACTCAAGGACGTATCCAGAATCTATCCTTGGAAAGGAAGAGTATCTTTTTGAAATTTTGCCAAGGAGTGGCATGCTGTAAAAACTTGTAAATGGTCCACAAGCGTTTTCTGAGGTTTTGTGCCAAAGAGTGGTATCGGTAGATTGTCAAGAATTGTAAGAAAACGGTACTTTTGGAATATTTTGAAAGATCGCGATTTCGCGAATCATGAAATTCCGGACAAGTTCATCAAGTAGGTAAATTTTCAAAACAGTAGATATTCAATGCTAAAGACTATAAGTTAAAGAAAAATTTGTCATTTCGAATTTCAGTAATTTTTGAAGCATTTTTAATAAGAAACAGTTCAACTCAAAGACATTTACTACAATGGAAATCGATAAACTTCATGAATTCATAAAGTGTACCTACTTGTTGAACAAGATATTTTACCATAGTATAGAGATCATTATCTTCATACTATAGTGAGGATGAAATGAAAAAAAAAAAGATGAAACCAAATCTTGTTAACCATAGACGTTTTTTTGAGATACAAGGGATCAGAAAATGTGAATCAAGTTGTTGATAAAAATTATTTTATAAGAATGCAGAACAGTATCTTTTTTTGAATTGAAAGTCCATAGCACTCATTCAGAAATACTTCTACTGCATTATTGGCAGATACTAGAGCCAATTTGCTTGAATACAAAAGGCACAAAAGCATTTAAAAAAGGTATATGTATTAATAATCTTATTCACGCATTTAATATCATATAGCTATTAGTTGAATAATTTTGAATTCACTTACTATACTTTGCTTTTGGTTCAATGCTGTTCATGATATGAAATATTTTTTCCAAGTTACCAACTTAAGTACCATAAACATAAAAATTACTAACTAGGTTATAATTACTAGTAAAAGAAGGTTTTTGTGTAAAACGTTTAGTTTTGGTGCTTGTTTATTGTGAAATATGAATAGAACAGCGTTTGAAAACAGTGTGGACAAAAAGAAGAAGGCATTTTGTGTGATTTTTTACTGAAAAATTCGTGCTTGAAAATAGTGAATTTTCAAGATTAAAACGGTCATAACTCGAAAAGTATTTGAAACTTCCACGAAATTCAATCGGATTCGTGTTCAGGAAATAAAAATACGTAACTAACACCACGTTTTTTCGATAAAAAAGACCGATAAACTTGACCTTTATTCACGAAGGTAATATGAATCAAAAAAGCTATCTGACAACACACAAACATGTTAAAATAGTAAACCTAGTTGCAAAGTGTGATACATCGAGGTTACTATCGGTTTTTCATTCATAAAAATGGATAATTTAATAAATACTCACCGGTCAGAGACACAATCACTATTCCTGGTAGGATGAACACTGAATTTGAAAAACCATGTTCGATTGGTCCATCCTGGCCTCCTCCTAAATCTACCATTTTTCTATCGTAAGGTTTTCCAAAAACTTTTTTTAAAAATTAATGTAACAATTAATACTGCTTTAATTATTATTTTGTTGAATCTGTTGATATTGTTGCTCGTTGATGACGTTTCGACTTTCCGACAGTTGACAGTGTTGACACTGTTGACAGTTGTGGCCCAAACAACGGAAATGACAGTCAACTGTCATTTAGAAATTGTTCCGTGGTGTTTCTTATAAAATATGAAATACTCCCACTTGAAATAAGGCATATTTCCATAATATTTTCCATAATGCTGGAAGCATTGTCTCTTAACATTGTCTATAGAGAAAGAAGATTCTCTATAAACAATGCTCTTAGTATTGTTTATATAGAAGATAGTCAACCTTATGGGATTATAATTGGATCAAAATGGATGCGACATGTAGATGGCGATAGTGAGCTCGCATCCAAGTCATGTCGTAACTTCAGTGATCTGGCCTACAAGTAATGTCTTAACTTAATTGAAACAATGGGACAGCATTAAAATCAGGGTTTTTTTGATGAAACCTGTATCAAAATGACTTGAAATATTCATGTTTGTAACTAATCACGCTAGATGACACTCGCGTTTGGGTCCAATACCTTTTCCACAGGCATTGACTATCTTCTATTTGAACAATGCTGGAAGGCAGAGGCTAAAGAGCAATGCTTCAATCCTCAATCACCGCAAACGGTGCGACATCTATAGTTATTTGTTTGAACTGATATAAAGTACACTAGCTCTGTCTTGCTTGCCATTAGCGGTGGCACCGCAGATAAAGTTTCTATGCATTATTTTCCAATCAGAAACGAAGAGATATGAAGCAATGCCTTCTTCAGAAGGAAATGTCTGATATCCATTCAAATTTTAATGACTTTTATGGAATCTGGCAGGTGTTCACCACTAAATCCTGAGCACCATCTAGCAGGAGTGCAATTCGTTAATTTTTTGGCGTCCACAAAATGTATTGAACTGACTCAATTATATAAACGGAAACATTGTTATATAAAGCCATAAATTGTCAAATATGACTGAAGTAAAGTTGTCACTTTCAGGCAAAACTGGGTGCGAGTTTTTACCTTGCACACATCACAGAGTTTTTACTTTCCTGCGTATGCATGCAAAATAGTGTTTCAATAGGTTTTTAAGAATGTTAAATCAGTCATTATACACGGAGGCCTGAAAATAACTATTCCACAACTATTTCAACTATTCGAATCGACACGCCATCTACCAATGGGGTTATGGCAATTTTACTTGAATAACTGAGTTCACTAATAGATGGCGCTAAACGTCAAAAAAATGCCTGTTCGTGTTTGAAGCGCCACGCCATCTATCCATTAGTTATCGAACAATATTACTCAAATAACTCAGGTTACCAATGGATGGCGCTGTGCTTTCAATTCAGCAATAATAATAATAAGAAACCAACTGTTCAATTTCCAAGGGATGCTAAAAAACTGGTAACTTCAACTGGAGTGTAAGTAAAAAAAAACACTGATTTGGAAGTGAATAGTTTTATTCAAAATATCTTACCAAATGGGCTACCAGTATAAAATAGCTACCTAGTTACAAGAATAAATCACATAAACAATCTGTTTTCAAGCAATATTGTCATAATCTTCGCTATTTCTAAAATATCTCTGCGAGTAATGTTGTCGTTCTGCTTCCATGTTGACATGAATGGGGTCGTTCAAATCGATATCGTATTTCGTAGAAGAGCTCAGGTTACCTGAAAAAAAAAGTTTCATGATATTATTGAAGATACCAGATGGCGAAGCTAACATATTCGGTAAAAGTTTGTTATTCAACATTAAATAATTAACCAAATAAATAAATTATTCTGTTGGGATCTTCTGATTTGTCTCAACCTTAACTACATAGAAAAAATTGAATTCAACACAAGATGCGTTCTTTATACACTGCTCAACCATGGGACTGTCCGGATATTGCCTTTAATAGTAGTTATTATAATAGTTTCCAAAGTTTTCAAAGGGTAGTTATATATTGTTTTATAGAAGCATATAATAATACATATATTTCATTTGAATGCTGGCTTTTTCAATAATGTATAGATTTTAATAGATATTCAACAAAGTATTTTCTCTTGTATTGTTGAGCAGTGAATTATTTTTTATGAGTTTTGAAGATCGCAAATGTTGATTTATATGATGACGACACATTTGAATTTTGTATTGACGATGAGTAGGTACCTGATAAAGTCCTGTGCAGACCACTAATAATATCTTCTAGCTCCATTTGATTGAGTTTCGTCATTATCCTAGTTGAGCTGTTGTTATACAAGGACCTCCGAGATCTGGACAACAAAGGAAGAGTGAATTCGCTTTCAGACAGTGGCGTATCGTCACTGCCAAACTCCTGTAAGGAAAAAACAATCATAATGCGGAAATAATTCTATAAATGACATATTTTGTAAAGTTGAAAATTCGAACTGTCAAAAAAATTTAAACGAAATCGTGAAACCTGTGACACAAATTAGTACAAATTATTATCAATGTGGGTAATTATTTTCTTCACTTGACGATACTGAGGTGTGTAAAATCAAAAAATTCGATTGATATTTTGTTCATGTTAGAGGTTGAATTCATTTGAAAAAATAAGAAAATTGTAGTCACGTGAATGGATACTTACTAAACATTTTCCACTAACGCAAAATGCCTTTTTATCGGTGGTACCTCTTGAGCAATCGGTGCCAAATGGAAACCATCCATCTTCTCCATTGACTAGGTAGAATCTGTGGGAGATGAAATCATCTTGGCAGGCGATTCGGCATGGTCTATCTGGATCCTCTAAAAAATACTGTCGTGAATATGGAAAGAAATGAAACTGATCCCGAATTATAACCAAGTATAGTTTGAGAATTAAATCTTTTTAATCGTGTTATATCCAATGACATATTATTTTGTTGATGAGAAGACATGTCACATTTAGATATCTATTAATACACGATATTAATATCATATCATTTACGAATAGAATAAAAAATAGAGGGCCAAGAACTGATCCCTGTGGTAGTCCGTAATATACAATTTCAGACACGCTGTCCAACCATTTTACCGTACGTTTTCTGTTATTAGTACCTACTAATTGGAAGAGAAAGTGGCGAGTGGGAGACAATATTTACACAGTGTGTCCATTTAGTGAGTAACTCTTCGATATCTAGAAAGCTATAACCTATAAGGAAAAACTTCGAACGAAAAACAGTTACTGAAGATGCTCATTTTAAAACTATTTCGAACATTACTGGATATTTTACAGAAGAAGGACGACGCAGAGAAGAGTTTTTTTAAATAGAACATCCTTCATTTTATATTCGAAATGTATGCCTCCAAAAAAATTTAAAGCGGTTGCGGCGTTGCCAAGTTATATTTAATAAACATATTTTTACCACTATTGAAGAGTCATGTTGAGTTAGGCATGGTGAATTTATTTATTCGAATTTTGAAAATAGTTTTGACATACAGTAGTAGCAAGGTCTCTCGTATACACAAATCCAGTCATTTTGCGACCTGTTCCTTCACAGAGTGCTCAAATTTGTATGTTGAGTATTGTAAAATTCAGACATTTTTTCGATTTTTTTTAACGAAACACTTTTTAATCTGAAATTTATTCCGGAATCTGTCGCCTTTCTATCGCTGGAAAGAAAATCACAGTCGGTTGGGGCGTTGTCAAGTTGTGAGTTATTTCCTTATTTTTGCCACTATTTCAGGGTAATTTGTGAGTCATAGTTATTTCATTTATTTCTATTGTGGCAATTTTGTGTGCCTACGGTATGATCAAATTTCTACATGGACCATTTATGTATTTTTACGATGATAGGAACATTTACAGACTCTCCAAGTATGAATTTTACAAATAAATAGTATGGGTTTTGAAAAATTGATCCAAAATAGTACTTTTACAATTTTTTTTGCAGACCATGCATCAGTTTTTTGGAATACACTACCATTATTTGTGTAATGGTCTGTCAAAAATCAAATATACCTTAAATTTATTTAAAATTTTGCTAAATTTCCACCAGAAACCCCTGTAGTAATGGAATTAGTTTACAATGTAGACGTTGCCAAATAATACATATTTTGTGTTGAGATGTTTCTATTCGAAGTACCATAGAGTTCACGTGACCACATAAAAAAGTCCATACTGGTCAAATCGGGAGATCTCGCTGGCCATTGAATTGATCCTCCCTGACCTATCCATTTTTGAGGAAAATATTGTTCAAGATGGTACTAAACTTCTACAGTGGATTATGATGGAGTGAGTTTGGTAAATCACCTTGTACAAATCGTAAAATTATCTTCCCGCGTTAAGATTACGTAATTTAAAGGGTTCTGAAACATCTGAACACTCTACATTTACTGAGACATCTCTCACCTACTGCTGGAGAAATCTGCATTCCTAGTCCAGACAGTCTCATAACCCTTTCCTTGTACTTGGTGCAGACCACAGAGGCATGCTGGAAGGGAGACTTCACCCGACTGCAACCCTAAAATTAAAAACATAATAATCACCTTTTGCTAAAACTGAAATTATTTAATTTGAAAATACTGTTTCATTATTCCACAGAAAAGTGTGAAAAAAGTTAACTTTATTGCAAGGCCATTGTTCAGGCAAGGCACAATTATAGGTTTTTGTTATATGCAATAAGTTTTCTAATTTTAGATTTTATTTAAACTATCATTGTCATTGCCAAAACGTATTACAAAAATATTCAATTGCGCCTGAGAGGCTCAAGGCAACAGGAAATTTCAGATACATTGATCCGAATGACAACAAAATTCTGTCAAAGCACTTGTCAAAGAACTTGCCAAAGAACTTGTTTCCAAGAAGGACACGGAGAAAAATATAGCAAGTTTTTTCCTGAGGTTTCAAGATTTTCGCCTGTTCTTGAAGGAACCTGTGAAACCGGTCTTCTCTCATGGTCTCATGGCTTTCTGTGAAACCCGCTGCAACCGGCCCTGCTCTTTTTGCCTTTTCTGGATTCGTTTGCCTTTGTGCACTTTGAATATTTTCCGACGCAGAATTTCATGAAATGGTTTATCTTTCTCCAGTTTCGTCTTGTAGAGATTTCAGGATCCAATCCAATTTTTCTTCCATTTATTAGCTCTTCCTTTCTTTTCCTTTGTCTTTCTACATCTGTTCCTTTTTTCAGTTGTAGTTCTTCAGCTCTTTCTTCCTTTTCCATCTGCCTTTGTTCTTGATCTTGTTTTCGGTCTGATTCCTTTTCTTCTCTTGCTTTAATCCGTGTGGCTTCCAGCTTCTTCACAAGGTCAACGAAACTTCTGTGATTGTATTCATTTTCAGTTGGCTATAATTCTGTATCCACCATAACTGTACTAAATTAGCCAATAACTGGCTACGAATCTTCTTGGATCCTCTTCTCCCAAGCACTCTTTGGAACTGTTAAAAAAAAATGTTGCAAATCATTTGGGTCCTTCGAAAACTTCCTTGGAAACTTAATTTTTTCAATTAAAAGTACCTCCGACATTATATGTCGCAAATATCCTTGAGTCCACGCAAAAAATCCGTATGAACCCGCTGAAGCCAATAATCCCACTTCTGAGGCCAATAATTTTGGGTTTTGTGGCAATAGAAAATATTTGGCGGTTAGGATTCGCATATTTACAGCTCAACAATAAATTTCTATAATTCAATTATATAACTCGAATATCCTGGTGAAATAATTTGAGTACCACACTGGATTCTAATTTACACTTCTAATATTCTCTGTTGCTTCATCCTCATAACATTGGTTTCCTACGAAGGCGCAGAAAGGCCACATAATTTTTTAAAGATATTTGCTCTAATTTCTGACTTTGAACTCAGAATTTAATAGAATTCCGAGTTTATTTTTGTTTTATATGTTTTTTCCCATGAAATTTTTGTTAGTTTGAACTTGAATTGACTCGCACTTATCCAACTCCATTCATACTCGTCCGCCCGCTCGAATTTTGCCTTCCTTTAATTGTTAATTCCCTAGAAACATCGAGAACTCCTGATGCATCTAGAAATTTAAAAAAAATCCTTTTCGTAATTCATAGGCTAATCTGGGAGTGTCTGATGTTGGCCCACATTCAGTTGGTGATGTATCGATTGCTAGCCGTTGGTTGTTAATATCGACTGGCTTCTTGGAATTGTACGCCTCTTCGCCAGACCGTTATACTTGCCGTGCAGTGGCGTAGGATTTTTCGTAATGATATTTATTTAAAAAAATGTGGGTTAAAGAATAAACAGCTTCAGTGATTCCTCAGAGTCAAATAAGCAATATACTCAAGAAGAAGAAATCACACATCTTCCTCCAAAACTACCTGTTTCTCTCATTTTCGTATCTACTCTTCAGTTTTTTACCCAATTCCTCACAATAAACATCCACTTACGAATTTATCGGGCTGACACAGTTGGATGCTGGACCTGCCGTGTTTCTTGCTCATCACCAATCGAATTCCAGATCCGGGCGAGACGCAGTTGTAATGGCATCCGCTGGCGCTTTTCCACCGAATTGCTCCCTCCCTTCTCCTCAAGCCCGTTCTCCAGCTCAGCTCGTTATCGCTCTTGTCGATGGGGCACAAATCGGGCGATTGAGCGAACGCAGCTTCCTCCAGGGAGTCGCAGATGAACTCTTCGCATCGTCCTGCAATGAAATGAATTGAATGGACCGATATCAACAAGCGTTGAGACCTGACGAGATTTCCTCTGGATGTGTTATAGTCATGGTAATTAGAGTTAGCAGGGAATTAATTTTGTCTTAAAAAAAAACTAAAAAATAGTGTTTCCTCAACTTGAAACTAAGTATATTCGATGTGTGGTTCCCAGCTCACACTGTTGTCAATAATAAAACTCAAAAGTTTGGCATATCCACCTTCTATATTATTTTGTTTTTTGATGAGAAGATGATGTGTTTTGTTTTTATCTTTATTTAACTCTAAATAAATTATGCCTGAACCACATTTCAGCACGGTTTTCAGCCAATTTCATTGTATTAGGAAGAGGAAACATATGACAAATTAAATAATTAGTGTGAGTTATGAATAAGAGCCCAAACGCGAACCCTGGGGTACACATAATTTAACCAGTTTGATTTCAAAGGTCATGCCCTTGAAGATAAGACTTAATGTCCTGCAATATCGAACAACAATATGTATAATTAAAAAACATTCATTTTATTTATTTATTAAGAGCTGCAATACAGGACAAGAAGTTCTAATTTAAAAATAACATCTATGCTGACTTCCATAAACCTCGATTTCTAAATATACCAGCATTCGTTTGTCTTCCAGATGCTTTTTAAGGTATATAAGCAAACGAGCATCAGTGAAGACCAGTGTTAAAAAATTTATGATTTACGTAACAGTGTTATTAATCATTATTTCCTTTATTATTCTATTTATTTCTCACCTTTGATGCAGTAGCTCGCTGTTCCGTAGCGATTTCTGCGAATTTGACAGGCAGTGCCATCTGGAAAAGTCCAGCCTCTGCTCTTGGTGCTGCCATTGCGTTTTTGGCACCAAACTAAGCAGGCTTCTTCAGCTGAAACAGAACAATTCATTTGCAAAACTATAAATTGCACCTATAGTATTAATATAAGAAAGGTCATTGACATAGATAGTAAATAGAAGTGGCCCCAAAATGGTCCCCTGTGGCACTCCAAATTTAAAGATTTTTTGAAAACTTCTAGCTTCTTTATCAATTTCAACAAATTGAGTTTTATTTTTCAAATAATTTTTGAGAAGGTGATGAATTTTGCCGCGAAATCCAATATTTGCCAATTTAATATCGCTTTAATGCTTTAATTTTTTCCCGTTCTTTTCTGAAAATCAGCGTAATATATCGTCTAGAAAAAATGTGGTCAGAATAAGACTGAAATTTCACCAAAATCAACAGTGAGTTTCTTCCTATCACCCAACACACAATAATTTCATTTAAATATCTCGAAAACCGTTGACAGTTTTTGTAATGGAACCTTTTTGGCAAAGAAAATATAGAGACTTGAAAAATTACTATAAAATTCCAAGAATACCATTACAAGTTTGGCACAGGATTAAAAATTTTATGTTATTACAGATCTAGTTTAGTTTTCCTCCTAAACTTAAAATATAGACGTTCCACTGTAAAAGTACGTTTTTTGGTGTTTATGTTATCTGTTGTTTGATCCTGAATTACATATAACATTGGTTTTCTCAACATTTAGCATTAGTTCATTTCTTGTGCATCTGTCATAAATTTTTCCCATAAAATTATTGATAATTTCAACTTGAAACCAACAAATTAGTATTACTTAAATATCAGTCAGATGTCCACAAGCGTTAAAATTATTTAAAATTTCCAAAATAGCATTGATGAAAAGTAGTGGCCCTGTTATGCTACCTTGAGGAACTCCTGTATGGATCTTTTTTATGTTAGACTTAGTTATTTGTGTGTCATATTTTTTACTCTCTGTTGAAGATGTATTGAATATGATTCAAACCAATCTAAAGTATTTCCTCGAATACCATATTTTTCCAGTATTTTCGTTAGGTAATTTTGATGATCGTTCATAACTATAACGTGTAATTTGTTCAAGAGAGTTTTGTTTCAAATGCTAAAACCCCGCCTGACGTTGCAAAAGATTTCAGTCAGGTGTTGACTATGAGGCGCCGTTTGGGTAAAAAGTCTTTTTGCAAATATATAAAATTTTGTGTCAATATATTTATTAGTTGGAGCAATATTTTTTATTTTGCTTGTCAATATATTTATTTTTGATCAAACACAATATATTTACGTTTCAGGTGTATTCCAAATATACAAAAACGTGAATTCCCATATATTTATAAATTCGATCTATTTTATATCGTCAAGAGATGGCGCACCCACGCGATTTGGTACAGTATTTGGCAACAGGGCGAAGTCAAGTACATAAATTAGCTAATAGATGGCGGCCGAATGTAACTGATTACTGAATCCTAGAAGGCTTTGGCCTTCTTACGGGTATGGCCAATAGGTGGAGTCTAAATAGTTACAATATTCCAAAAACTCCACGATGTTTGTTGAACTAGTGACACATGTCAAAAGTCAATTTTTATGTAATTGCCGTCATTGGTAATGTTTTCAAAGTTTCAAACATAGTTTTAGTTTAGCAGATTCACATAAAAGAAAGCAGAAGTCCCAAAATCTTCTGATGAGCCATGCTGTCACTGATGAAACTCAGGAATATCTTGGTTACTTTTTTTACTGATACAAATATTCCTTACTTCTGAAAGTAAAGTACCTATTGTGCAGTGAAAAACTGCAAGAATACGGACAAAAGTCATAAATTATATTGTATTCTCAGAGACAATTTTTTATGGTTAATTTAAAAAAAATACATAAATTAATGATGATTTCAGTAAAAATAAACATGAAACTACCCTACCACCTTTCCAATTGAGAGCTTGTTTTACCCACTTGTTACCCCTGAACTAAACTAAATAGAGATCTGAGATCACATCAGGAGCTACCCCGGGTTACTCGGAGCTGACAATTCGGAATGTCTGAATCCCAGTCACAGAACAGAACACAGAGCTGAAAAGTAGATAGCTGCTGTGCTACTGACATCTGTTATCCACTTTAGGTACTAATGACTCTTCCCGGTTGCCATGTTGCCATATCCTCAAGCTGTAACAAATCATCGCGTAGGTAGCGCCATCTCTTGAGGACATAAAATAGATCGAATTTATTAATATATGGGAACTCACATTTTTATATATTTGAAACACTTGAAACGTAAATATATTGTGTTTGATCAAAAATAAATATATCGGCAAGCAAAATAATAAATAATGCTCCAACTAATAAATATATTGACACAACATTTTTATATTTGCAAAAAGACTTTTTACCCAAACGGCGCCTCATAGTTGACCCTCTTTTACAGACTTGAAGTTTCCACTCTAATTCTTACGAAAAGAGAAGATGTCACCAGAAAAACCGGTCGTTGATGTTGATTTTCTGCAAACTTGTGTACATGCGCAGATTTATTAAAATAAACTAGATATGATTCTTACTATCGGAACTGATTTTCTGCATGCCAGATCCTGTTAGGTCCTTATCCACATCCTTAGCTCTGCTGCAAATTTGATCTGCAAATTCGCGAATGGTCAGCCGAGGAACATTGGAACACTGTTGAGCAGTACAGGTTGAGTATCTTGTAGCTGGTCCATCACAGTCAGTACCTGTGCCTTGGGGGCTAGAAAATATACATTTCTCTATTTTTGGTATACTTGAAAATGACTTGAATTTCTAAAGGACCCCGCACTTTTCTTATGTAAAGTGGCGACCGGTCAAATTTTCTGAAAGTTTGGTATGCTGTTGTACCCGACTCAGTAACCAAAAGTGTCAATGGGCCCAACCCAATCCGATGGCTAGTTTTCTAAATACAGGGTGTTAAAGTTGAAAATTGCCCAAATTTTCGGATTTATTATTTATTTATTCAAAGTTAGATCGGATTTCTGTTGCATGCAGATTTTTACTACATGTTCTACTAATGAAATTAGTGGATACGTATGATTAAAAATATTTATATTTACAAGGTGATTCACGAATGTATGACGGTAGTTTTTTGCCAAAATTCACTTTTTCTACTGTGACGTCAGGGAGGCATATTTTTGAAACGTTCTCTTTGATAAAGTATTTTGACGAGAAAATATTGCACAGTACATATTTTTTATACAGGGTGTTTCACAGAGAGAACCACTAGACAACATTATTTTCTTTTAGGATTAATTCGAAACCCTGTATTTATGGATTTATTTTTGGGAAAAGTAATACCATAAACATATGTGTGTCTCTAATCTCCAAAATATTCAAGGTGGTTTATTCATAGGAAGGTATTCTATTTTGGGAAAAGTACATATGAACAACCTGTATTCAAAAATTTCCCCGGTCAAATGTAACTATTTTCTCACTATATATTGATTTTCATCCCATCTTCAGAGGTATGAATTCTGAATCCGATACTATGACCAGTTTTCGAGATACAGGGCGTTAAAGTGGAAAAATACTGATTTTATCAGTTTTTCTTCATTTTATATTGCGCCTATGAGTTTAATATGAGTTTCGGTCAGATGTACATGGAAAGGTTCAGCTAAAAATATTTACTGTTACAGGGTTATTCACGAATAAATCACAATAGGTTTTTGGAAATACTCAAAATTCTACAGTTTTGTCACAGATAAATTATTCCATGAAGTTAACACCTAGTCGTTTACAATTTTGAGTCGGAAATGATTCCTTTTCATACAGCCAACCACACCAAAAATAATTATGCTTTGAAATAATTGAAATGAGAACTTTTTAGTGAATTTTGAGTAACTTTATGAGCGCGCTTACCCACTGCGCTATCACCTCCAAAGAGATGATGATTATCCATCTTCTTGTGTAGGTATAATTCGAACCTATTTGTATAGGTAGGTACTTCACAATATACGTGTAGAGCGAGTTATATACTGTTTGTTTATAAAGTGTTGAATAAATGAAAAAATTTCTTATTATCATTTTTGCTGCCACGTGTATAAAAGGTGGTCGATTACTTATATCTGACAAAGATGTATATTTTTGGTAGCTGATTATAAATAAATCACCTTGTATATTTAAAATTCTTACGGTTATGCATACTTGATGTAATGTTATACAGTTACTCAAAATTCACTAAAAAAGTTCTCATTTCAATTATTTCAAAGCATAATTATTTTTGGTATGGTTGGCTGTATGTCTCACCCTGTATGAAAAGTAATCATTTCAGACTCAAAATTGTAAACAACTAGGTATTAAATTCATGGAATAATTCATCTGTGACGAAACTGTAGAATTTTGAGTATTTGCAAAAACCTATTATGATTTATTCGTGAATAACCCTGTAACAGTAAATATTTTTAGCTGAACCTTTCCATGTAAATCTGACCGAAACTCATATTAAACTCATAGGCGCAATATAAAATCAATACGGCTTTTCAATTTGAAGAAAAAACTGATAAAATCAGTAATTTTCCACTTTAACGCCCTGTATGTCGAAAACTGGTCATATTATCGGATTCAGAATTCATACCTCTGAAGATGGTATGAAAATCAATATATATTGAGAAAATAGTTACATTTTACCGGGGAAATTTTTGAATACAGGTTGTTCATGTTTTCTATACTTTTCCCAAAATAGAATACCTTCCTATGAATAAACCACCATGAATATTTTGGATATTAGAGACACACACATGTTTGTGATATTACTTTTCCCAAAAATCAATCCATAAATACAGGGTTTCGAATTAATCCTAAAAGAAAATAATTTTGTTTAGTGGTTCTCTCTGTGAAACACCCTGTATAAAAAATATGTACTGTGCAATATTTTCTCGTCAAAATACTGTATCGAAGAGAACGTTTCAAAAATATGCCTTCCTGACGTCACAGTAGAAAAAGTAAATTTTGGCAAAAAACTACCGTCATACATTCGTGAATCACCTTGTAAATAAAAATATTTTTAATCATACGTATCCACTAATTCCATTACTAGAACATGTAGTAAATGTCTGCATGCAACAGAAATCCAATCTAACTTTTAATAAATGAAAAATAAATCCGAAAATCTGGGCAATTTTCCCCGTATCTAGAAAACTAGTCATCGGATTGGGTTGGGACCGTTGACACTTTTGGTTACTGAGTCGGGTACAACAACATACCAAACTTTCAGAAAATTTGACCGGTCGCCACTTTAAATAAGAAAAGTGCGAGGTCCTTTCGCTTCGACTTTGCTCACCGTCAAACGAGTAATGGGTCTATCGGAATATTTATTGTTAACTTCAGCTTGCGTACGGGTCTCATCTCCATAACCTAACATCATTAAAATCAGTATGCGTTGCTTATTGATTAAACGGACCATGATGTCGATAACTTATTTATACCATAATTAATTGATAGCTAACTAATATCGATAAGTCAAATTTTAGAAATATATTTACAGTCAGTGTCAAGTTGCATTGGACCAATCAATGTGTCGAACGTCTTTTTTAAAATGACAAAAAAAGAATAAGTGGCTCCCATATAAAGTGAAAGTCATTCATTAACTAAATGAAGGTGATTTTGATCGCAGACGAGGATTTTTAGAGTGGCCAGCTAGATCTCCTGATTTAATCCCAATATAATTTTTTGTGGGGATAACTCAAGTCAAAAGTTTACGTTAACAGACCTAATATTACATTATTATGAATGAAATATTTTTTGTTTCTCGAAAATACGGTTATGTAACATAAGAAACACAGAAAGAGGCGACGGAGGCGTGTCTCTTTCTTCTGATAATTTATAGAATGCGAGCGCAGCGAGCATCTGCTGTGACAGCGTTTCAACGATTGTCATGAATAATTTGAAAATTTTGTAATCAAGTTACTTTTGGCAATTGTGTTATTGGTTATTTTGTATTGGGAGTTTTTCTACTAGTGTTATTTTATACTTGAGGGTTATTGTTTCGGTGTTTTTTTTCGGGTGTTTTTTCAGTTTGATAAGAAGACAAAGTCGAAGAACCCTTCTCTCCACATATTTCCACAAAGTGGAAAATAGGAGGCAAAAATCTGACACAAAACAACTACTCCCTGGCTAATGCCACGATGGATATTGAACTACATCTACATGTCTGCAGGTGGTAATCCCCAGCCAAATGTCTATAATAAACACTTGCAATTGAGTCTTCTTGGAAGAACATTGCACAAATATCTGTTGGATGTTGTTCAATATCCGTCGTGGCATTAGCCAGGGAAGTAGTTGTTTTCTGTCAGATTTTTGTCTCACTTCTCATGGAAACACCCCCGTATCTTTCGTAATAATTGAGGTTGAATGATGAAACTCTCAGGACTGATGGATATGCTCAAAATGCACCTACCACCTGAATGGGGTTGGCCTAAGTGATATACACTGCCCGCCACTCGCGATGGAACAACCCATTTTTACGGTAAAACATACTAGGGGGCAAAATAGGCTAAAATTTCTTCAGATTTGTGATCAGGACCACCAACTTACTACAGATACACTTTTTCTCTGAAAAAATTTCAGTCCTGAAAAATCCGAATTTGTCTCACTTCTCATGGAAACACCCCCGTATTTTCCGTAATTTTATACGTAGAACCCTGAAATTTGCAGGATCGATAGATGCACTAGAAATGAACTCCCTGCACAAAACGGGTCATCCTACATGATGTGCACTGCACGCCAGCAGCGATGAAAAAATGGGTGGTTCCTTCGCTGCTGGCGTGCAGTGTATATTACGTAGAATGACCATTCCCGTGCAGTGAGTTCATTACCAGTGTATCTATCGATCCTGGAAATTTCATGGTTCTACGTAAAAAAATACGGAAGATACGGGGGTGTTTCCATGAGAAGTGAGACAAATTCGGATTTTTCAGGACTGAAATTTTTTCAGGGAAAATGTGTCTCTGTAGTAAGTTGGTGGTCCTAATCACGAATCTGTAGGAATTTTGAGCCTATTCTGCCCCCTAGTATGTTTTACCGTAAAAATGGGTTGTTCCATCGCGAGTGGCGGGCAGTGTATATCACTTAGGCCAACCCCATTCAGGTGGTAGGTATATTTTGTGCATTTCCATCAGTCCTGAGAGTTTCATCATTTTACCTCTATTGTTACGGAAGATACGGGGGTGTTTCCATGAGAACTGAGACAAATTCGGATTTTTCAGGACTGAATTTTTTTCAGGGAAAACGTGTCTCTGTAGTAAGTTGGTGGTCCTGATCACGAATCTGTAGGAATTTTGAGCCTATTCTGCCTCCTAGTATGTTTTACCGTAAAAATGGGTCAACCCCATTCAGGTGGTAGGTGCATTTTGAGCATTTCCATCAGTTCTGAGAGTTTCATCATTTTACCTCTATTGTTACGGAAGATACGGGGGTGTTTCCATGAGAAGTGAGACACACTGTATGTGGAGAGAAGGGTACTTCGACTTTGCGATTTTATTCTTATCATTTATTTTTACTCTCCGGCAAAACATTCGAACTTGTTCGAATTTTCGCATTATTACACTTTGTTTATTTTTTTTTAGATTTATCAATAACATTTTTCGGAATAAAATTATATTATTAAATTGTGTTTTGCTTCATCTGGTACCGGGGTTTTTTAATATTTTTCGGAATAAAATTATATTATTAAATTGTGTTTTGCTTCATCTCGTACCGGGGTTATTTGTTCCTTTTTTTTGTTCCAATGTTTTTTTTTGTATCAGGGGTACTTTTTACTAGGGGGTTCATGACTCGGTGGTTATTTTCGGGGGGCCTTTGTCCGGGGTTATTTTTGTCAAGGTGATAATTTTACTAGAATAATCCTCTGTTGTTCAATTTACTTTGGTTTTTGGTAGCTATCACAAAACTCGAGCAATCGGAATCTGACGCACTATCAAATGCCCCACACTGTATAAACAATTATAAGAAAAAAGAATACTGAGATAAAGTAACTTACCGAGGGTTATTGCACATCCGCTCAGAAAGCATGATTCCGGTGCTTCCCGATCTGAGTCGTCCCTCCTCGCCAAAAAGACACCCTGAAGCACATTCCGAAAAATGTTTCCATATACTCCAACCACCATTTTGTCCCAATCGAGCTGCGGTTTGTTGAGAAGTGTAGGCTGCTGTTAAAGCTAGACCTTTGACCACGCATTTTCCACCTCTACACCACTGGAAGTTTTTGTTAATAGTAATTTTCCTAACAAGTGCGGAAAGTGATGCTTTCCCGCACGCGACTGCCGTTAACCCGAACGACGCGGAGCGGAGTTCGGGTAAGCAGTCGAGTGCGGGAAAGACACTTTCCGCATGAGTTAGGAACAATACTTTTTCTACAAGAGTAGGAAACAAATTCATTTTTTCAATTATTTATTTATGCAAATGGAAACAACTAACAAGAGTAACATTTTCTATCCACTAATTATTCGTAATATTTATTGTAAATGTACAATTTGATGCATTATGTAAATTTATAGCGGAAGCCAGTATATTTTTTGAAGATGGCTGATTTCCTGAAGAAGAAGGTAACTCGAGCAATACATTATCGAAAGAAATCGAATGTGCAGGCACAGGCATCAAATCGTCGCCGATCGATATAGACGTGGATGGTTCTAAAATGCACCCGGAAGACGATGTAGTGTTCAAATTGAGAATTTTGTTGGACATTTCTTTTTTTCGATTGGTGGAGTCTTCTAAATACCCCTCTGCAACTGAAGTCGATTTCCATCCTCCTAGGCGTTTGATATTAGTTATACCCACACCACAGTCAGCAAGTAAAGTGGCTGAGGAACGCCTGAAGCTGTGACCAGTGGAAAGCTCTGGATTTTGAAGGCGCAGAAATACTGCTATTTCGGAGGGTATCTTTCCTATGGTATTGATTCCTACACATTGCACAGTACATTTTCCACTTTTGTAATACAAGAATAAACGACGGGAGGAGTCTCTTTTGGACGTAAATGTACATAATTTCTTTATACGTTCAAAAAATAACCATCATTTGCTTCTTCAGATATCACGAAGGATCTAGAGGAATGATTTTTGGAATCCTTGATATTAACAATTATCAGGTTTTCTTTGTCGTCTATTTCGTCAATGGTGAGTTTTGTCAGCTCTTCTCGTCTGCAAGCACCAGATAATCCAAAAATTGCTACTAACTTAATCATGAGGTATATGTTATCGGGTGCTTCAGTCATAAATTTTGAAACGTCTTCTTGAGTGAAGATTTTGGCCTTTTTCGGTCGAAAACCGACATTCTGTCTTTTAATGAATGCAATTATTTTGTAAAATTTGCTAATATCCAAATTTTGCTTTACTTTAAATACACTCTTCAACATTGAATATCTTGCCCATAAAGTGTTCGGCTTCCATGTTTTAGACATTTCTAGGAAATAAGCCAAGAATACGTCTTTATTTGGTGTTTTCACTTTCTTATTGTTGCACCATTCAATAAAACTCATGTATTGATTCTCATACCTTTGTTTAGATTTCGTTGGCAATAACTCTAAGTTCGCATCTGTAGCTGCTTGCACGATTTCTTGTGGAAGTTCTTCATCAGATGAATAATTCATTGTGGCAATTTCACTGAATCGAAAATTTTATATAAGTAAAGGTGCATTTAGTCAACATCATTTTAAAATTGTGCTTAAATATATTTTAAAAACGAAAGTTGAATCTGTTAAATCAAATGGCACCATTTATACAACAATATTAAGTTTATGCTAAAAACATGTCACTTTGAAAATCCCAATTTTATAAGAATCTTACTTTTACGATAAAAATATTGTTCTTAATTCACGTGTACCTAAAGTTTCATGTCATTATCAAATGTATGCCCAAATCTAAAACTCGTGTAATATTAGGTCTGATAAAAAATTATTTTCACGGTTATGTTTATGTCAGTGCTTGTGCTAAAGTTACGTTTATGTTGACTAAATGCACCTTTACGCTTTGTCTGTCACTCTGACAATTACAAACAAATTTGTGTATTGATCGGCATGACAACATCAATTGTTACCTACTCGTTATCAGATCAATCAAAGCCTATATATAGGGTGATTTTCATAACAATACATTTTTATTTATCAATATTTGTTCATTTTTTCAATAAATAGTGCAAAATGATGGATGATTTTGAACAAACCCACTTAGTATTGCAACAAAAAAGCTTGAACTTTCATATTTTGTCACCCACCACTTATATTTTACGAGGATATCATATAAATGTTTTTCCCGCACTAGAATGGGAAAAAATTTCCCGCACTAGTGTGGGAAAACTTTTCCCGCACAACTGATGGAAAATGACACTTTCCAAACTGAATTGCGTGCGGGTAGAGGGTGAATCACGCACGCTTGTAGGAAAATTCAATTTCAAGCATATATTATAATAACTGCATAAACAAATAAAAAGAGAGGAAATGAAAATATTATAAGAAATATACACTGTAATAAAGCTGACAATAGTTTCGTCACACAGTGTCATCCTCAGAGCGAATTGGCAAAGATGGCACCTAAGTGCATTGTCTTTAGGACAAAAATAATTTCTATCCCGTTGAGTACTGGTATCTTCAGCCCTTTGATAATTTTTTTGTGAGAATTCAACTGTTGTGGTTTTATGAGGGTTTACTGTCAGCTTCTCGTCTTTGATCTCAGTGAATTTAAACTTGGAGTCCCACAGGGGTCTGTTGTAGGGCCGTCTTGTTTTTCAATCTATATAGATGACCCAATAACCATTAACATCGCAGTACGATTTACTATTGCTGACGATACCACCATTACATGGAGTAATGAAGACATTTATCAGCTATCAAATACGATAAAAACAGATAACTCTTTATGTTTCAACCTAAACAAAACTAGTTACTTTCAAATGTATACTAGACGATTTAGAGTTGGAGAATTTATCTGGATATCGCTGAGGGAAGATTTCACAGACTCTCTCAATAACCATGTCAAATTCTCCATAAATGATTAACAAATTAAAGTAATGTTCAATTTTGAATTCTAAATGGAACATGATAAAAAATTTCACTACGCTTGAATGCAAATTATTAGCAAATATTGTTGACATTTCAAAAAAAGCGTACTGATAATTCGGATATCTCTTATAAGTTAGTTCCAAGTTTCTACAAGAACCGTTTAATTAAGATATAGGATTGCAAGCATAAACTCCCTCTATTTTTTAGCTTAGAAGCCCTGGCGTTGAGGAAAAATGGGGTTGCCATTTGAAAAAAATTAGTTACGTAATTTTCGGTTTAGCCGAATTCGGCGCCAATTTCTGAGTGTCCCATACAATTTTTTTGAAAAGTTTCCAAAGATTTAGGAAGCTTCAGGTCTTATTTAGGCAAATTCTGGCAATTTTCGACCTGACTCTCTTTGATTCCAAAAAATAATTTGAAGGGCTGCATCTGTCAAAAAATGGATGATGATTCTTGCAGCCGATACAAAAAAACTTTAAATTTCTAGGTTTAGCCATTGATCGAACTCTTCCTTGGTCTACGCATATTCTTGATTTAAGCAAAATAGTATCCCTATACAGGCATTTTATGCAGATTGAGGTCTCATATTCCACAGAAACATCTCAAAAATATTCACTTTAATTTGATATATCCAAAGCTTCAATATTTGATTTCAATTTGGGACTGCAACAAAATCAATTTGGAAACCATTCAAAACCTTACATGGAATGTATTTTTAAATTACTCTTCTTGGAACCAACTTAAAAATTATACAAACCAAGGAATCTTCAAGATATTAAAATTAATTATTCATAATTAAAATTTGCACGTTTATTCACCTAACAAAAATTAGGACAAAACATTCCGATCTCTCTTATGTTGTTACTTCTGATTGTCATAGTGATGACTATGACAACCAGAGAATCCGTGCAAATTAAAACTCAATTTGGCAATAATTAACTATTATATTTATATTTAATTGTTACCCATCAACTATATCTAACATTGTTTTTTTATATTCATACTGGTTGTCCATATATAAAGATTTTATGTTTCTTGGAATTGAATTGATAAATAAATTAAGCATTTTATGGATATGAATAATTTTTGGAAACTTTGTTCGAGAATAAATCAAAAGATCGGTACTTAAGTCTATATATAATTTAATACAATTATGAAGTATGATTTCAATAAAAATCAGAAGTGGGATTATTTCGCTCACACACTAGAATCCGAAGACAAAATACTCACCATGTTGTTTCCGCAAGTGGTTCCTTCCAAAGCAGGATGGGAGGTCCATGTATACCTTTCTCGTTCACAGTGCAAATCTCTGCACACGTCGTTTAAAGGTTGTTGAGACGAATGCTTGCTTCCTCTTCCATATTTCAGTAAACCTGCACAACAGAAGACCTGCTAAATAACATATACCAGAACATACAGTGTGACAATTTGAAAACTTACAATGGGCTTTGTGTCACAAACGAAAAACGATATCAAAAAATGCGCAAAACCCTTTTCAGGATAGGAAGACGGAACTGAGATGAAATGAAAGAGAACTCACCCCCATCAACCCCCTAGGCCCCACCTACCCCAACAGAAAAAGTTTAAATAGCAGACCCCTACTTGTGATACATCTTCGGAAAGCATACAAAAAATGCTATCCAATGGTATGAATAATCATTGTACAGGGTGTTTTAATAATGTGTGACAATTTAAAAACATACAATGGGCTATTTCTCACAAACGAAAGATGATATCAAAAAATGCTCGAAACTGTTTCTAGGATAGGAAGGGTGGCCTAAAATGACAAGAAAGAGAACTCACCCCCATGAATCCCCTAGGCTCCACCTACACCAACTAAAAAAGTGTAGATAGCAAACCCCTACTCGTGATACAGCATTGAAAAGCCTATAACAATTGCAGTCCAATGGTATTTATAATAATTATACAGCATATATCAATATTTACCACAAAAAGCTCTAAAGGCCAATGAAACCTTATTTTCAATGAGAAGTGTCCGTAGGTACTTTTTGTGGTTCAATAAAAACTTAAATTTGCCGTTTTAGCAAAACACTCCATTAGTTCTGAAGGCAGCTTCATTGCTAAACATTATTTTAGACAAGTAAGTTCTATCAGTTAAATAATTTCCTCGGTGCCATTATGAATATTCTATTCTATTATCTTCATTGCAGTTTTCCAAGGTAGCGTCTATTTTCATCAAGATGGCCATGAAAATAAACGAAGCGTCTACATTTGTCAGTTTAAACATTTTAATTGACAGTTCATATTATTTGGCAGACGAAACCAACGAAAATTTGGAGCTGCCTCAAGCGAAACAAACAAAATTCACATATGCCCAAATTTTTGCATACCTGGGAAAATGGCGATGAAGATGTTAGAATATACATTATGGTGTCAAGAAAATTATTTAACGGATAGAAATTTCTTTTCTAAAGTAATGGTTAGCGATAAAGCTGCCTTCACAACTGAAATTCAAAATATTGGTCCGAATAAAATCCAAATTGAATAATACACTGTGAGAGACTCTTTCAAAAGTAACCTCTGGTGCAGCATATTTCAGAATACAATAATAGGTCTCTTCTTTTTTGAGGAAAATTTCAACGCAGAAAATTTTTTCAACTGTTTTAACAACAACTTATGGGGAGATTTAGAGGATACACCGATAAGAATGAGACAGGACATGGGTTTTCAACTAGATGGTGCTTCTATCCATAATTCAAGAATATTGGAGGGGAATTAAGGATTCGCACTTGAGATGCCTGGAAACGATACAGAAAAAAAATCTGAAAATTATATTAGGTAAAGGAAAGACGTTCTCAAGCGATGAGCTATTCAAGGACAGTAATGTCCTGAATACCCGACAACTATTTAGCCAGAAAATAATAATGAGAGTTTTCGAAAACAAAATAGAAACGAAACCAATCGAGCATCAATATAATACCAGATGCAAAGAAAAGGCAATCGTAACCCCAAGATGCCATAAGTTAGTAGGGCAAAGACACTGCAACTACCTTGGCCCAAAGATTTGGAGCATACTACCAGAAAAAATACACTCCATTAATAGGAGCCATAAATTGAAATTTGAAAAAGAAATGAAAAATTGGCTCAAAACTTCCGATAGAAAGACGTTCCATCACATCATAAATCAAAATGATTAAAAACTTCAAAATCGCCACCTACCTTATCGAAATGCTCACCAGTAACTTACTATCTGCGAGCAATATGATCCAGACATACACACTTATTGTGACACAATATCAAGATAATTTTACGCTTGTTGAATCAACATCTCAATCATCCCATACTACCAATACTAATTTTATGTACGTTTTATCTATACCCATATATGTTTTATACTATATACATATTTACGCTGTGTTGTTACAAACTGAATATCATGATCATACTCAGTTTGATATTTTATTTGCCATTTTGTTTATTTATAGTTAAGATTTGGCGATATCACGCACAAGGAACATTTTTTCGGAAATGTTGCTTCTGTGATGCCTATGTTTATTTACCCTGACTCTGTATCATTTATATGTAACCAGTATTGTGAATAAACATTATTACTATTATATATTATTATTATATTAGTAAGGGGGTGGTTTGAAACAAAATTTCATAGAACCCTTATTATGGCCTCCATGCTCACCTGACCTAACACCACTCGATTACTTTCTTCGGGGTATCAAAGAAAAAGTTTATCGAGATCGTCCCAAATAAGTGAACGGGTTAAAAGAAAAAAATCGTTACGTGCGAGGATCTATTACACAGGAAGTACTACAAAAAGTCGCAAAAACTGTAGAAAGAGACTGGAAAAATGTATTGCTGCACAGGGTAGTGTAATTGAAATCGATAAAATTGACCATTGTTCAGTTTTACTCAATACTCCTTTTGTAATTATTCCTGTTTTTCTACAGTGTCTCCAAGATAAGAATGAACATATCGGAAACGGTAAGAGATACGGGGTCGATTAAATTAGAGAAAAGTGGCGCATTTATGTGCCTAACAATATGCCATTTAGAAAGCTTTAATATTCCGAGTAGTTACGGAGATATCCGAGAAAAACCGAAATTTGAGAATTTTGTTTTTATTTTCTCCTAGCTTTATTTTCAAAGGAAATGTAAAACAAATAGCACTTTGTCATGGTCACTTTTTAAGGACTACCTGATAACGTAAGCAGAATTTTTCTGCGACGTTTCTTCTTTTAGAAACCATCATCAACTTTTAATTTTTATATTGGCCGAAACTACAGTATACCCTGTATACGACTCCAGTTTTCATTGTGAATACAGCAACGTATCACACAGTATGATTTCAGAACCATTTCTCGCGCAAAATGAAATTTAGTGATTACTTAACCTGTTTTTCTTCAATTTTAGATAGTAGGCGCTGGAAAAAATGTCATATGTTCATTTTAAGAAAAAATAAATATCATCCATATAAATTTAGGATTTGTCATGGACTCAGAACAGGTGACGATGCAAGGCCAAGAACCTTTTGTGAATGGTACACTAGAAAATGCCAAGTCGATGAAAATTTCACTTCCAAAATAATTTGGTCTGATGAAAGTATGATCACCAACAATGGTATTTTTAATAAGCGGAATGTTCATTACTGGTCACAACAAAATCCGCGTGTACACAAAGTGTCCAGACATCAACATCGTTTCGGTTTTAACATATGGGTTGGAATTCTCGGTACGAATGTAATTGGGCCTTTTATCTACCAAAACAATTCAACAGCAGAGCGGTACATACATTTGTTAGTAAATGATATAGAAGACGCTCTAGATAATTTGCCATTAGCGGTTACTCACAGCTGCTGGTTTCAACAAGATGGTGCTCCAGCACATAACTCTAGAATTGTTCGTGATTATTTGAATCGTCGCTTCCCAGGACAGTGAATTGGCACTCATAGTGATACATCCTGGCCTGCAAGGTCCCCCGACCTAACCCCACTAGACTTTTTTCTTTGGGGATATATCAAGAATCAAGTGTACTCTAATCATAATTTTCAAAATGAAGAAGATTTGATAAGATCGGTTACTGCATCCTTTAACAATATTTTTCCGAATATGTTAACTCAAGTTTTAAATTCGTCTGTGAAAAGAGCGTACTTGTGCTTAGAAAATAACGGCGGGTTATTTAAACACTTGTTATAAGTTTCTGTTTATTTTCCTGTAATACATATTAGCTCCTTGTTATTACATTACAATTACATTTATAAACTAAACTTTTGATATTGCGAATTATCTTTGTATTCAACAACGCAAAAATTCCGGCAAGTGGTAAGTTAAAATTTATACTTGTATAAATAAGACTAATTTATTTACTTCATGTATCAAAATATCTTGGACGCACTGTACATAAGCCTATAAAAGATTAAATATTAAATAAACTTCATCGAGTTATTTGAATTGAACCGATTCGAATTGAGCACGATGCACGATGGAAGTCAGAAGTTAGAATCAATAATCGACTTATTTTCAAAACTTCGTGGCACATGTAGTAACAAATCCTCCGAACAGATTTTTATCGATATTTCCATATTTATTATGAACACTCTGCATAAAATATGAGGATGATATCGTGTGAATTGATACAATTTAAAATTCACCATACACTCAGTAGCGTTTACACAGGCCACTCTCAAAAAGTGGAATTTTTGATTTTTGTGGACACATGGTATAGGTTACGATATTGAAACATAGGATTCGGGGGTTCCAGATGTGCTTGAATCGAAGGAGATATTTGTTTTTTCTTAAAAAAAATACCTAATATGCTTTTGTCATTTTTTGGGTCTTATTTGTTAACGAGTATGCTGTGGAAAAGTGGAATATTAAAACAATTTACATTGGAATGTAGAGCTCCCGGAATAATAAATTTCTAAAAAAAGTTTTCAAAAATCGGCCTACACGTTAAAGTGAAACACACTCTATACATGTTTTTTCCATCTACTCACACTGTTGATTTGCATCGAATCTCTCCCCAGGTAGGGCCCCTTCAGCGCTGTGGTCCAATTTACCAGCTGAGCTCCCGTGATCTAACAAACACCTGGATTGTGGGGTACTAAAAAACGAAAAACAAATCAACAAAAAACGTGAAATTTATAAGCCTACTGATGATGTTTACTTTGTGGGTAAAACGCGCGCTGAGAGAAATTTATTGAATAGTCTAGTATTCCTTCGAATATCTTCCATGGAGTTCCACAAGGATCAATTCTGGGGCCCTTTCTTTAAATAGTTTTTGCGAATGACCTAATCAGACATTTAAACAGCAATAACAACCCTGGCATACACACATTTGTTATGCTGATGATACAAATATCTTGGTAGCCGAGAGAGACTTGATTGAAAGCTGGAAAAAACTATGAACTTGTTCTGAAGTGGTCAGAAATGAATTATCTGAAATTGAACACCTCTTAAACCCGTGCATTGCTATACACATAACGTAGACAAAATTTAAGTTTCTTTTCTTTGAAAGCAGTGGCAACACGGTCGAAATGTCTTAACAGGTATGCATGCTAGGTTTAACTAGATGACAAATTGGCCTGGACTCCACGAAGCAATGTAGTGAAAAGTTGCTTCTGACCATATACCATGCTAATTTCCATTCATATTTAAAATATGGTATGCTGAATTGGGGTAACTGCTCCTCTGCAAGCAGAGTTTTCATTTTGCAGATATATGCTGTGAAGACTTTGAGTAAAATAAATTCTAGAGACTCATGTAGGGATTCTTTCAAGAAATTTAATATTTTAATAAGTGTGGCAGGAATTTATATTTTAGAAACTTTTTTAAAAATCAGAATACCATGGCTGAACGTTCACATATAATTATAATACAAGAAGGAAACACTGGTTATTACCACCACATCGTACTACTCTGTTTCAAAAAAGTTATGTGGTTAATGGATGTACATTTTATAACAGATTGTCAAAAACTGCAAAAGGTTGTGAAACATTAAAAAAAATCACGAAAAGATTTATTTTAGATAAAAATTTTAATACCATTGACGAATTTTTCCTTTAACACTTCCGTTTTATTTTATCATCTATTCAATAATATATATATTTTATTATGATTTGTGAAATACTGAGTGTATATACTTGGTCATGTTTCCGATGACATCTTTCAGATTTACTATTGTATCAGGATGTACAACAAAGACATTTTATCATGTGTGCAATTTTGTGAAATAAGTAAATAATTCTTATTATTTAATTTTGACGTGCGAGTGGATTTTTATGTTTGTAAAAGTATCTATATCAGACTACATTTTTATACTCAGAAGGAAACCAAAGAAAATCGGTTTCTTTCGATTGATAGGAACTTACTCCAAGAATTTCTGCAAATATCTTTTGCTGCAACTGGACCAAGTGATTTTCCCGCTACCCAGCGTTGGTGACATTATATAGCTGCTCGGATCGCAGTCATTTTCCGCTAGGGGGCCGTCATGCCTCATGCCCAAACTACAAAAAAACAACATAATATCAGCAAACTTAGCCATTTCAGCTCAATAAATCCAATCATCTACAGAGAATCCCAAACATGCCAGAATAAGTGGTATTGGTGTTGTAAGTGGTACCACAAGGATCTATGTTGGGGCCATTCTATAGCTAAGATGTACTTATCTAGCCATGCAAGTTTGGGAATGATGGTTTTCGAAAGCGTAATGAATTGTGTGCCTATGTTTTTTCTTACTTGTGTCCAATTTCGTGTGCAACAACGTAAACGCTTTCGAAATGTCTTCCTTCGTTTACTGTACAACTGCTGGTGGCTGTGCACATTCCAGCAACAGGAGCCAAACCTAAAACACCAACTGTGAATATTAGCAAAGTTTCTTCTACAAGCGAGGCGATTTTGAATAAAATATGGAAAACAAAATGAGGCGCTGCTATAACTGCGGGAAAACCAGCCACCTACAGAGGAGTTGCTGAGAGAGATCAAGATCCAGAATGAATCTACGCTATCTCTTTCTCTCTCCCGGTCGTCATACGGGCTATCTGGCTAGCGGTAGAGGTTGCGTTCATCAGTACTCATCGTACCTGTACAGGTAAAATATTGATTTTTCAAATATTTTTAAGAAGTTTTATTTTTCTTTTATTAGTTTAATTGAACTTTTTGACACATGAATCAATTATTGCCAGATATTTTGATCGTTGTTTAAACTGTGCCAGACGCGAATTTTGAATGATTTTTTTTTCAAAATACTTTTGTGGATTTGTGGATTAATACGGTATCAAAATAATAATTTATTGTTGTACAAAATTGAGAAAATTATTAATCTTAATTATGAAAATAAAATAAACTCAGATGGTTACATGAAAACTAAAGTTAGATGATTTTTCAATCCATAATTGTATCACAAAAAACGGAAGCATCTTGATAATCATCATAATCAATATAAAAATCTCAATCATCCTAAAATATTTTGAAAAAAAAAAATTATTCAAATTTAGCGTCTGGCACAGTTTAAACAAAGATAAAAATATCTGGCAATAATTGATTCATCTGTTAGAAAGTTCAATTGAACTAATAAAAAAAAGAAATCTTCTCAAATGTATTTGAAAAACCAATATTTCACCAGTACAGGTACGATGCGCACTGATGAACGCAACCTCTACCGCTAGCCAGATTGCCCGTATGAAGTCCGGGAGAGTGAGAGATATACATTTCTAGAAACTGGCCTACCTGAGATTCTCTCTCGAAAACGTTGCTAGCTCTTAGACTGAAACGCTCGTATACGTCCAGATAGGTCCTATTGCCATTGAAAATGTTATGTTGGTTATGGAAATAATGGATGAATGTTAAATTGTGAAAGACTTTCGCGGCCATCGTCACTTACATGATGGTTCTTCGGGTTGTAAGGCCGACGTATGTTCTGAGAAGATCTCGACGTTTCGCCAACACGAGTGGTTAGCACTTTCAAGAGTTATTTTACAAGTTTCTGCGATTTAAGAAAGCAGAAACTTGTGAAATAACTCTTGAAAATGCTAACCACTCGTGTTGGCGAAACGTAGAGATCTTCTCAGAACATACATCGGCCTTACAACCCGAAGAACCATCATGTAAATGGATGAATGTGATTGGATCTGGATATTATGGAGAAGAGTGACTTCATCCTGAGTTAAAAATGAAATTTTGTGGATTGGTAATAAAGAAATCTCCCTGAGCAATCATAGTAAAGAAATCTAGACAATGAAATGCTATGTCGAAGAAGACATACCTACAAATTCCGAACAACTCTGATGCCATCAATATGGCTATACTGGAAGGAAAGCCAGGACATGTGGGAACAGGAATTAATGAAAATAGAGAATGGTGATAAAGAAATCTACTTGTGCAATGAAGTGGTGGGTCGAATAATTCAACATTACCATCGATAAGTATTGCAAGGAAATACTGCCAGCTACCACCGTAAGAGTTCCAAAAATCTGGATACTAGACCAAAGGATACTAGACCAAATGATACTAGACTAAAGGACACTATATCCATTTGTGTCGGTCTTTCACATCGCAAATGGGCCCGATGGAGCAACTGTATTGTACCAACTGGTCCTGCCGAAGGCACATATTGAAACTGTGATCGAATAACCTAATTGTAGTTGTGTACTCACTTTGGAATCAAGAGGAGACTGGCTCAAATTCGAGAACGATTTTATTGGGTGAGATGTGAAAGAATGCTGCAGGAGATGTGATCTTTGATCTTTAACTCGAACTAGTCAAAGTCGAGGAAAAACGATGAACCATTTGGAATGCCACAGAGAAATGTAAAGGACAAAGTTGTTCCAGAATACGTCGACATAGTTCATGAGTTCTGCAGACGTCATCTTCAAATGTCCAGCGACAAAATAAAAAAATAATTGACAGGAACAGTTCAGGGACTAGATTCAAGCCAGGGGGGAAGCTCTACCAACCTGAGAAAAAGAGAGGAATATGCCCCAAGCTACTTATAAATAGGCCCACCCCAAGGAGCAAGCCCAAAGTTGTTAGCGTAGAGAGGTTAGCAGGATACCGAGGTTCTAGAAACCTTCTATGAATTTTCTGGAAACGTCTAGAAGCAATAATTTTTGTTCTAGCTCAAGCGGAAAAAATTCTTATTGTATTCTATGATTTTCTTAATGTTTATAGATCTATATTTTCCCACATAAGTCGTGCTATCGTGAGATTTAGAGTAATACTTCAATAACTGAGTAGGTAATAAATATTTGAAGTGAGAAGTATAATACAGTGTTGTCAAGTTCAGTTTAGCTAATGAAAGCAGTTTTATACTTATTCAGAAACCAAGAATGTAACAATACATTCAATAATAAATAATTGATATTTTAATGACTTAATCAATTGTTCCCAATAATATCAGATAATAATATACTGTCAATCCTATCATAATCTACCGATACGTCAGTAGTAGAAGTTATATTAGAAAAGTTTTGGTTGTTCACAGGAATCAATAATGTCAAATTGATCTGTTTTATAAATTATCAACGAACAAAATAATCCCATGCGCAAGCGGAATATCTTGAATTGGTGATTCACAGTTTATTTAAAATTTATACAAACTGAAACAGAAATATGTACAGGGTGTCCTATCGAAAACGTCCCACAAGGCATTACAGACTGGGAAAGAACGTTGCGACAAAATCCAAAAACACGTCAAGTTTGTTTTGACGCATATTTTCGATTCACTAAACTATTCAAGAAGAAAGTACTCTCGTCCGAAAGACACACATTGAATGGGAAATGACCATTATTCATCAGTAGTTCGGTCATAATTTCGCAAAATTGAGAACGACGATCAAAGTCGCCTTCATTTAGTTCTTGCACTAACTAAATCTTATAAAGTTGTATTTTTTATTACTCGTTGGACACTTGTACGAGTCATTGTTTTTGCAAAAAAAAGAGCTCAATAATTTATTAATTTCTACTCTTTCTGCATAATTGAAAAGTTTAAAAGGTTCAACAATGTTGAAACACTTCAACCACAAGTCACAAGTTACAAGACAGATATACAGGGTGGGTCACGGTCGATGGTACCTTAGACGTTTACGAAGAACGGGAAATAAGATCATTCTGAAAATTTGGTTTCTCAAGTAGTTACTTTTGGTCTATTGATCTAAAATATTTTCAGCAATGCAGCGTTGCCGCTTATACCAGAAAGTAGCAGCATCTTTGTTACTTCAAATCGGTCCCCCTGTATATTACCGCATTTTTGAACTTGTCATTCCTTTCTGATTATTTCTGACTCATACTCCCCTATACATATCTCTAACGGTTTTTGAGATATTGGTTATTTTCCATATTTTTTATCCAAAACAACTCGAATTGAATGTTTATTTCTGCGGTATTTGAATTCTTAGGAAGTGGCAATTTTGTGTTTAGTTCGTCAAGATCATGTACATTGATTCTGTATAGAGAAGTTTGTTCTGCGTTATACAGGGTCGTTCAAAATTCATGATCTTACTGCTAGATACGAAAAGGGTTGAAAGTGCGTTTTTTTGAATGGGACATCCTGTATATTATGAAATATCCTGAAAGATGACTAAATTCCCTTCGAACTGATATATCTAAATACCTAAATAGCCAGAATTCTGAGATAATAGCAATTTTCACTTGTAATCTCCCAAGTGCTTGAATTATTGCCGGAAATTTTTCAAAGAAAATTCATGTACGAGATAAATTTACGGCAGTTAATTCAAGCACGAGGGGGATTCGGTAAGAAAATTTTACACCGAGAAATGAAAATCATCCAACAATTCATAAGAAATAACTAACGATGGTTTCACCTGAACTATTTATAACCACTGAAATATTGTTATGTAAAATACTTAACAAAATTTTCATCAATAAATGTGTTTAAATTTGGAACAAAAATAAAATAAAAAAGTTATCTTCTTATCGTGGATTGAACCATCGACCTAGCGACTCATAGGCCGCAACACTACCGCTAAGCTACGGGACTTGTGATAAAAACTTGTGACAAATGGTGTATTGAACTTCTTCTGAAATATGATTTCAGAATTGACAATTTCTGCAATAATCGTGGAGAAAATGTTTTCAGACACATTCCAAATATCTAGTAAATACATAATTATCTTCTTTCATATGAAAACTAGACCTCCATTTGTACATTAAAGCAAAATATCAACTTCTACATGCATTTTCAAAGAAAATTCATGTACTCGAAAAATTTCCGGCAAAAATTCAAGCACTTGGGAGATTACAAGTGAAAATTGCTATTATCTCGGAATTATGGCTATTTAGGTATAGGAACATGATATATCAATTCGAAGGGAATTTAGTCATCTTTTAGGATATATCATAATATACAGGATGTTCCATTTAAAAAAACGCACTTTCAACCCTTTTCGTATCTAGCAGTAAGATCATGAATTTTGAACGTATAAGCGGCAACGCTGCATTGCTGAAAATATTTTAGACCAAGAGCAACTACTTGAGAAACCAAATTTTCAGAATGATACTATGTCCAGTTCTCCGTAAACGTCTAAGGTACCATCGACCGTGACCCACCCTGTATAATAACTACCGGGCCTATTGATGACTGTTATTGCGGACAAGTGTGTACTGACCACCTGATGAATGAATGAGAGAGAATGTATAGGTCTCAAGGTAATTAATAGGACTATCTATTTTCTTCAGTGGCCCTTCGGGCCCTTACCGTTTGTATTCTTCTAGAATTGGCCCTACCACGCTAAGGTAGGGCCAATTAAGAAAACAGGTAGTCCTGTTTTTACCTTAAGACCTTCAAATCGTTGTAATTTCAAAGCTACATATTCTTTAAACGAGTCGATCGATTTTTGAAAACTAAGCAGCAATTTATAAGAAATTAAAAACCCTTTTTAAAGAGGTATCACTTGCCCCCAGCTTCATTTTAAATTTGAAGTTGAAGGTTTTGCTATGCTTTCCGCGGCAAAAGTTGTCCCCCTAAAAACAAACTTGATGTTTTTTAGATTTTGTCGAAAAGTTCTTTCCCAGCGTGTAATGCCTTCCGGTACATTTTCGATGGTCCACCCTGTATTTTAAGATGTGATATCCAACGGAAGTTTTGTAACAACACTCACCAACAACTTGATTCGATATTTTCCCATGTTTTCCACGAACATACAGATCCAGTCCAGTTAGGATTAGGGCGTGGTCCCAATGCAAGGGTTGACTGTCTCCTATGGGATTTTTCGTTTTTTGCCAGTTGCAAAAATTCGATAGGAATCGGTCAATATCTGGAGGTCTTACAAGTCCAGCAACGTCTTCTTTCAGGATTTCCAGCCTCTTCAGCACAAAGTTGACTGGTCTTCCTAGGCTTGAGTCGTGGTACAAAAGTTGAACCTGGGAGAAATTAATACAGGGTTCTTCATAAGTACTGTCATTCAGTTGAGGTTGTGATTGCCCATGAGATTAAAAAAAAAAGTTGTCATACATTTGCATATACAGCGAAAAGCTGGGAAATTCAAGAGCCCCGAAAATGAAGGTATTTTTTGGATACTACGACTTCAATGCGTTCAAAACTATAATTGGAAACCAATAATATAATTACAACGATTTCAGTGCGTTCAAAACTATAATTGGACAGCAATAATATGAATACAACGACTTCGTTGCGTTAAAAACTATAATTGGACAACAATAATATGAATACAACGACTTCATTGCGTTAAAAATTATAACTGGACAACAATAATATGAATACCACTACCTCAATGCGTTAAAAACTCTAATTGGACAAAAATAATATGAGTACAATGACTTCAATGCATTAAAAACTATAATTGGACAACAATAATATGAATACAACGACTTAAATGCGTTAAAAACTATAATTGGACAAAAATAATATGAATACAACGACTTCAATTCGTTAAAAACTATAATTGGACAACAATAATATGAATACAACGACTTCAATTCGTTTAACACTATAATTGGAAAAAATTAATATGAATACACCCACTTAAATTCGTTAAAAACTATAATTGGACACCAATAATATGAATACAACGACTTCAATGCGTTTAACACTATAATTGTATAAAAATAATATGAATACAACGACTTCAATTCGTTAAAAACTATAATTGGACAACAATAATATTAATACAACGACTTCAATGCGTTTAACACTATAATTGGACACCAATTATATGAATACAACGACTTATATACGTTTAAAACAATAATTGGACACAAATAATATGAATACGACTTTTCGAATTTAAAACTATAATTGGACAGCAATAATATATGAATATTATTGAAGTGATATTTCAAAAAAAATCAGAAGAAATGAAAAAACTTCATGGGAACTTTTTGTAGACCTGTTCAAGGACAATAAAACTGTTTATATTCAGTTTTTCGATATCCCGGTGAGTTTTCGAGTTTTTGTATTAAAAGAAAACGAAAACGGATAAATTTTTTTTTTCGGAGAAATGAAAAAATGTACTCGAAACTTTTTGTAGATCTGTAAAAGGACAATAAGACTCTTCATATTCATTTTTTCGATATCTCGTATAGTTTTTGGTGGTTTTGGGAAGAACCTGTACATTTTTCCAAATTTCCATTTTTCATATACATTTCATGTACTTTCAAGGACAATAAAACTATTCATATAAAGTCTTTCGATATATTATTTGGTCTTCGAGTTTTTGAGGTTTTTAAATTTATATTTTTTTTTTCACTTTTTTCCACTTTTTAATCGAGTTGGAGGAAAATGGCTTGTGAAGATGTATTCGAAGCAATTTTAAGATTTAAAATTTTTTCATTATCTCGATTTTTTTTAATATTTCCTGTACTATTGATTTTACTTAAAAAAAGGTTGAATATTTTTGAAGATTTCCTAAAGGCTGTTAAAAAAAATTCTTGAAAAAATTAACCGTTTCTGAGATATTCTAAATTCACCAAAATGAAAATTTCGAATTTCAGATTTTTCAAGTTTTCCCGATTTTCCGATCATTTCCGATCATTTCCGTGAAATATTATCCTGATAGGATTTCTTCGTATATTTGTGCTCTACCCGTCGCATTTTTTCGAAATTCAGTTTAAATAAAAGGTGCGGCGTTTTTTAATTTTAAAAAAAATTAAATGTTTCGGAAAATCGCCAAAAAGAAAATGTTAGCATTTTCGATCATACTCAAAAACTGTACTACTACTAATAATTAACAACTACGGTGCCTTAAAAAAAACGTTCAATTCTATTAATAACAAAAAAATACTCACTGCATTTATCATGGCCAAAACGAAGCGAATTAGCTCTCTCTCAGTATCCACTGGAAAGTTGATCTTCATGTGCTCAAAGAGGTCCTTGTCCACAAAAACCGCAGTTTCCACAAAAGCCGGTGCTCCATCTGGGAAAGATTCCCGCTTTGTTCTTCTCCTCTCCAAAACGTCGTTCAAAATACCTCTTTTGAATCTATTTGAGATATCTAAATCACTATCTCCAATATCCTCTTCATCTACATCATCCTCTCCTTCTACATTATCACCCCTTTTATAGTTAACTTTGGCATCTGTAGTGTCTTTGGTAGTATTTCGATTGGGCAGTGGAATGTTGGAATGTGGGCAGTTTTGTGTGTGGAGTTTCTGGTGGCTTTTTTTGATGAGTATGTGTGGGTTGGCAGTTTCATTGTGAAATCTCCTCGGCAGTGGATGGATCAGAAAAAAATCTGCTTCGTTTAAGTGTACTATTCCTTGCTGAAATTTCAAAGAAGAGGTCTTCAGATTGTGTTGTGAGTGAAAAATTAATCAAGGATATAAGCTCTGCCACTTGGTGCTGATTCTTATATCCTATTCCTTCTACATTCTGGCCAAAAGAAATACAACCTGTGCAAGTGAAAAATCCTAGAAAATGGAGCACAACCTACCACCACTAATATCATTACCGGTACCAATGCCGATACCGATACCGATACCGATACCGATACCGATACCGATACCGATACCGATACCGATACCGATACCGATACCGATACCGATACCGATACCGATACCAATACCAATATCAATATCAATACCAATACAAATACAAATACCAACACCAATACCAATATACCAACACCTATACCGATACTTATGCCAATACAAATACATTTATTCAGCTTTGAGACCTTATACATTCACAATCAGCTAATTTTGATAATTTTTCGGGATATTGTAGTACAAGTTTGCGGAGATAAGAATGTTTTACCAAAACATACTTATCCAAAAGTATTAATTTTTAAATGATTAGTAACAAAATAATAACATTGCTGGTCCTCAATTTTTTCATTACGTCTGTTCAACATTTCTCTGGATATGGTTTTCTCAGATTTTCCTTTGCTTTCATTAATTATTTTCCAGCTCTCTTTTGCTGCGTTTTGGAATTGGATGAGTCTTTTATTATTATAAGAAAATTTTGCCTCTTTGATTTTTTATCATATTATATTAGTAATACCAATACCAGTACCAGTACCAATACCAATACCAATACAAATACCAATACAAAAAATCAGTATCAATATCAATACTAATACAACTACCAATATCAATACTATTGCCGATACCAATACAAATACAAATACCAGTACCAATACCATTACTAATACCTACTGGATAGGTACTCTTTATGGCCATGAATGGCTCTTACTTACCACTCCATTGCACAGACTAAGGGCGGCTGTGCTTCCTCTGAAGTAACAATTTCGGTCTTCCTCTTGTATTTTAATTGGCTGAGATCTATTCGCGAACGTCTCGAGTATCAAGGAATCGGTGGCGAGGATATCCTCACTCGGCCTCAAGGACAGGTCAAAACTGTGACCCAACTCTGGTGCTTCTATGAGGACGCGATGAGCTGAGGATGGTTTCTCTTTCGAAACGTCTTCATCCAAAGCAACTAGAGTTGGGTAGGTGATGGTGAAGTTTTCGGCTGAAAAGAGAAAATTGAGTCAGTTTTTGTGTAGATATTGCAGCTGCAGCTGTAGAATATCGCTACAGTTATACTATTTCACGATTTTAAGTCACAACATAACATTTACAATTTAAAATCTACCCATATGAAAAATAATTACTAAGTTAGACCCCCAGGAAGAGTGATGATGTCTTTCACACTGCAATCTGCATAGGGGAGAACTGAAGGTAATTCATTCACATCAAAAGTGAATATAATAGGTCCTTACAGTGATCCTTGCGGTACCCCAATTTCATTAGGAAGTTAGCTGAGAGTAAATGTAAAAGTTTGTTGTTTTCCTTGTGGTTTATTCTCACTTCATTATATCATCGTTATCGCAAACTACCCTTGATTTCTTGGGGATTGTGAATTTGAAGTCAAAATTCATGAATTCAAAATGGCGGCTTCAACATGGTGAACAAGTTTTGTAATTACAATACAATTATATTCAAAATTGGTATGTGGGGGTTTCCAGAATGAAATATTATGAATTTTTTGGCAAAAAATCGTGATTTCAACATGGCAAATCCAAGATAATAGATGATTTTTGTGACTATAGTCCGATTTTATTCAAAATCAGTATGTGTGGTTTTCGGGGTTGCGGTTATGAATACCTTGTCTAAATTCATGAATTCAACATGATGGCTCCAAGATGACAGACATGTTTTGTGATTATAGTCCGGTTTTATTCAAAATTGGTATGTCGGAATTTTCGAGATGTAATATTATGAAATTTTTGTGAAAAATTCATGAATTCAACATGGCAAATCCCAGATGGCAGATAATTTCTGTGACTATAGTCTGATTTGGTTTAAAATGTTTTGGGGGTTGCAGAATATGAATACCTTGTCAAAATTCATGAATTCAAAATTGGTGTGTGAGTTTTTGAGATGAAATATTATGAAATTTTTGTGGAAAATTCAGGAATTCAACGTGGCAAATCCCAGATGGCAGGTGATTTATGTGACTATGGTCTGATTTTATTTAAAATGTTTTGGGGGTTGCAGAATATGAATACTTTGTCAAAATTCATGAATTCAACCTGATGGCTCCAAGATGGTTGACAAGTTTTGTGATTATAATTCTATTCTATTAAAAATTGGTTTTCGAGATGGAATATTACGCATTTTTTGTGAAAAATTCCTGAATTCAACATGGCGAATCCAAGATGGAAGACGAGTTGGGAAGGTGATGTTGAAGTTCTCGGGTGAAAAGAAAACATCAAGTCAGTTTTTGTGCAGGTATTGCAGCTGTAGCTGCATAATATCTCTATAGTCATATTGAAAATCGACCCATGATATAAAATATTAATATAAACAATAATTAGTGATTCAGAGGACTGGCCACCAACATAAATTCTACTCTACAATCAATTATATTTTTAATAATTCACACCTGTGAATAGCAACGCTGCTTCATCTGCATAGACACGAATAAATGCATAAGGGAGAACTAAAGGTAATTCATTCACATCAATAGTGAACATAATATGCCCTTACAGTGACCCTTGCAGTACCCCAATTTTCTTCAGAAGTTTGCTGGAAGTTAATCTAGAAGGTTGTTGTTTTCCTTGTGATTAATTCTCACTTTATTATGAAATCATCATTATTGTAAACTATCCTTGATTTCTTGGGGGTAATAGTAAAATACATGCAGCTCAACTAGCAAGCTATTTTGACAATTTTACCAGCAACTCCCTAGCATATTGGACCATTAAAACCGTTAAATTCTTCACCCTGTGCAATGGGGATGGCATGTCCTTACAACAAAAGCAATCAATATCTTGTATTATTTATCCTAATTGTGTCTCTACGTCCCATCGATTGATTGAGAGATATGATGGTCTATTATTGTCCTGTAAAAGGGAGTAAGTGACGTGTCCAGTCCATCGATTGCATTGAAAAAAAAAACGGATATGGATTTTGAGTTACTATGCAAGAAGAGTATTCATTGGATATGAGTGGAGGAAATTTCAAGCAAAATTTCAGTACTTAGGTAATACGAAAACTATCAACCAAAAACGTTTCCTGATGAAACTAACTTTGATGTCGATGTGATTCTAATAAAAACCATAGCGTTTTTTATAGACAATATATCTCCTTGCTTAACAACCAATCAGTCTATTTCAAATTTTGAAATTCAGCCAATAGAATCGGAATTACGGTGAAAATATAGCTTGTCGCTGTATTTTCACGATGATAAACCTGCTCAGTTTTTGTTTTACTATAGCTGTCAAGTGAAAATAATGATTTAAATTATAAACGTCAAATCTTTGTGTTTTGACTAGTTATCTTAATCAATATGAGCGATCGTTGGGGACAAATGGCTATTGGTATCATAGATGAAGCAGTGGAAAAGAGTATTCCGTTGAATACGGCCAGAAATAAAGAATCAATTACCAGGCAGATCAACAATTTTCAAATCGATATATTGTCGTTCCAAATATAATTCGTGGTATGATTAATAACCTATAATTTTTTGGAATATCAATTCATTGGCAATCCCAATGCAAGAAAATACAACTCGTCCTGCGGACTAGTTGTATTTTCAGCTTTGGGATTGCAATTCATTAATATTCCAAAAAATTATCGGTAATAATCATACCACTTATTATATTACCCCTGAGAATGAAAATGTCTTTCAAATGAGACATCACAAGCCCTTACTTCCATTTTGAAATTGGGTGTTGCAACTATCAATGAAAAGGGGTTGAATTAGGGATGTAACTTTTAGATATTTTGAAAACACCAAAGTCGGTTCCAATTTACAAAAATAAAGGCTCACGAGGTGATATCACAAACTATCAGGACGTTTGTCTTCGGACACATTTTGCAAACATTTTTGAAGTGTTTTTGACTGAATGTTCCTAAGTGAAGAGAAAATCCTTTTTAGCTGTCAAAATGGTTTTAGAAACAACAAATCCACAAAAACGACAATAGCAGAATTTTGTACAAACATTTGTGAATAACTGAGTAATTGTAGAACAACTTATAGCAGTATATTTAGATCTTAGCAGAGCTTTTGAAACAATTGTTCATAACCTTTTATTGGAAAAACTCTATCGAATAGGAGTTAGAGAAGTTTCAAATGACTGGATTTCATCACACTTGAAAGACAGAAAACAAGTAGTGTTCATTAAGGAAAGTAGATCAACGGAGAGAAAAGTTAACACTGGTGTTCCCCAAGGAACCATTCTGGGACCAGTATTATTCATTATTTTTATGAAAGATATGGCATATTCCTGTTCCAATGCATAAAAAATCATCATTCATGCAGATGATACAAATATGCCCATCTCAGAAAGGAATATCATTTCATACATATATTTTATATTCCTCATACTATATGTTTTTGTATGCCTACTTTGTTGTTATGTATTATACACTCTGTGTGTTTCTCTTGTATGTACTTTCAAGTATGACTAGTCTCTAGTCCAGTAAGTTTTATACAGTGTGAGTACTCTATGCATTTTTGTAATGACTGATGAATAAATTTGATTTGATTCGATTCGGGAGGAAGATATGGGATTTATACATTTTCAGTAGTGCCTAAGACTCTCAGACTCTAAGCTAAAACTCACCTGAATATTGATTTCCTAGCAGCGATATCCATTCTAGGGGAGTCAGCAGTTCTTTGAGTTGGTGTTTGTTTATCTAAAACAAAATATTGTCATTTGAGGAAGTAATAGTAATGAAAATAAATAACTATCGATAGAAAACATTTTCAAGTCTCCACTCATACCTAGATGGGGAGCAACATATTTCAGATTGGATTGACGAGTATGAACCGTGCTCATCCCCAAAAACGGGGAGATTTGTCTGATCCGAGGAACCACACACCGATAACATGCTTGAATGCATGTTATAAGATATTTACTCGCATTTTACACATGCGAATACTCTCCGCAGTTGACCCAGTGTATGCACGGATATATGAGCGAATATGGTCAAAGAGGAAAAACTGCCAATCGACAGATATATCAGATGGGGGAATGGGATGCAACAGATTCCAGATTGGTTTATCGAGGTTAGGTTTAGGTTAGGTTTAGGTTTGAACGTGAGTGGGCCCGTATCAGGCCCTCCACTGCGGCCAATGGCCTATTGTGGCTCACCCTATGGTTATATTTCTCCCAGCATATCCAATCTCTTGACGAAATTGAGGAATGCGTTGGGAGAACAATTTACCAGGTTTTCTGGTCTCACTGTCGTATCGCCAAATATTGAGAATCTGGTTCTGGCCGCTGCAGGGCATGTACACAGAATGTGTTCAGCCGTTTCATCATTCTCCATGCATAGCCGGCACTCTGCATCTTGTGCAAGTCCGATTTTATGCATGTGATGTTTGAGTTTGCAGTGGCCAGTAAGCAAACCTACTATAACTCTGAGATGCGCTCTGCTGAGTTCTAGCAGTTTGTCAGAGTCCTGTTTTTTCCTTGTACAAGCAATAAATGCTTTGGAATGGGCTAGGCCCGGTAGACTACGCCAGTACTCGAGTCTTTTATTGTCTGCCCAAGCTGTTATGACATTGTTGGCAGTGCTATATGCTAAACCGATTACCGGTTCTGGTCCAGTGAACGTTGTTTCGGCCCCCCCTTTTGCTAGGGCGTCCGCTATTTCGTTTCCTTCTAGGCCTGTGTGACCTGGTATCCAGACTAGGGTAACGTTGTTGCGTTGCGCCAGTCGGTTTAAGGTGTCTCTGCAGTTCCATACTGCTCTAGATTTAAAGCAGTTGGATTCAAGCGCTTTAAGTGCTGCTTGACTATCTGAAAATATTTTTATTGTTTTTCGTGTGTGGTGTCGATTTTCCAGCTCCCTGGCACACATTTCAATGGCATATACCTCTGCCTGAAATATCGTAGCTAGTTTGCCCATACTGAACGAGCGTTTCACTACTGGGTTCATCCCATATATTCCGGCTCCGACGCCTTCCTGAGTTTTGGAGCCATCGGTGAACCAACGTTCATTTGCCCTACATAGGTTGGTTTCATTCCGGACCCAGTCTTCTCTTTCGGGAAAGACCACAGTGTAGGACGTGTGAAGGTTGATAGTTTTAGGCATGATGTCTGAGGGCATTCCTAGAATGTTGTGAGCTATTATGCCCTCCAGCATGCCGCTGCCTCTCATGACACATGCCTGCGGTAGACTAATGGCCGCTTGATAAAGTCTGTATGTTGCCCATCTTGCCTCTCTCTCCAGAACTATGTGGAGAGGAAGTAATCCAAGGAGGACTTCCATTGCTACCGTTGGCGTGGAGCGAATGCTTCCAGTAATCGCCAGGCACGCTTGTCTCTGTAGTCCGTTGAGTTTAGCAATGGCCATTTTTTTATGTCCCTTGCTCCACCAGACTATAGAGCCATACGTTATCATTGGACGTATGACGGTCACGTACAACCGAGGTGCGACAGTTCCCATCCCCCCCCCCTCCCACAAAAAAATGCTGGCCTCACAGCAAGAAAATGGGATTGAATAGACCTTTCAGGTTGCAGGTTAAAAATCACCCCAAGTCACGTAATACGTACATCCATATATAATTTTTTTTCAAGTGTCTTCAATATTTCTGAAAAAGATAAACCCTACTCAAGAAATACAAAACCCATGTACAAACAGATGAAAAACATTAGCCATGACGAACCTAACACCATTCTGCAACAAGAAATGCTGAACAGAATGTAAATATACGATTCGTTTCAAAATAAATTATCTTCTGCTATAATGAGATGCACACATCATATGAATATTCAGGTTCCCAAAAAAGTAAAGCCTTGGATTATACAGGGACTTATCGCTTCAATAAAAAAATTGTGATAAACTGAAAAAAATGCATTTACGAAGATAACCCTGAAATCTAGAATGAATATTTTCAATATGAAAATCACCTAACAAAACTATTAACAAAAACGAAAGAAAATTACTTTAATACCAGATTATTCATTGGAAAATAGAGATAAAGCTCCTAAAAATATGAGTGATAGCTTTTTGGATTCGTAATGACAACTAGAAAATGGGTTTTAAGGATTTTACCGCACATATAAAATTGCAATTGTTGTTAACAAAATAAGATGAGAAAAAAGGTATTTCGTTTTTTGATGATAACTCAAAAACTAATCAATATTTAAGAAATTTTGAAAAAAGTTCCGTAAAGAGAAGGAAATTCTCCATTTTTAATTTCAATTTAACGCTGAAAATAGTGCCTCAAAAGATAGTATACCACAGAAAATAAGTTTCTATAGCATTAAATGTTAATTTAAAATTTTGAATAAATTATGGTATCATGTGGACACTTGAAAGAATTAATCCCCATTGGAAAAAAATATGTTAGTCTATTATTCAAAAAGTTATACTATTGTTATTTACAATTTGTTTTCCAGTCTACGTTTTCATAAATAGAGACGTATAAGTTTAAATAATTTACCTAAATTGGTGGCTTTCTGGAGCCCTCCTAATATACCTACTTAACGAAAATACACGATAAAAGTTTATTATTTTTTGTTACAATTTTTTATTAATAGTAGTAATGAAAAATCAAATATCCAGAAAATTTTGTTAAATAATTTTTTTGACGATTGTTTGATTACTGCTGTTTTTACATCTAACAATGGCAGTAATTATTACTGGTTACAATTTTTGCCGCCATTGTTTATAAATTAGTTTTTAACAAATAAACAAATATAATATTTAGGAAAAAAAATTATTTCCATAATGCTGTCCTAGAAAAACAAAAAAATATTTTTTTTCCTTAACTGAATTTTTTTATTGTTTAGAATCGTTTTTTTTATATTTTGATTGTTCAAATAATTAGTTAGTAAATAATGATAGTGTTTAGTTTTTGAGAGGGATCGAAAAATGCTTACGGCTTTTCCGGGAAATTTTCCGAAAAGTGAAAACTCAAAAATACGCCAAACCGAAGGATGAAACTGAATTTCAGAAAAAGCAATAGGTAGAGCTCGAATAGAGGAACAAAATATAAGAGGACAATATTTCACCAAAATGATCGGAAAACTTAGAAAACCCGAGAATACTCGAGAAAACTGAAAATAAAAATTTGAATTTTGGAAAATACGAAATATCTCGAAAACGGTAAATATTTTCCCAATTTACCAAGAAACCTTTTTTGGCCGCCTTAAGGAATTCTACAAAAAAAATTTCCGTAAAATCAATAGTACGGGAAATATTCTTAAAAAATGGAAAATCGAGATATTGACCGTAACAATGAAACAAATGAAAATCTTGAAATAGCTCCTGATACGTATTCACAAGCCTCACCGTTTTTCTCCAACTCTATTAGAAAGTGTTTTTTTTTTTTAATTTTGAAACCTCAAAAACTCGAAAACGAAACAAGATATCGAGAAAGTGTATATAAAAAGTTTTGATGTACTAGAACAGATCTACAAAGAGTGTTCAAAAAGTTTTTCCATATTTTGAAAAAAAATTATTTTTACATCAAAACTCAAATATAGCGACGTATTTTCCAATTTCACAAAATATATTTTTTGATCATCTCATGAGAGTCTACAAAAAATGTGAATAAAATTTTTCTGCAATATCAATAGTCTGGGAAATATTTCACAAAAACGAAAAATTAGGGACTTAGAAAAAATTTAACTCAAAGATGTCTACCAAAAGTCTCCATGGCATTTTTTCATGACTTGAAAAATAAACAGAATATTGATTTTTTTGATAAAAACACCAAACACTCAAAGATAGCGACAGATATTCAAGTTTCATAATCAACCTTTTTTGATTATACTATAAAAGTCTACAAAAAATGTAAAAACATTTTTTCCGTAAAATGAATAGTCTGGGAAATATCACACAAACGAAGAATTTTGGACTTTGGGATTTTTGAATATTGACTTCTCCCCCCTTAAAATTTTCCGGGCTCGAAGCGACCGGATTTGTGAATATTTTCTTCCCCTCTACTTCGAATTTTTCTGTATGTATTGAAAACGCGTATTTTTGTGGGAAATTAGTCAAGACAGTCGTGTATTGAAAACGCGTATATTTGTGAAAAATGAGTCAACAGAGTCATGCATTGAAAACACATATTTTTGTGGGAAATTAGTACACAGAGTCATGCATTGAAAACACTCATTTTTGTGGGAAATTAGTCAACAGTCATGCATTGAAACACGTGTTTTTGTGGGAAATTAGTCAAGACAGTCATGTATTGAAAACGCGTATTTTTGTGGGAAATTAGTAAAGACAGTCATGTATTGAAAACGCGTATATTTGTGAAAAATTAGTCAACAGTCATGCATTGAAACACGTGTTTTTGTGGGAAATTAGTCAAGACAGTCATGTATTGAAAACGCGTATATTTGTGAAAAATTAGTCAACAGAGTCATGCATTGAAAACACATATTTTTGTGGGAAATTAGTACACAGAGTCATGCATTGAAAACACGCATTTTTGTGGGAAATTAGTCAACAGTCATGCATTGAAACACGTGTTTTTGTGGGAAATTAGTCAAGACAGTCATGTATTGAAAACGCGTATATTTGTGAAAAATTAGTCAACAGAGTCATGCATTGAAAACACGCATTTTTGTGGGAAATTAGTCAACAGTCATGCATTGAAACACGTGTTTTTGTGGGAAATTAGTCAAGACAGTCATGTATTGAAAACGCGTATATTTGTGAAAAATTAGTCAACAGAGTCACGCATTGAAAACACATATTTTTGAGGGAAATTAGTACACAGAGTCATGCATTGAAAACACGCATTTTTGTGGGAAATTAGTCAACAGTCATGCATTGAAACACGTGTTTTTGTGGGAAATTAGTCAACAGTCATGCATTGAAAACGCGAATTTTTGTTGGAAATCAGTCAAGACATTCATGTCCTGAAAAATATTCTTGGATTTTCTCTCAAGTCTTGCATTAGCCGTTGTATTCAAATTATTGGTGTCTAATTATAGTTTCAAATACAGTAGTTGTATTCATAGATATTATTGGTATTCAAGGGATCCGCTAGTGATATAAAAAACTGTAGATTGATATGTATCCAAAATCAGTTTTCTAAAATTTTCGAGTCAGCACACTGTCAAAGGGTAACAAATTACTTGGAATGTTTCAAATTGCTTCCTGACATACAACATGGTTATAGAGAAAAAAGTCACTACAACTGCTATTCATGATACATTGGTATTTTTGTACAAGTCACTTAATATGAAAGAAAATACATTAGGTCTTTTTTATGACCTGAGCCGAGCGTTTGATACGATCGATCGGGATCTATTGCTGCTTAAGTTAGAGGCTGTTGGTGATCGTGGGGTACCTCTTGACTGGGCGAAGTCCTACTTATCTGAGCGTACACAAATAACAATGTATGATAACACCAAATCACAAATAAGAGAATCTAATTTAGGAGTACCACAAGGATCAATTTTGTGACCCCTGTTTTTTATAATATTCACATCTGATATAAAAAAAATCTGCAACTATCCTGATCAAATCCTCGCATATGCTGACGATACTAATATTCTGATGTCAAACAGTGACATTGAACAACTAATTACGAATAGTAATGGAGCTTCTAGTGAGTTTCATGAATACTGTACTCAGAATGGTCTTCAATTGAATGCTACGAAAACATATTTTATGCGGTTTTTACCAAGGAATGTTACGCCTGACCATAATCTCTATCTACATATCAACAACAAATCAATTCAAGCTACAGAAACAATAAAATTTCTAGGTGTTACTCTTGACCAAAAATTAACATGGGAAGCCCATATACAAACTGTATGCTCCAGATTAAGCACATGTTGTTATATGATAAGGCATCTCAGAGACTATGTTTCCGTCGATGTACTGAGAATACTGTATTTTGGGCTAGTACAGTCAATTTTGCAGTATGGATTAGTATTCTGGGGCTCCTCTTCACATGCTGAAAAGGCCTTCAGAGCACAGAAAAAAATACTAAGAGCTATGTTCAATGTCCATACATTGACAACCTGTAGAGACCTATTTAAAAGATCACAAATACAAACATTGCCCAGCTTATACATATTTCAAAGCATTACCTATATTAAAGAAAATGAAAACAGCTTCAAGAAAAACGAGGACTTGCACTCGCATGATACACGAATGAAAGGAAATATACACCAAAGTTACTCACGACTACAAATTTGCCAGAACTCGCCTAACTACATAGGAGTTAAATTATATAATAAATTCAAATCTATCTGTGATAAACAATATTCCTGTAATATGCCTAATATGTTTTTTAGCACAAAACTTAAACTTTTTTTGACAGAACAAATATTTTATAGTATAGAAGATTTCCTCAACTTTTAAAATGTATTTTAAATGTACTTTAATTGAATTTAACTGTATATTAATTATTTTAATTGTATACTTATATCCCATTTTTTTGACTAGTCCGATAAGAATGCATGTGTGTTTGGTCTTTTTTGTATTGAATATATATGTATTTTTTTGTGACGAATAAACTGATACAATTATAGTTCTGAACGCATTAAAGTCGTTGTATTCATATTATTGGTGTCCAATTATAGTTTTAAAGGCATTAGGGTAGTTGTATTCATATTATTGGTATCCAATTATAGTTAAAAATGCATTGAAGTCGTACTATTCAAATTCTAGAGTTCGCGCGAAGCGCGAATTCGAGCGCGTAGCGCGATAGTCAATCAGTTCAACTTCCGAGCATCTCAACTTCCGAGCTCCTCAACTTCCGAGCTCCTCAACTTCTAAGCTCCTCAACTTCCGAGCTCCTCAACTTCCGAGCTCCTCAACTTCCGAGCAGTTAGCTTGTTTTATCAATACTTCCAATACAATTTCACAGCATCCAGTGGTCTTTCTATGCCGTTACTTTAGAAACGGTTTGTTTGACTGTGTTTGCTCGTAGTTGCTTCAATTTCAAGTTATTTTCAAGAAGAAGGATGGTAATTATGATAGTGGAATTGATACCCCATCAGATATATCTGAGAAAGCAAATGCAATAGTATCTAATATGTTACGGCCAAATCCAAGTTAATATATGAGAAAACAAAAACCAATTTCGTGAATGGTTCGACAAGAAACTTGTAAAAAAGGTTTCTGAAAATGTGCCGCTATTTTGAGGAAAATTCAAAAATTATATAACCTCCTACGAAATGTCAAGTTTTTTGACAGTTGTACAAAAAAAAATTATTCCACCAAATGCTCTATTTAATTCGGACATCTGACTTACAAATTCGGAGAAATTCTCAGCAAATTACACACTCTATTATATTCAAATTAAACAAACTCTTTCAACTTAAAAACACGAGGATTTCATTATTTCGACTAGAGGAATTATGAAAAACTAGCAGTGCATTCGACAGCGTAATTTTTCACAAGTTTGTCATGAAGGTTGCCGATTATCAACCCAATTTGCAAGAAAATTTCATGGTATGCTAGACCTTGGCGATGCAGATATCATTATCATTATCGTATTCAGTGGTCGCTATACATAGAAACTGTCAACAAAGTCGTTTTATCATAAGTTAAACGCAGTTTTTGTGGTAGAGTCGATTATGATAAAAAGTCGTAGTTACAAAATGACTCGATATAATTTGTTTTTATGGAAATATTTATTTTGCAACGAGACACGTTTCTGCATGAACTTGCAGATGAATGTGGAAATACTGCAGGTACGAAACAGAAAAACAACTGAAGGCCACCTCACAAGACTCTTTGACAAAGCAGTGTGTCAATTTACTGAGTAATTCTTCGAAATTTCGAAAGCCATAACCTATAGAGAAAAACTTTTTGGAAAAAACTTTTTCAGTTACTAAAGTTGCTCATTTCAAAAATGCTTCCAATATTACTAAGTGTTTCATAACAGCGGGACGTATCAGAGACGAGATTTTTTAAATAAATGCCCTGTATATTTTATTGGAAATTCATTTCAAGTTTTACTTTCACATCGATGCCAAGTTATAATTGATAAACCAATTTTTACCACTATTGAAGCTCATGTTGATTTGTAGTTTATTCGTTTATTAAAATTTTCTTAGTATTTTTGGCATACAGTAGTAACCAGAGTGCCTTTAAATGTATCGTCGAATATTTAAATATGCCTGAATAGGGGAAATAGTTGTTTTTTATAACTAACCCCCCTCTCCCCGAAGGGAACAAAACAAAAGATTTCGGTGGATTTTTCTGAATTTTTAATATGATGCAGTTCAAGTTTTGAATAGATATTAATTGGGTGACAAAACCCAAAAATATAGTTTTGATGCTAGGGGGCGTTGATATCATACCTTAACTACAAATGAACTCAATACATTTTTTTAAGCGTTGTAGTGAAAGCAGCTGAAAAATTTACAAAAACTCAAGTTACTCCAAATCAACTTCTGGAGAATAATAAAATCAACAACTTGAACTCCTTTTATTTATCAGAGGTTGCACATAATCATGAAAATAAGAAATAAGAAAACTGAAGATATACAGGGTGTTTCTTAAGTACGTGTAGAAAATTTAGGAGCATATTCCTGACATCAAAATAAGAAGAAAAGTTCCTATAAACATATGTCCACAAATTATTCGTTTCTGAGATACAGAGTGTCAAAGTTGAATTCTTATTTTTATTTTTTGTGAATAATTTCAAAATAATTTTGATATGTGGGTAAAGTTTGGTAGCTGGGAATATTTATTATTTAGTTTGTGTTAAAAATAAATTTTCTTGGTAGAGGTCACTGTTTTCGAGTTATTGAGATTTGAAATCATCGATGCAAGTGCTTTTGAATGACAAGATTTTTTAATTCAAAATAAATTCAATTAGAAATTAGTCTTTTCACAATTAACACAAAACTTGATTTTTTCATTGAAAAATCATCCCAGATACCAAACTTTACTCGAATATCACAAAAATTTTGGCATTTATTTACAAAAAACAAATATAATAATTAAACTTTGACACTCTGTATCTTAGAAACGAATGACTTGCGGACATGTGTTTATGGGAACTTTTTTTCTTATTTCGACGTCAACAACATGCTCTTGAAGTTTCTACACGTACTTAAAAAACACCCTGTATATGGAATATCAACTAACATAATCAAACAATGTATCGATGAGACTACAACTCCAATTACTATCCTCATCAACATATGCATAAGAGACAGAATATTTCCATCAGAAATGAAGCTTGCTAAGGTAATTCCAGTCTACAAAAAAGGAGATATCAATAGTCCAGATAATTTCAGACCTATTTCCATATTACCAGCTCCGTCAAAAATATTTGAAAAAGTCCTGAAAAACCGACTAGTAGATTATTTAGAAAAATTAAATCTATTCAGTGAAAGCTAACACGGATATAGAAAAGGAAAATCTACCATTACAGCAATGGTAGAAAGCGTAGAGAAAATTTTAGAATCCTTCGACAATCACCAATCTGTTCAGATGCTGTGTTGTGACCTTGCAAAGCTTTTGATACAGTAAGTCATAACGTATTGCTTGATTACCTATACTATTATCGAATAAGAGGAATTCCGCATCGTTTGATCGAGTCCTATTTGACTGATCGATTTCAGTCAACTTGGTGGAAAAAAGATTCATCAAAAGCAGAATCAGTGATTAAAGGAATACCACAAGGGTCAATCTTATGGCCCATTATCTTCATAATCTATACGAAAGACTTGCTAGCTAACATTGACGTATTTAGTGCTACAGTATATGCAGATGATACCATCTTCCTAGTGAAAGGTAAAACTGTTGAAGAAATAGAAAGTCAATCACAGCTCACATTGACAGAGTTCAATTTATGGTTTTCAGCAATTGTTCTCCTACAAAATACTGAGAAAACTCAACACCTATTGATGTCACCAAGAGGCGTTACGGAAAACCCAATAAAATTACTAGGTTTGATGTTAGATAATAATCTTAAATGGACAGCTCATATTTCTACTCTGAGCAAAAAGTTGTGTACAGCTATATACACCACGAGAAGAATCAAATCTGTATCGACTCACCAAGCAGCAAAAGTAGCATACTATGCTAACTTTCATAGCATAACTAGCTACGGTATACTACTATGGGGGACTGCCTCCGAAGCGAAAAAAATCTTTATACTCAAAAAAAGCTATCAGAGTATTATGTGGCCTGAAATACAGAGATTCATGCAGGAATTTCTTTAAATCTGAAAATATAATGACAGTTCCAAGCATATAATATATATTCACGTGCCTGAAATATGTCCATTTAAATAGAGATCAATTTATTATGAATTCTGAAAGCCACTCCTATTCTACAAGATTTGGAAACGACCTCAGAATCTACTCCATCAGTTGGAAAAGACACAACAAGGATTTGATTATTTGGGACCGAAACTGTATAATACAATACCTCCAATATTGAGAAATAAAACACAGAAAAGTTTCAGTGCATGGGCGAAATCACACTTACTGAACCTGTGCTACTACTCCATTGATGAATTCTTAAATAGTTGATGAATATATACAAATAGTTTTATGAACATAAATTGATAAAGCATTCACAAGTAGTCGAAAATAAATTTTTTTCGTGTTTTAATATAGGGGTTGGGGGTAAGGGGAGGTTTTAGATTTTTTTCATAAAAAATCACACAATTGTTCAGCATAATCTAAACTAAAATAATAGACATATTGTTTCCACCTATAATAATGAATAGTCTATTCTGAGTGTGATTTCAACGCACCCTAGCATCAAAACTATTAATTTTTGGGGTTTGTCACCCAATTAATTTCTATTCAAAATAACTTGAACTGCATCTAATTAAAAATTCAGAAAAATCCATCGAAATTTTTTCGTTTTGTGCCCTTTGGGGGGAGGGGGGATAATCATAAAAACCTAATTCAGGCATACCCAAACATTCGACGATACATTTAAAGGTATTCGAGAAATATTTTCTTTTGCGTTTCGGAATAGGAGTTGGGGGGAAGAAGAGGGGGTAAGATTTTTTTTATAAAACAGCAAAACATTGAGCAACATTAGCAACAATGAAACAAGTGAAAATATTGTTACCGGATTCAAAAATAAAAGGTCGAATCTGCGCAAGGGTTGATTTCAACGCCCCCTAGCAGCAAAACTGTTCATTTTTTGGGTTGGCGCACGGTAACATTGGTTGAGAATTACATGGACTACATCATACCAAAAATTCAAAAAAATCCACCTGTACCCAAATTCCATAAGGAGTTTGCGGGGTCCTTTATTCATGAAATTTGGTGCCCTACTAGACTTTTTGAATGTCTATCCAATGAAAAAATCATTCTAATCGGTTGGAAAATGTACATTTTATAAAGGTGCTCAGATCTTAAGTGGGTCACACTGTATGAAAGACAGCAGTGGTTCCCATGGGGTTTCTTTTGGGTGGCTAAAATAAATTGGGTACGTCAATGATCCTCGAGAAAAAAAATATTTCTAAAAACAAGTGCTGTTTACGTCGGTTTTGCGTGGAAGCAATCAATATCAATTGGGTAAATATTCTGCCCCTTCAGTTTTTTTTATTGATGACATGTTTTGAAAGCAATATCAATTTACTATAATTATATATGGCACGTGCATCACACTGAAGAGAATGTCTATGAAATAGATGCTGTTCAAACTGTGATGGGCGACAAGTTTTTTCTTCAAGTGGTTGTTGGTTTAATTTCTTAATTGTTTATTCTAATTCCATTCAATACTTTCCTTTTTTTATCTGGCCACAATTATACTGCATCAGTTGTCCATTTTGATGTAGCAATTTTGTAACAAACTCCCAATTAATTCATTTGTTTTTCGCTTTTCATAGAATCATCCCTAAAGTACGCATCATATGGGAAACTTCTTTATTATGTAATCTGTATAATTACACGCTTGTATGATAAATCGTTTTAAGCTTTTTTTTAATTTTTGAAGACTTCACTTGAAATAAATTATTGAAAAATAAAACCCCACTAAGATGTTCATGACTTTAGATCCAGGAGTATATTTTTATGCTGAACAACTTTTCCAAATAATATTTGAAGACTTCACTTGAAAATAAATTATTGAAAAATAAAACCCTACTCAGATGTCCATGACTTTGGATCCAGGTGTATATTTTAATGCTGAACAAATTTTCCAAATAACATTTTTCGATATTTCCCATAATAATGGTACTTTACTTTTGGCTCAAAATCAAGATTTCCAATGCGCCTCGTATATTACGCGTGTTTTGCTTTATTTTATTGGTTCGTGTTCAAATTTAGTGGATGCAAAAACTTTCATCATGAATAACTTTATGTTGAAAAACCCGTAATAAACAAGTTTCTCATATGGTGTGTGATTTGAGGATGACACTGTATATAAAAAACACATATAGACAATATTTGGGTCATTGTTTTTTTGCCTAAAAACTCTGGGTCCTAGAACTATGAGATGGAGAAGAGTTGGAGTTTAGATTAACTTTAAATTACTCTTATTGTAATTGTCAAGTACTCCAACAAAAAAAAAAGAAAAAATAAATCGCAATGTGAGATATCGGTATGAATTCAATTAATAAAAAATTAAAAAAGGAAACATGTTAAGAAACTTTCTCAAAAACGATATTTCAACAATTTTAGAAATAGAATAGAATGAAGAAATAGAGGTTTTCAATTTTGCGAAAACTCAATTTTCAGTTATTTGATTAGTCATAGAATGGAAAGAAAATAGAGATGAAACTATTTCAAATTTACTTATCAATGTTTGTTTCAAGTTCTACACTTTAAAAAATTTGTCGTCAAATGAATATAATCCGCATCAAAATTATATGTTTTTTGTTTGGTTATAGAATGGAAAGAGATGAAACTATTTCCTATTTATTTATTAATCATAATTTTGAGTAAGTACTACACTTTTAAAAATTAGTTGTCAAATCAACATAATTCGCATCAGAATTGTACGTTTTTTGTTAGGTCATAGAATGGAAAGAAAATGGAGATGAAACTATTTCCTATTTACTTATAAATGTCAATTCTAAGTACTACAGTTTCAGAAAATAGTTGTCAAATCAACATATTTCGCATCAGAATTATAAGTTTATTGTTTGGTCATACAATGGAAAGAAAATGGAGATGATTCTATTTCCTATTAACTTAACAAAATATTTATTTCAAGTACTACACTTTAAGAAGTTTGTCGTCAAATTAATATAATCCACATCAAAATTATATGTTTTTTGTTTGGTCATAGAATGGAAAGAGATGAAACTATTTCCTTTTTACTTATTAATGATAATTTTAAGTAAGTACTACACTTTTAAAAATTAGTTGTCAAATCAACATAATTCGCATCAGAATTGTACGTTTTCTGTTAGGTCATAGAATGGAAAAAAATAGAAATGAAACAATTTCCTATTTACTTATAAATGTTAATTTTAAGTACTACACTTTCAAAAAATAGTAGTCAAATCAACAAAACTCGCATGAGAATTATACGATTTTTGTTTGGTCATAGAATGGAAAAGAAATAGAGATGAAACTATTTCCTATTTACTTATTAATTTTAATATTAAGTACCACACTTTCAAAAATTAGTTGTCAAATCAACATAATTCACATCTTAATTATACAATAGAAGTGAAGAAATATAGTAACACCAATCATTTCTCAATTACATAAATGAATCTGGTAGCAAAAGTGATTTCGGCAACTTTAATTGAATGGTAAATAGTCGAAAATGTAATAAGTACTGTTACAATTTAATTGTATATCATTACAGCGAAAAAGGTGTAATCAACTGCATACACCAGCTAGTATTTTCGATTTGATTGATATAAGTACCCACACACACAAACATTCTTGCACGTACCTTTGGCGTGCGTATTGTTTTGCCGGCAACAGTGGCGGCACGTGAGGAATTCTGTAAAAAAAAGTAAGCACTACTTCAAAGAAATGCAATGAGATGAAATACATTTTTGTCTTAAATTATTCTCCAGTCACACTGTATAGGAGTCATCATAAAAGAACCTTAATGTAAATCTTAACCTAATATCACAGAATTGACAAATACAAAATCGTAAAGTTGTCTCGTGGAGTAGCAACTTTGACGGACAAGAAATTCCTTCAAACTATTTTTGAAATTACTTTATGGAAAAAAGTGTTTCGGTGAAAATGGCTGAATTATAAAGTAAATGCGTTTTCGCAAGTTTTGTCATCACCTAGTGGTTTTGTCACACTGTATATCAATTTCGCAAAAGCAGTATGCTGAATGGTACGTAGTCAAGTATCCCTAAGACTCAGAATATAAATAAAAATATACCAAATGTCAGCAAAAAAATTGTGACTTTTTGACTCACCCAGTATTAAATTTGAATTTGTCCATTTTGACATATTCAAACGATGGGCATTTCAGTGTGTTACTTGGTTTGATCATAATATATTATCTTCATTTTATAGGGTCGAATGAAAATTTTTCTTTTGAATAATTCTTGACTCACCCCGTCTGTAACAATATTTTTTATTAAAAACCATTAAAAAATTATTGCCTTATGGTTAAGCAATATTTGTCGCGCAAAGAAATGGCCATTTTCCAACTTCGACACCCTGTATCTTGAAAACAATTCATAGGATTGAGGTTCAGGAGGTAAAAATCTTGGCCACTAGTAGAATGTACGAGTGAACAAGTTCCTTCAACTCGTCATGCAAATGGTAATAAGTTTCTCAATCAATAACTATGAAACTAGTCATAGTAGGAAACTGACAGTGTTGAGGAGAGAATGATGAATATACTAAATAATAATAAAGGAATTTCACCGAGTTAATCGTGAATTACAGGGTGATTTCTGAAACGTTGATATTTTGTTATTTTTATCATCGAAAATTTTCATGATCACCCTATATATCCCAACTAAATCATGTTTATACGGTATCAGCTGTCTTCGGTGGATGGTAATTCACTTGAATATACAGGATATGTACAAAAGAACCGGCCATATATTTCACCAATTTTTCAAATCACCCTGTAGGAAATGGAAGTATGATCAATGATGGAATAAGAATAGCATATTGCATGCCAAAATCATTTTATCAATATTTCATCATTACATCGAATTTTCAGACATTACTAAAATGTTTTTATTTTTCACTCTGTACATAATGATATAATCTGCATCATCTGAATGATATTTAGTAATATGAAGGTACTTTGATGATGAGAACGAAAAAATAGGCAGTTGGCACTTTCAAATCCCAAGAAAATAATTAAATAAAAATTACTGTTTTTTAACTTGAACGCCCTGTATTTCAAAATCTATCCTTCAACGAACTTTGCGAATCTGCACGTTCAATCAGTACATCGAATACTACAATATACTGAAAATTCAGACAATTTCACCGAGAACCATTTTACCTATAAAAAGTGCGGGGTCCTTTATTAATATTATTATTATAATTGAAACCATTCACAAATTATAAGGGTATCAGTGGGAAATGGAGAAAAGTATTTTATTCTTTTCGTAGTAAAGATGAATTTTCAAAAAATAAATAAGCCTTCAATCAAGTAAATCTCTGGTATTCATCAGAAATATTTCACACCTCCGCCACTGCCCCGAGCGGATATATAGTGTGTTTGACCCGTCCTCTCGCACGGTGTCTGAGCACGGATAATGGTCCTCCGAAACGAGGGGAAACATGCGCCAAAATAGTTAATTACCAAGGTCGACACCTATTGTCATCGGGTCGGTTCGCCAGAACTTTTCGTTTGTTTTTACGGTCTAGGCTTCGTTTAGAACGACCGCGTATTGTATCCGATTCAACACCTCTTGGCGAGGATGGCGACCTTCGTTTCGTTGCGGAATCGAATGTCGATTATGGGAATATGAATGGAAATTATGGGAGTGCGGGTTTTCCCACACTTGGTGAGAAAGAGGCGTTGTTCGCACCGATGATGGGAATTACGTTTGAATAGCAATGCTGCGACCTTCTTCACAATTCGATTCAATATCATATCTCAGAATTTGCCCAAAGCAAGTGTGATGTGCTTACGTAGATTACAACGACTACTCTTGAAAATTTTGAAAATTACTGATTACTCGTCAGGTGTGCAAAAATCCATAAAAACCTTATGTCTATGGAACATTGAAGATTTCAAAAATAAACATGTTCTTTCTTTAGTTGACGTATGGCAGGTAAAGAACTGCCATCAGCGTATAAGGTCAGAATTCATTGAGGCATGTCTGCTTTTTGCTAAATTTGTTTATACAGATTTATATCTTTTAGAAATTGAATGGTTTTTCATAAGAAGTAGGGGTTTGAGAGACATTCTTTCATAGATTGTGGCATGCATAAGTTTCTTCTTTGATTAGTAAATTTTCTGAATTTGATATATTGAAAGATTTTTTAAAAAAATGTTCTGGGCCATGTTATGATTAATATTGTAACGATGCTACGGGCGACTACGGACCTGTCGCACCTACTCGTAAACAAGCTGGCATTCCTGACAGTATTAGGTTATCCTGTAATTATAGCATTGTTTATATAGAAGATAGTTAGTCAACCTTATGGGATTATAATTGGATCAAAATGGATGCAACATTAGATGGCGATAGTGAGCTCGCATCCAAGTCATGTCGTAACTTCAGTGATCTGGCCTCCAAGTCATGTCGTAACTTGATTGAAACAATGGGACAGCATTAAAATCAGGGTTTTTTGAAGAAACCTGCATTAAAATGACGTAAAATATTCATGTTTGTTACTAATCACGCTAGATGACACTCCCGTTTGCGTCCAACACCAATTACACAGGCATTGACTAACTATCTTACTTCTATATAAACAATGATTATAGTCTTCACGCTTCTAGAAAAGTGCGACATCTAGATGCGAATGGAAGTAAAGTGAAGTATATTGATTTCCAAAGACCACAGTGAAAGAGATATAAAACACGTCATAAATTCACATTCAAAATTGTCAATTCAAAATAGTGAATTTTATAAAAAAATACATGTATCATAAAACAAAAATATCTATCTAGCTGGCATAAAATTCTTCGGTATTGTAAAACATTTTTGACAACAGAAAAGTTTTGAGATGTTTTCTGAATTTGAAATGAGTAGCTTCCTTTTTAATTGTCTCCGGGAGCTTATTGTAAACCCTCACACCATTAGAGATGGGTTGAGGGTAACATTCAAATTGTTTCATGGTGCTAATCTGCTCTTTCTATTTTTAAATATGTAACACGATATTACTACGTAGTTTTGGTGTTTGTGTGTTTATTTGTTGAGAACCAAAGTATAATTCTTCTCATTAAATAAATCATCACAATTTTGTTGGATGCTTTCTATGGAATCTTTTGCTCTAGGATTGACAAATCATATGCGTAAAGTGTTAACTTGTATTCATCCAGATATTTAACAATATCTGTTATATATAAGAGAATAATCTAGGGGCAAGGACACTTCCCTGTGGTACCCCTACATTTCCAGAACTCTCTCGAAAGGGACCCTTTCTTTATATAGTGTCCGGCATAAAGTTCGCAGCATATGGAAAACTTTTTTATTATTGATTTCTCAAAAAAAATTATTCTTGATGAAAACCTCTGCTTCCCAACCCTAAATTGCAAATACCAAAATTGAATTTTATACTACCATATACGAGCGATATTGAAAAACATGCCTTGTTTTCAAAAAGAATTGATCCCATCACTTTATTTTTCACGGTAGAATTAAAAGTAAGGGGAAAATATTGTTCAGAATCGAATGTTGATTCAGATATTCAAATCACAGCCACCTACCTATGATCGATTTAATTTTTTCACTTTTTTTCCAATTTTCTTCTCATGGCCCTGTACGATATGAGGAAAACTATGCTAGATGGATGGAATATTGTTAGATATGATCATGTTTGTTTGAATGTTTTAGACGATGTAGTAAGATTCAGCCGATATGATGTGCTACCTGGGTGGTAGTATGAAATTCAATTTTGGTATTTGCAATTTAGGTTTGGGATGAAGCAGAGGTTTTTATCAAGATTTTTTTTTGATAAATCAATAATAAAAAGGTTTTCCATACGCTGCGAACTTTATGCCGGACACTATATAAGCATCTCGCAGAGCAGACAGACAGTTAGATGCGGTGAAAAACAGAGTGCAGCATTAACAGTCTAGTGTGAATAGTTGAAATAAATTAGTGATGTACTTATGTGATATGATTCAGAAATTAGATTATATGTGTATGAATAAATTATTTGAAACTGTTTAGACTTTAGATTTACAACAAAAATTAATAAATTTACCACTTGATGCCGACTTCAACGATGACACTGTAGTTATTCAAAAAATACTAAATGACGTCGATACATTTTTTCTATTGAATTTTTTTCGCATTATCTCAACCTAACAATTTTTTGGTTCATTAAAATTTCGAATAATTGGCATAAAGCTACTTTGTTATATCAAGTTTTATCATAAGGCAATTCAATTCATGCTTACAGCAAACTTTGCTGTGAAATGTTGAAACTACAGCAACTTTGCATCAAGTAAGAAAATGTATTGTATTATAGCATATTAGGAATTTCTTTAAAAAAATCCAATTGGAAACATTTTTAATAAGAAAATACCTCTTCAGCAGCAATTTGAAAATATGTTGCCGTCTTTGAGTTTTTGATGGTTTCATAAAAGAAAATTCAATATTCCGTTTATTTTTCAAGTATTGTATTTTTTTGTAGACCTGGTCAGGGACAATAAAACTGTTCATATACATGTTTTTGATTTCTCGTTTCGTTTTCAGTGTTTGTTGTTTTCAGAACAAAATGGCAAAATTGTTCCAAGTCCCTTATTTATAGTTTTTTTTTTAATATTTCCCAGACTATTAATAAAACGAAAAAAATTATATCACATTTTTTAAGGTTTTCAAAAGGCGATCAAAATGATATCCTGTTAAATTTGAAAATCGGCCGCCATCTTTGAGTTTTTCAATCTATCTTTCAAAATATGAATATATTTCATATGAATTTCTTTGATATCTCCCAATTTTGGGTTATTGTCAATTTCAAAAAAATTTCCAGCCATGATTTGCTAATTTTCTAAAGTTTAGTCTATTTTTTCGAATTTATTTATCAAGATATAGAAAAAGTAGACAAAGACTTTTTGTAGATCTATTCAAGGACAATAAAAGTGAAGGCATGCATTTTTGTGATATCCCATTTTGTTTTCGAGTTTTTAGCAATTTTATAGAAAAAAGTCAAATTTAATTAACTTTTTAAATAATGTATCCACCTTTTGATCTTGTCGGAGGAAAACGGTTTGGAGTGTCATAAAGATGTACGAAGCAATTTGAAGATTTTCAATTTTAACCCCTTCCACTCCAGGATATCCACGTATGGATATTTTGACTAAGTAGTCTGGGTACCAGAATATCCACATATGGAACTCGCACAGCCCCAACAGGGGGTCGCAGAAAAACGGGGTTTTATTCAGTCTTCCTAGAATGAAGCAAGGGTGTGCCAATGGCTATTTAAAATATTAGAAAAATGTATTTCATCCCCTTGAAACCGAAAATCCCCCCCTCCCCCCATTTTTTTAAATATCTCTCGGTCTGAATAATAAATAAATATACCGTATGATGCGAACTTCAACGAGGACACTGTGATGTTATCATCCCAATCAATTTCCTAACTTTCTACAAAGGTATAACTTGCGTATTCCCTCCCATTTCTTCAATATTTTCATAAAATGTTTCCACTCAATTTCGTTCTTGACTTTCCTCGTATTCTAAACCTCGACCGCCCCTCGTACATTCCCTCCATCTTCGAGAGTGCATGCCGACTCTCGAAAGTAAACTATCTCGCGGCATTACATCAATAACCTACTGATCTAGGTTTAAAATAGAGCTCACCTCGACTCGACATTGACATTATGGCGATTTTTCAGAGTCGTAAATAATGGAAAAAATTGCACGGCCGTCGTTCAGGGCGTGCTAGATGTCTCCGTAAGGAGCGATGGTCGTTGCCGATTACGGAAAAATGTAGAAAGTCATGCAACCGGTGAGGAAAACTGTTGAACTTGCGGGGTATATACAGTGAGGACGTAAAAAGTCCTCCCCCCTTAACTTTTGAACGGAACAAGCTATCGCGATCGGGTACAATTCAGGTAAAAAGGTACCACTTTTACTACTTTGTGGCATAAAAATGATTGTGGTCACGTGGCCTAGTGTCAAGAGGGCACCATTAACCTTTTTCTTTTCAAATGTAAATGGGGGTCACGTGGCTCCTGGTATTGAAGGTCTTCCGATTCTATATCCAACACTTCCTTGTTTGTGGAAATCGGCCAAGCCGTTTCAAACTGACGAGCGTTTGAAATTTGCTTCAAATATTTAACAAATAAATTATTTTAACTATCAATTGTAGCAGAATTTTAACTCCGTTACTGATTCTGGCCGAAAAGCCAATTTTTTGTGGTGAAACAGGTGCACATATTATAGGTATTTTTCACTGTGGTTTTTGTTTCAGTTTTTTATACCACAGTTATTTTCTCAGTTATAGGAAGACCTTCAAAACCTGGAGCCACGTGACCCCCCTTTATATTTGAAAAAAAAAAGTTGATGGTGCCCTCTTGACACTAGGCCACGTGACCACAATCATTTTCATGTCACAAAGTAGTAAAAGTGGTACCTTTTTACCTGAATTTTACCGATCTCGATAGCTTGTTCCATTCAAAAGTAAAGAGGGGGGGGAGGACTTTTTACGTTCTCACTGTATAGGTTGTTATTAGTTTTGAAAGCAACATTTATATCTCTATTCTAAGGAAACGAGATATCTTGTTCGTATGGTAACCGAGATATGTTAGACATGCTACGTGTTGATCGAATTTTCCTTCGACATGGGGGCATATTAAATTCAAAGTTTTCTTGTTTTGTTTTTGTTTGAGCAGTCTATTTATAATACATGTTTCATAACTATTATTTTTGGCAAACTATAGCAATAATAATAATAAAAATAATAATAATAATAACAACATAACATAGCATTATAATATTTCAAAGTACAGTCCAAGTGGAAAAAAAGTTGAGAAAAACGTAAGCATGTGTTGGTACTTGTTTCGTTATAAACAAAAAATATTGATTATCAAATAATTAAAATATGAGAATTAGATAGTAACCATGTAATAAAAAATGAAAATTCAAGTCGACATGTAGCAAAGGTATTGAGATCCATTATACACTCATATGCAAAAAAAAACGGAACAAGTTAATATTTGGTAAATTTTGAGGTCTCACAGTTTTTTTTTATTTTTAGTCTGATTTTCAAAATTTTTTCAGCAAACTCTAGATGGAATTATTAATTTTACCTTGCACATTCAATCTTTTATTATATGCTGGCTTATCAGTCAGTATACAGGGTTAATTAGAAGTTTGTTGTTGAACCCTAATTTTAAAACATCCTGTGGAAGAATTTCGTGATCAAATTCTTTCAAAATATCAATTTTTGTTAAGAACCATTCCTTTCCAACATTTTGTTTTTTGGTTCATGTCTTTGAGTGCACTAGTTCATTTTCAAGAGAGAAATGAACGGTTTACTTTAAGAAATGTAATTTTTTGAAGAGGTGGCTTTGCTCGTTGTTGCCCTAATGTCAGTTTGACAGTGAGAGACCTAAAAGAACTCTAACCATGGTTTTAATTGCGGAAAATTGCGCAAAAGCTGTTACTCTTGTTGAAGATGGACGTAACTATAAATATGTTGCAAGAATACTTCATGTTCATCGCTCTACCATCAAAAGAGTAGTCGAACAGTTTAGACCAACTGGCAGAAATAAGCGTAGGGCAGGTAGTGGCAGAAAACGGAAAACGACTGCTATTGATAACAGATTTCTTCACGTGAATACTCTGCGGGATCGTCATTTAACATCAGTGCAGTGTAGAAATCAACTTCAAGAGGTCCGAGTTACAAATTTCAGCAGATGGACAGTTCGCCGAAAATTGAAAGAGTTTGGTTCGAAATCTTGCAGACCAGCAAATTACTTCGGCGTCACCGAGTAGCTAGACTGCAATTTGCACTGAACATTTACAGTGGAACTTAGGGCAATGGAACGGTGTTCTTTTCACTGACGAATCCAGATTCTGCTTACATTCTCCAGATGGACGAAAAAGAGTATGGAGAAGGTAAGGAGAAAGATTTGCAGAGTGCACGTTCAGTCCCCGTCTGAGTTATGAAGGAGGTTCAGTAATGGTTTGGGCAGGAATATCTCGGGAGTCCTGCACTGAGTTGGTGGTCATCGATGGATCCTTGACGGCCCACCGATATATTAAGGACATATTAAGCAATTACGTTGTTCCTTTTAGTGGATTTATCGGATGCAGGATAATGCGCGGCCACATACAGCAAGGCGTATTACACAGTAAACCGCAGAGGTAGGTATTAGAGAAATGAACTGGCCAGCATGTTCGCCTGATCTCAACCCCATAGAGCATGTATGGGACATGCTTGTTAGTCGAGTCAGAGATCGCGAAGTAGCTCCGGCTACGATAAATGAGCTTCTTTTAGCAATTCAGGAGGAATGGCAAAATACTTTTAGCAATTCAGGAGGAATGGCAAAATATTCCTCAAGGTGCTATTCTTAACGTAATTGACAGTATGAACCGACGTATGCAGGCAGTAATAAGAGCTAGAGGTGGTAATACAAAATATTAAGCTGAATTTGTTGTAAAAAGCATGTTTCTCCAGATTATTCAAGTTACAGTTGAATTGGTTTGTTTTGAAATTTGATTTTTAATTTTACTTGAATAGTATGCATAAGTAAATTTTGCAATAATTGCTTATTATTATAACTGAACAATATATTGTTGCCTTCTCATTGCTAGACTCATAAACTGAGATGTGAAACTGATAATGGCACAATGAGCAAAGAAAAACTGTTGTTTGGAGTTCATTTCTCTCTTAAAACTGAACTAGTGCACTTAAAGGCATGAACCGAAAAATAAAATATTGGAAAGGAATGGTTCTTAACAAAAATTGGTATTTTGAAAGAATTTGACCACGAAATTCTTCCACAGGATGTTTTAAAATTAGGGTTTAAAAACAAACTCCTAATTAACCCTGTATACTGACCGATAAGCCAGCGTTTAACAAAAGATTGAATGTGCAAGGTGAAACTAATAATTTTATCTACAGTTTGTTGAAGAAATTTTGAAAATCGGACTAAAAAAAACTGTGCGACCTCAAAATTTACTAAATATCAACTCGAATATTCCGAGAATAATATTGATCGATTTTATCATTTCAGGTATAGTTTTTATAATATCCATAATAAAACTATGTTTAAAAGATTTTCACGGGTTTTGTAAACCTATTTATAGTGAAAATCTTTTAAACATAGTTTTATTATGGATATTAATATGGATTTTCATCGGCTACATCAATTCAAAATAGTTTTTATAGTTTGGGAGTGAAATAAGTATATGATCTTTCTGACAAGTGTTGTGTTATTTTTTCCGGAGATGGTTAAGTCTAAGAAGTTAACTGAATTGTTATCATCGTCTATTTCTGACGTGAATTCTACGTTAGAATCAAGGCTTTTCGAATAATTTTGTAAATTACACCCAGTAAACGAAAATATCATCGACGTATTCATACTAATTCTTAACCAAATCTTTGAATTTCCATTATCTTTTCCACATTTTTAAATTTGGGTGTTTCATTTATGTCATGGGAGCTTGTACCAAAAGTTCAGTCTATTTTATCTATTTTAATTGCATTGGCAAAGAAGCGTTTGAAACGGCTTATTGGAGTAATCAGTTTAGGAAGGAAATGAATCACTTAATGAAAGAATTGATATCAGTTCCACACCATGAAATTACTTCCCCAATGCAAACACTGCATATTTGCATGAAATAGATCATATTGTGTTAACGCCAGCTGTCGAGAAAATGGTGCCTTTCTCTGTTTGTTCAGTGTAAGTAACAACCATTCGAAGACTGGTTTTGTATCCTGCTGTGTAGTCATTATTGCAGATTGCAGTTTACGATATCAATTTTTCCAATCACAAATGACTAATGAATCTCATCAAACGATTCAGGATGAGTGAATATTTCGATAACGTAATTTTAATTTCAACTAGGTAGGTATGCTCTATTTTTGTTAGTAATAAATGTTTTTTGATTAAATTTCGGTAACGCCCATTTGAAAGTATCCAGTAGCATAGTCAGATTTCCTTTGAAAAATGTATTGACATTCTTTTTGGAGTTTTAGCGATGAATTCAATTCGAAGTAGGTAATCCTTCAAATATTGAATTTCACTTTGAATTTATGACACTATAGATGCTGAATAAGGAGATTTTTTTTAAAATGTTTACTAACGGCTCAATTTTCTACATACCTGTTGTGATACTGCTGATCCAAACAAAAAGAAAGCGGCGAAAAAGTACCGCCCCAAAGCACCCCGCATTTGAGATCCATTTACTTTTCACAGATCGTCACTACACTTTCACTCTCTTCTTCGTTGGTATTTCTTCTGTTTCGCATGATTTTGGTGTGCGGAGTACCATCCGATTCTGTAACAGAAGACAATATGAATTAATGAGACGAACTGAATCAAAATATCATTTTTCTACAAACGTCAAAAAATGACAAGGGTCGCGCATTGACAACAGTATGCGAAGTGGCACTTTTTTTCATTTTCATTCGTTACCATGACACCGTGCGCGAAGTAATGTGCGAAATATATTTCGCACACTGCATGTAAACTATATGGGATTTTCATATTCTAACCTATATGGTCCTCAACTCCTCAATCAAATTGTGAGAGATATTTTTCTGGCTTTATTTGCTTCACACCACTCTTTAAATTGCTGATATGCATTTTCATACTGCCGCCTCGATTTCTCCGGTAAAAGGTTGGAAATTACGGAATTGGCCGCATCTATCAAGTTAGGTGGGGTGTCAACAAATGCGCGACTTGGGTTGATTTGGAAGGTTGGAATTCCTTTCCTCTTCCGACTAGCTCGATCACCACAAGTACGCAATGTTGCAAAAGTCCAGCAACTCCGGATACCATCTCCATTTACTTGTAGCAGCAACAGAATAATATTTCCAACATGCACTTTGAGTCTTGAAAAAGACTCAGGCATAAGCGTCGTTCCGAATTCTTTTATGATATTTGTTGGGTTTTCCAACGATTTCCCATCAACTGCAGGCTGTAGATTTCTCCATTATTTCCATATACAATCGCAATTTGGATTAAAAGCCATTTAAAGGCAAAGCAAGCCATTTGAAGTCTTATTGAGCCACTCGGAGAGTGTGCTCTCAAATCGGACACTTATGTCCTTTCGCCGGTACTAGCGAGCAACTCGCTGCCAGAGCTGGCAGGCGACTGGCGAACGACTGCGAACGACTGACTGTTTCGGTCAAAAACCGACTTCTTAAATAGACGAGCTAGACATTTACTCCGGCCAATGCCGAAGCAAGCTGCTAGTGGGCGGGGCCTATTGGAGCTGCGCTCTTGGATATACTCCAACTTCAAAATTTCATTTTCATTTCATTCTTATTTCAGGAGCATTTCCGGGAGATTATAACAGGGGTACTGCTTAGTTCATCGTCGCTCGAAATTTCCATTCTTTTACAACAATAAATATCACGCACGAAATTGACGCGAATAAAAAGTCACTCCAAAATAATTATCAAGAAGTGTCACTTTGAAATAATTGTCAACAAATGCCATTTTATTTCCATAGTTACAGTAATTACTTGATTTGGAAAAATTATTTAAGCCAGTTCAATACTATTTTTCATAGTTATTACTTATTTTAGAACAATATTTTTGACGTTTGTAGAAAAAATTTTGTTTGCATCTCATGCGCGAAATACTTTGGTAATCTCGACTATTTTTTTAACTCGGCTGCGCTTCGTTAAAAAAAATCAGTTCTCGATCACCAAAGTAGCATTTCGCACACTAGATACAAAAATAACTATTTTTGTACGTCTAGGATTTACGCATTGTTCACAGTGACACTTTTTATCACAAGTGCGAAAAAATCATTTGTGCATAAAATCATCAACTGTGCGTAAAGTAATATTTTACGAACTGATCATATAGTTTACGAAAAGAACAATTGCTTAGAAAAAACTTATAAGCAGAACTAACATCAAGTTATATCATGCCACTCCCGGGTTTTCTTGCTTTTCCACCATGTAGTGGTATCATCCGTAAAGAGAATGAATTTACCAGAAATCTTGGTTTTAATGAGGTCGTTAACATTTAACAGGAAGAGAATGGGTCCGAGCACAGATCCTTGCGGAATTCCTAATGAGATTTCCTTTTTATTTGATAGTTCCGTTGCTTCAACCATCTGATATCGCCCAGAAAGAACCATGTGAGAGTCTCACCTCGGCTTCCTTACATCAGTTGAAGATTTCTTAATAGTGTTTTGATATCAATGCAGTCAAATGCCTTCGTTAGATCACAAAATACCGCTGCTGTTGTCTCTCCAGCATTCACCTCTGAATAGACCTCATAGAGAAATGAGAAAATTACATCACTCGTATTTGTTTATTCTGAAAACCAAACTGATCTTCACAATTTTTTTTATGAAAGTTCGAAAATTCTAATAGAGTATTTTTGACTATTTTTTCGATGATTTTGGCAATAGAAAATAGATCTCCACCTTTGTGGAAGGGATAGATAACAGAGGTTGCCACGTCGCTTTTGATTTCAATACTTTTGACTTTGTTTTGACTAGAAGACCCCGCTCTAATTTTATGGAAAACCGGTTTCGGTGAAAATTGCTGAAATTTCAATATGATGTAGCCCTTCCCATCCTGAACAAAAGTTACCATTTCGCCAACTCTCTGAATGCCGGCGCGGCCGGCGTTTGGATTCAACAGGGAGTCAAAGTTTGATATTTTGACGATTTTTCAAAAAATCCGGAATTGCATTTTCATTGTATCGATCCGAATTTTTATAATGGAATGAATAGTCCACAATATGTGCATCAGAAAGTTCAAATGACAAAAGTTTCTAGAATCAAAACTGGCGGGTATACAGAGGGTTAAACTTTGTTTTTGGTAATTTTTATCAAACTTTTTTCGAGAAAATATTCGTTTTCCTGCAGATCCATATGCAATTGATGTTACTTACAGTAAATGAGAGGGCGATCATATTTTGCATTTGAACCAACCATCCAACTTTAAGTATTTGGATGATACGGGGCGATCAAAAACATATTTGCAATTTCGGAAAAATGCATCCCTTTGTATAGTCAGCTTCCACAAATATATTTAGCTGATTTCTCTAAACTATGTAGCTAATATATATACAAGTGTGTCAACGTCTGTGCTCATTAATCAGAATCCATATAAAGTTGCGGCGATTGTCCAAAAAATATGGAGAAGGGATGTTTAGGAATACTTTTTGAAATGATTTCTAAAATCATCCGTGAATGACTATGAGTCATTCTTGATCAAAAAATTCCACAGTGCATACCTAGCGAATGCCACAATTTGAATTGTACAGGGTTTGAAGTATAATATTTCATCGATTTCTCGAATAATCAATAATTCCTTTGTAACCGAAAATAATATTGTTTCCTAGACAAACTTCGAAACATTTCAATGACAAAATATCTGAATTGAGAATTTATGAATGAAACGATACTATTTTCCGTTACAAAAGAATTATTGATTATTCGAGAAATCGATGAAACACTATACTTCAAACCCCTGTATAATTCAAACCGTGGCATTCGCGAGGTAGGCACTGTGGAACTTTCCGATCAAGAATGACTCATCTACATTATGTCAGAAAATTTATAAAAAATCAAGGATGACTTTAGAAATCATGTCAAAATTATTCGGAAACATCCCTGCTCCATATTTTTTGGACCATCGCCGCAACTTTATTTGGATTCCTCATCAATCACACATTTGTATATATATATATATATATATATATATGTACATTACTAAGTTCATGGGTTGAACCGCGTTGAGAGTTTATAACTCGACGTTTCGGCTCCTGCTTTGGAGCCATTTTCAAGAGTGTGACTGCGAGGCCTCTATCTGCCTACTCCTCGAGTCGTGGTCTTGAGAGATATCAAGGTCTCAACCTGCCTACTCCTTGATCTCAAAAGACGATCCGATGTTGGTTGCACTGTAGTATTTATAGGTGGTTGGCTACCTGGAGGTGGGCGGGTCTTACGGGTTTTCTCGTTTGTCTTGTCTGCTGGTGCCTGCTGTGTAGTTGGAGTTAATGGGATAATAATTGATTGCGGATAAGTTTCACGTGGCCTGGTAATTACGGTTGGAAGAAGGGGCTTCCAAATGGGGTTCAATTTACGGCTATCATCTTTAATGTTCAGGCAATCAGGCCGTTTTTCGATTTCCATCCAACCTAACTTGAATATGTATGGCTGATTTTTATATATATTTTGTAGAATATCACTCTTAAGTAATTTCAAAAGTGTCAGACGCTTTCCATAGACCAGACTTTTTGTCAAACGCTTTAAAGCTCCACAAATTACTTCAGAGTGATATTCAACAAATTATACATAAAAATCAGCCACACAGATTTAAGTTGAGTAACTTTTATTTTCAGTTACCTTTCTCACCTGGTACCTGCCCAGGTGTCACAGAGCGAACCCCACAAGCACGCAGGTATTAAAAGTACATGAGACACCAGTCAGATCCTAAGTATTCATCTTTTCAAAAATAAGTTATGTCTGAAGGCCCTGTGATTTCACCCATAAGGAAATCTTAACAAAATCTTTTATTTACCAAAATTCTGTTTTCTTTTAAATTTCTTTTTGAACAAAAATCCTCCCAGAGTCGAAGCCGTTTCCAACCGAGATGGCTCACCTTAGTGTGATGCGTCTGCTGGGTTTGAAAAAAAGAAAAAAAAATGTTGCAGACGAGATTTGAACTCGGAGCTCCGGGGTGGTAGCTAGATACTCTGTCCACTGATCCACCATGGGTTATAGAAATAATTCTGTAGAATGGCAATTCAACTAAGTGAGTAATGTTTTTGCGTACCTTGATTCCCTAATATCTGAAGAATGGTCATCTGGACAAGCTAGCAGGTAGGCATGCGAACATAGTACATACTAACACTACTCAATCGTACACATTTCGTTCGTTTAAAACTAAGTAACGTCTGACGGCCCTGGGATCTTGCTCTATTATTATTCTCAACTTATTTCATATGCGTAATAACGATGACGTATGGGAAAAGATCCAATAGTCGAACTGTATTATTCCAAACGAGATAATGTGCACCAATCATCTGAAAAATCAAAACAACAATCAGACCAGGGGCCCTATTCGCAAATGTCGACTATCTATGTCGCATGCGACAAAGTATGTCCGTCGCTTTTCTCGAATATGCATTGAAAAGAGATGGAGATACTTTGTCGCATGCGACATAGGCTAGTAGACATTTGAGAATCGCACCCCTGAATTGTAATAACCTCGTCCGAAATATTGCAGCAAAGTTTTATATGTAGTGGTAAAAACTTCCTAGTAGTATATTTTCTCAATTGAAATTATTACAGGTAACATCAATAAAGACAATGAAACTTTAGATTCAAAACAAATATTTATAGGAAAGTCTAGTTCTGTAATCAACACTGTGAATGAGATCAATATGGATAAATTGGATCAATTAATCATTGTAGATTCTGAAAAACAGATATAACCATACCGTTTGTACACATAAATGTTCGTAAGTAATGAAAGTGTTGCAATTACTTATAGTCGTGCCAAATGGATGATTCGCAATTTAATTTGTGTCACAAGTGAAAGCGTCACTTCGACTCATCCGATGGCATTTGCAATAAGATAAATTGATGACTGAATTAATAATAACCGTTTAAAGTCGATTTTTATGGCAATAATAGGATTTTTGTTTCCTATAATCACGGTTCCTAGCTTGCTTCGTTTTCGAGATGCAGGGCGTCAAAGTTCTTTGGTCTGCGAGTTCTCCTGATTTAACCCCTATGGATTTTTGTATATTTGTATATTATGAAAACCAAAGTTCATGCCCATCAATGAGGAAGGTACTCTCCAGGACCAGAGATCACACCGCGCAGCTGCAAAATCTATCGTTCGCAGGTAAGAATTTGCATTGACAAAAATTGTTGTCATTTTGAGCAGTTTTTGTGAATTTTTGTTTACCCGTTTCCTATTAAATTGAAATAATTAAATTCGTCCTGTTATCAATTACTGAAATGAAAATCCCAGTTTTTGTCTCAGCAAAATCGCTTTGTGGAATTTTTTTAACAAGCAATAGTGAAAAAAATTACAACTTTTTTGTTATTTTTGGAAATATCTCTAAGATTAGTCAGCACCGTTTTACAATCAATAGAACTTTTGTAGAGATTTATAAAACCCACAAAATAGATCCGTGCATTTTCCACTGTGAAAATCCGGGAAAACCTCAAAAAAGGCAATTTTTTTTTTAAACCATATTGCGGAAACTGATAGATAATAATATGTGGTTCAACTGTGCTCAAGAGGTTTTCTGTCCAATGTGTAGTTTTTCCACAATCGCCGATTTAAGAGCAAACACTACCTTGGTAAAACGGAAATTCTTTTTAAGCCCACAGTTTTTGTTTGAAATTTTTTAATTTTTTTGCATTACTCAATGTTTTTGTGTAAATTCCGGAACCTCAGTAATTTTTAAGAAAAAAAATTTAAATGACATGATGAATTGAAAAAATTGAGAGTTTCCGGAATTCTTATGGGACCACTGAGCCCATACAAAAAATATCTCTTTCTTGAAATCAATGGTTTTTGCAAGAAACGGATTCTACGATCGGGAAATTTATACCTGATTGGCGCTGAAATCGAGAACGGACAGGTGCTGTGTTGCCAATGTTCATCGAGTTCATTATCTCCACCCAGCGTTGCCAACTCTACGTCTTTTTACGTAGATCTACGTACTTCAGGCCTTTCCTGCAAACCTACGAACTTCAGCGTCAGAATCTACGTATTTTCTATCAAATTGTACAAATTTGCAAACTAACATAACTGATTGGGCTGAATGGGCATAATTTCCATTTCTTTCACAAAAAAAGTTATTAAACGCTCCGTTCCGTTTCATACCAATGAACACTTGAAAAAAGAAAGCCACCTTATGAACAAAAATATTCACACCTGTGGAAAAACACCAAAAGTATTCAGGTTGGGTTGAAAAAAGCTTCCCACTGAAACGCTAACAGGCTTAATTTTCACAAAAAGTGGTTTAAAAAAAAATGCGAGTATTCGCAAGATCACATTAAACATTTTAATAAATATAACTGTATAAATTCAAATTGCCTGAAAGTAATAATGAAAATTAATAATTTAAATGAATTGTGAAACAAAACACTCTTTTCAGTCATCATTATCCTCATTATTTCACTCAGAAAAAAAGTACGTAGATCTACGAACTTTTCATATGTAAATTTTACCAAATCTACGTAATTTTCTTATCCAACCTACGTCTTTTTCAAAATCTAAGTTGGCAACGCTGTCTCCACCCCCACTCTTGATAAGTATGCCAACAAACCTGAGCTGGAAGGGATGAGGAAGTAATTCGATTTTTCGGTGATGGTGGCCCTTAAGAGAAATCGTATCAAATTCTGTAAACGGCCTCCGGAAGTAGAGATCAATATCTACAGATTGTATATTTTGGATTTTCACCTGAGAGGTGGGGAATGTGTTGTAAATGTCACTGAAAGTTGATCAAAACCATAGAACAAGATGTATAGAAACCATGGTGTTATCACTGATTCGCTTTTGTTTCAACAAAGTTGTTGAGACTGTAATTGCACTGATACCGTTGGCTCCATTCGTCGATGGATAGCGTATAAGTCGAAAATAACGGAGTTTCCAACATTCCGAAGTACTAAGTCATAATTATTCGATTGAAATTTGAATGTTTACAAATTATGGTTAACTGTCATACATTGTTTCACTCAATAAATGCTAATATCGTTTGTTTTTTCAGTTTCCATTCAATTCTATAGTTTGTCCAAGCGTCATCATGAATCTGTAATTTTGCCGCCATCTGTGTGCTAAAGAGGTGAAACGGTATCAACGTAGTAAAAATATCACGAATCAAGTAGGCCGTACCTTAACACTTTTGTATGTCGGTTTCACAGCTATAGAATAGAATATTTATTCGTCCTTTATGATCAAATACATGATATAGGATAGGTCACAATGGTCAGACAGAACTATACAAATAAATTTACAATATATCCAAGTATATTGTTCGGAGGTACAATGATAGTGAACCACATATATGCATATATATATATATATACACATATATATACATCAGGATATATACACACATACAAACACATATATACATACACCCATACACATACATATACATACAAACATATTATACACATAGGTAAATAAAATCTATAAATATAACAGTACATCTTAGCGACTTAAGAATACACATCAAAATATAAATAGAGGTTAAAAATACAAAAATCCAAGCACACACAAGTGAAATGATATCTGCAATTTTTAGTTCACCTGAAATTGAGGTATTCAGTAGTGGAATAAAAACAATTGTTCGTTAAGAATAACCTGAGTTTTTTTTTTGAATAACTTTAAAGGCTGGATATCTTTAATGTCAGAAGGTAGGTGGTTGAAAAATTTTGCTCCTGCCAGGGAAGGGGTTTTTTCATATAAAATTGTGGAGTGTTTTTCGATTCTAATTGAATCACCGTATCTGGTTGGATATCGATGTATGTAAGAGTTCTTCGCTGAATCTCTCCAATTGCGTTTAATATGGCAAATGCAACCGTATATATATATATATATATATATATACACAGGGTACTGTTAAAATATGGTTTTCCCGAAAATAAGGTCTGCAGGAGTCTAATCTCTTCATGTTGAATATAAGTCTCATTACTCTTTTTTGAGCCACAAATACTCTATTAATTATATTGTACGACAAATGAGAGTGAATGAGAGCGTAGTAAACATTTGAAAGAGTTGGTCGATCAAGTTCATTTTTCAACTGGAGAATAGCATAGTACCCACTGGAAAGTCTCTTGCATACATAGCCGATGTGATTTTTCCAGTTCAATTCTTGATCTATATGTATACCTAGGAATTTTGAGGTATCTGAGGATTCGATGATATCATTTTCAACGCGCACGTTCATCGGACCAATATGAGTCTTTCTGCCAAAGAATTGCATAAGTATTGTTTTTTCGACATTAACCACTAATCTATTAGTTCTACACCATGCTGTTAACTGGTCTGCTATTGCTGATAGTTTGATCTGTAAATCTGATGGGTTATCAGCTTCCTCGGCTATAGTTGTATCGTCGGCAAATAAGACTAGGCATTTAGAACTTATATTTGATGGCATATCATTTATGAAGAGGAGAAATATCAATGGTCCCAGAACTGATCCCTGTGGGACTCCTAGGCCCATTTGGTACAAATCTGACCTGCTCTCCCCCAGTTCTACCAGTATCCTTCTGGAGCTCATAAATGACATAATCCAAGAGAGAAAGTTGCCCCTAATGCCTATGGAGTAAAGTTTTTCCTCAATGAATCGAAAGTTGATCGAGTCAAACGCTTTGGTGAGATCAAAAAATAATGCTCCTACATACTTACCATCATCCATGCGTCTGTAGACGTATTCCATGAAATCAACGGCAGCGGTTTCTGTCGATCGGCCAGGATGGAAACCATTTTGTGACTTGCTGATTATATTATATTTTAATAGGAAAGGAAATATTTTGTTGAATATGCAGCGCTCGATCACTTTACTGATGACACTAGGAATAGTTATTGGTCGATAATTATCAACTGAAAGTGGATCCTGTTTTTTATGGATTGGAATAATTTTTCCAGTTTGCAACATATCAGGAAATACTCCAGACTCTACTGAGAAGTTGATTATATGTGCCAATGGTTCAGCAATGTACTCATTGATTCGTTTCACTACTTTGGTGGATAGGCAGTCCGTACCAACTGAAGTTTTGTTTTTTAGTTCGCGAATCACAGAAACGATTTCTAGCCAATGTACTGGAGAGAAGTAAAACGTGTTGGGAATATTAGCCATTTTGGTACATTCAATAGTTGAGTTATTTCCAAACTTGGATTCAATAATATTTGAAACATTAACCGAGTAGTGCTTGGCAAAGGCATTTGAAATTATGTGAGGGTCAGTGGTTGTTTCTCCGTTGATGTTCATTTTAACGGGAAGTTCTTTTTTAGTTCTTCCAGTTTTACTATTAACTGTTTTCCAAATCATTTTTTGCGTTTCTCGTGGATCGGTAGAATTGTTAATTTTGTTTTGGGTATATTTAAATTTAGCCTGATTGATGTTACGCCTATGTATTTTTTTCATTTCTTTATAGTTATGATTCAGTAGTTCGTTGTTAGAATTATTCATCAGCCAAAATAAGTCAGCCAACTTCCTACCTTCTTCGATTATTGATTTAGTAGCCCAATTCGATTTTATATACGAGTTCGTTTTCACTTGAATAATTGGACATGTCAGATCTAGGGCGTAGGTTATTGTATTGAAAAATAAACTATACATATCATTTATGTTAGAATTACACTCAAAGATATCTTTGAAATTCTCAGCCATCATATAATTTTTTAGTTGCCATAGGTTTTCCTCTCGAGTATCTCTTCTGGCAACCACGTTTTGAACGTATGTCGGTTTCACAGCTATAAGAGATCACACCAGGGTTTCTATGGATCTTGCCATAGAAATATATAGTATATACTTGCTCCAGAATGCTAATACCGCCAATTTTCTCGGCGAAATGCATGTCGCGTATGTGACCCGTTTACGATTATGCGCATGCTCGTCATCAGTGTAGTTTGGGTAGATCGTTGCCAAGTTTGAAAATTATTTGGTGTTCCAATTCAGAGTTTGGTTTCATGAGGCAATAAAACCCATGTCATTTGAAAGAGAGAAAATTGTCAGCGTATTCAGGACCTTTTTAAACCGAAATAACCTATTAGAGATAGATTCCTCCGAATTTTAGGCGCGAAAGAAACTTATTTTATACGATAATGTACCCTATCTTACTGTAATTATAATGACCGTGCAACAGTGCTTTTTCATCAACAGGAAGACTTCTCATTAAGATCTGTCACTCTTGACATAGATCAGAGACGGTTTTAGAATTTCAGATTTTGTCTTGTCGCTTTGTGTAGTATTTGTTGTCGTTGGTTCTTTCATAATTCGTGAATTTTCATTAATCTTGTTCCTTTAAGATATTTTCTAACAAAACCGTTCCTTCCAACAGGTAATTATTGAATTGTTTTGTGTTGTAGTAAGTACAGGAAAAATAACTGAAATAAATTATTTTTGGTATATAATGGCCTATGTACCTATGCTTTGTTCAAATTGCAAAACAAAATAGCTTATTATTATTATAGCTTAGCACAAAAGGCATGATTCTGGTTAATGTCTTTAGGAAGAGATCCCAATGCAGAACATTTGAGTGAGAAAATTGTAATTTGTGGCATTTTTCTAATGAAGATTTATGTAAAAAAGGCAATATGCCGTACCAACATACTGTGTATGCGTAAGCATATGGCGAGTGATACTACTTTTTGCAAACAAATTTCAAGTATTAGCCACACCGCTTATATTGAGTTCTGACTATTCTGGAATTAGTTTTTGAATCCTACAAAATGTACTGAACTTAATAGAGTCTACTCAGAAAATTAATGTCAATATGGAAGTGCTTTTCTTTAATAATAAGAAAAATGCTTCTGGTCTTCTTCTGGACTTTTTCATAAACCCCCATTATGGAAATTGCACTGAGGTAACACAACCAGAAATAATCGTAGAAATAGTATTATATTAATTAAAATTAATGCAGCTACATATTTACATCGTTCTATGAAAAGATAAACCTTGAGCTTCTTAAAATATGGACGCATCCAATTTTATAAATACAAATTTGGGTTTAAATTATTCATAATATTAGCTGAAATCAATTTTCATAGTTTCTTGTACTTTCAATTTTTTTCCAATCTAGTGCCTGCTTGAAATTCGCACCGACTACTTGGGGTGATTCCGTAGTTTTTTGTTGAGTTTATTTACAGCTGAAAAGGGATTGCGATACCAAAATTCAATAAGTCGCTTCAGAGCGATAAATAATAATAATAACAGTATTCTACTTTCTGATGGCCTTTGCCGAATATTTGGGATCATAAATATGTGAAAAGATGTATTCAAATCGGCTAAATAGCAGGTATAAGTACATTGAGTTTTCCAATACCTTATTCCCCGAGATTCAGAATCAACAACGTTTGTTAATTTTCACCAGTACCATAATATTTTACTAAAACCGGGCCTGTTACAAAAAATATTAATGACGCGCATGCGCATTGCGGACTAATCAGAACTTTTGACATATGAGATTAGCATTCTAGAATAAGTATACAATATATATATTTCTATGATCTGGTCGTATGAAAAACCATTCTCTATAAAAGTTCTATGACTGTAAAACGATTCCTTCAATTCTTTTTGAGATAGTCGCAAAAAACAAAAAGTTATAATTCCACAAAGCGATTTTGCTGGGGCTCGTTTACGAACTATCTTATAAACTGTAGTATAGGCAGTTTGCATCTTTTATTTTGTATATGAAAAGAGCCTCTCATTTTTATCTACAGCCTGGTCTACTTAGTTAGTTGAAAATACTGGACTCTCTCCATTAGTTCTGAGCGATATGATATGATATGATGAAATCTAAATGATGATGATGGAACCGTATATCAGTATCTTTCCAGCCATTGATGAAAGCCTGCACCCGAATTTGTTCCATGAACTCCTTAGGTGCTTGTGGGTAGGCCAAATTATTTATTTATTTATTTATTTATTAACGGCATTGCCTATTTTTTACAAAGTTTTAACAAAGTCACACGTAAATGTACTTACATATAAATATAACAACTATCAACTAGAGTATGAAGAAAACAGCAATTACAATGTTTTCACAATCTTTTTAAATGATTCTAAAGATGAATCAAAAAGCTCTAAGTTTACATGATATGTATTTGCAAGTCTTAGCATTCTACCTATACCGGGTGATTCTCCAAGGTGGCTCACCCCTATAACTTTTTTATTATTGAAGATAGAAAAACGAAATTTGGGGGTTGTGTATTATAGTTCAATTTACATTTTTTGACATATTAACTTGCTTTATCGTACTTCCGGTTCGACCGGAAATGAGCATAACTTTCGATTTTTAAATGGGACATCCTATATATTTTTACTTATTTCGATCGAGAATGACATTCTAAATCCAACAACACCTCACTTGTCAATATTTGACAAATGAAGTAATTTTTATTTCAATTTTCATTTTTTGATCTAGAATGCCATGGATCGTGTAAATCGCTTCATTCTTGATCAAGTAACATGGGAAAAATACGACTTTGAGGCTTTTGACTTCACAGTCGTTGAAAGAATTATTCAAAAGTCTCAAATATGAATTTTTCCAGTTAACGTGAATTTTTCAAATGGAAAGGGGGTGGCTCGTCGGCTTTTTGTGAAAGATCATTTTCTTACGAATAATTTGATACCACACACTTTCACTTTATTTTCACTATTTCTGTGAGCGATTGCAAGAAGCGACCATACCCAATTACAAATAATACGTATTCGGTATGCACTGAGTCCTGTTATTCTAGTTATTCGTGACAAACAATTGAAGCTGTTGCTAGGACTATACCTAAACAAATAGGCCAATGAATATGCTGTCACTTTCAAAAATTCTTTTGTTGCATAGTTCATAATTTGATATGGAAAATTATACTAGAAACGAGAAAATTGACATGTTGCTAATTTACGGAGAAGCAAAAAAGAATGCATCTGATGCAGCTCGAATTAGTGAAAATAAAGTGAAAGTGTGGGGTATCAAATTATTCGTAAGAAAATGATCTTTCACAAAAAGCCGACGAGCCACCCCCTTTCCATTTGAAAAATTCACGTTAACTGGAAAAATTCATATTTGAGACTTTTGAATAATTCTTACAGCGACTGTGAATTCAAAAGCCTCAAAGTCGTACTTTTCCCATGTTACTTGATCAAGAATGAGGCGATTCACACGATCCATGGCATTCTAGATCGAAAAATAAAAATTGAAATAAAAATTACTTCATTTGTCAAATATTGACAAGTGAGGTGTTGTTGGATTTAGAATGTCATTCTCGATCGAAATAAGTAAAAATATATAGGATGTCCCATTTAAAAATCGAAAGTTATGCTCATTTCCGGTCGAACCGGAAGTACGATAAAGCAAGTTAATATGTCAAAAAATGTAAATTGAACTATAATACACAACCCCCAAATTTCGTTTTTCTATCTTCAATAATAAAAAAGTTATAGGGGTGAGCCACCTTGGAGAATCACCCGGTAGACTCATTCTGGCCGTAGTTGGTACGATAAAATGGATAAATGGATAAAATGGATAAAATTAATAGACTGTTTGAGGTCTGCTCTATACTATTGCAGATTTTCGTTGGATTTTTGGTATTGACTCTTCAGTAGGTTCCGGAACACTTGTTTCTCCAAAGCCTCAAGTGTTTTGGAATATTCCCTCTGCTCATCTGGCCATCTGGCCATTTTCTCCTGGGCTCCGCCCTTTGCTACCGCTTCAAATTATTGTCTATACACAGCCCATGAAGATTGCCCATCAAATGTTGGAGGTTTCAAAATGTTCACTTGTGTAGGTCTTGGAAATCTTGGCCTTTCACTGGCGGGGGAGATTTATACAGAGGGTGTTTCCAGTCTCTCCTTGATCCTATCTACTTCTTCGATAAATTCATTGTTAACCTCTTAATTAATTTAATTTTAATTTGTTTTTACGAAACTCCCAGGTTTTCGGAGAAAACCCCTCAAAAGCAGAGCTTGTGCGAGCAAGGGAGGTCCGGGAACTACAGTTTAAATAAAAGTGGAATCCGAACCACTTCAGCTCAGTGACACACGACCGGGAATCGAACCCGGACCGTCTGGGTGGAAGCCAAACGCTCTAACACCTCGATCACTTTGCTGTGTACCATCCTTTCGTCTATCTTGGACAGCTCAATTTCAACTCTCATGGACCCTTTTGCTAACTTCCTGGACTCCGCCTCTGACGTCTTGGACTTCATCTCTGAGCTCCTGGACTTCTCCTTTGACTTCCTGGAGTTATCCTTCAACTTCCTGGACTTCTCCTTTGACTTTCTGGAGTTATCCTTCAACGTCCTGGACTTCTCCTTTGACTTTCTGCAATATTTCAGAGAGTGTTCACAGTTGACTTTGACAGATTCGTTGTTAAAGTTCATCATGTTGTTAGAATTTCTGGACTAACCGTTCCTCTTGCTCCTCTTGTTCTTATATCCTCTTGATTTCCTGCTCTCGTTTTTTTCGCATTTCAAATTGTTGAAGAATCTGTTTCTGTTCTTGTTTTCTTCCCATTTTGAGTTGTTGGAGAGGCTCTTCTTGTCCATGTTCTCATTTGGCTTTTTTGAATATTATTACTATATTCATGAAAAATAACTATTTAATAATAATAATGAATAATAAATGTATCTAAAACGTTAATACGTAATTAACACTAGAATTGTTGCTGAAATGTAAATAAACATGGAAATGCCACTAAAACTGCTCGTTGCCTGTTAGGAAGGTTCAAATACAAAAACAAACACGTCTAGAGTGTTGTCTTTGCTTGTCACTGGAGTTTAAACTTCACTAGTTGATTCTGAACCTCAGGGAGCTCCTTAGGACAAAGAACTCGACATGAATGACCTTTCGAAATTTCCTAGCTAATTGAACCACAACATGCATGCAAATGTGGACAATGTGGTAAACACAAGCGGGTATGAGCAACATTCATTGTTTAGAATATCATGAAATGGAAAGGCGAATTAATTTATGAATGATTTACTGCCGACGCCAACCCACACAGTTGAATATTTACATGCCATTGGCGTAGAATTGTCATTGTAAATAAAGCAAATATTTACTGAATTGTATATAAATAACTTTACTATTTTAATGAAATGATGAATATATTTGACAAGTTTTTTGTGTTAGTTTTTTTTGACAATCATAATCTCATTCTTTTGTAACTCAAACTAACGATGGTACAAAAATCCTGTTCCTGAGACCAGGAGCCCTATTCTCAAATGTCGACTATCATTTGTCGCATGCGACAAAATATGTCTATTGCCTTTCTCAAATACGCATTGTAAAGAGATGGAGATATTTTGTCGCATGCGACATATGATAGTCGACATTTGAGATCAGAATATGTCGAAGCTAGAAATATGTGCAAGAAGAAGCCTGGAAAGAGGCTTAGAACGTCTAGATACGCTCAAAACTGGTTGAGTGTCTCAACGGGTCTGACTTGGTTTGGTCTTTTGCTAGTGCTGTGGAAAGAAATTTCATTTCCATTTGCTACCCTAATCAAGGAAGATGAAATACTTTAGCGATGAACTCCCAGGAAAAAGCCAATATCGTTCCAACTTGTTGGCTGCAAATTCTACCATGGATTTCATTGGGAAAATAACCCCAGAATATCACTCCAATTGATTGTATTCTGCTGAGGAACTATCAAACGCATTTTACTGAATGCTAGTGCACCTGAAAAATACTATAGCCGCAACAGTTATACCGGACTTGAATCCTATAGATTTTTTCATTGGGAATGCTTGAAGGAGAAAATATACCGCTTGTATCAGAGCAGGCAGGAAAAAATCCGAACATTTGTTGAAAACTCCTATTTGTGCAGGTAGGAAAACGGAGAAAATTAGAATGTACGTTGTTGTTTTTATATGATTAAGGACACTGAATACTCTCACACATTCCCACAAAGTATAGAACATCAGGCATATATCTGACAGAAACAACTACTTCCCTGGCTAATACCATGATGGAAAATGGGAATAATACTTTATTTGTAGTCTTAGTGCATAAAAAATCGACATGAGGTGGAAATTTCGATATTTTTTACAAAAGTTTCAATATCATGAAAACCTTGAGGTCTATCAACACTTGCAGCATGATTCATATGGTTTACCAGACACCCTGTCATAAATATTTATGTGCGATACCGCCAACTATGAATAAATAAATAAATTTCCATTCTCGAAACTTACTATAACCTTAAAAAAATCTAGTCATTGGTTCTTTACGGTTCTAACATGATTTTCTTTTAAAACTATACGAGACAACATAATAATCTCTGTCCACGACTGTTGTTTAAAATATTCATAATGCTCGTGTTTCCTCAAACATTATGATACCCATTAATCACTAGTGAATAATGAGATCATAATTTACTGGTCTGTCAAACGTCAATGTGACAATCATGATGGAAATTCTTCCGACTAGCTGATTTTGTATATATATATATATATATATATATATATATATATATATATATATATATATATATATATATATATATATATATATATATATAGTTGTGAATGTTAGACGACTGTCTAAGTTAAAGAAGAATCCTTTATAATTCGGGTATGCAGTCAACAAGGGTATGGAGTGTACTCTTATTTCTATTCAAGCTTTCGAGTCATTTATTGGCTCTTCCTCTTTAATTCAACATGGCCTCCATAAGAGCCCTGGTGTAATTTTAAATTGTGTTTCTCAGTTATTTTAATCTACCATGATCATTTTTAATCATAGTTTAAAAAGTTTTATCATTTTAATATTGTATCAAGAGTGTTGTCCGTTGTGACATGATATTTCATAAAGTACGGCGAGTGAAAGGGATTTATAACCTCACTTTCAGTTCCTGATGAAGAGCTAATAAATGACTCGAAAGCTTGAATAGAAATAAGAGTATACTTATTTTCCATACCCTTGTTGACTGCATACCCGAATTTTAAAGGATTCTTCTATATATATACAGGGTGAGTCAGAATGAGACCGACAAACTCCGAATACAGATTCCTCGCCTTATTTCGAGGTGAAAAGGTACGTCCTGAACTGCATCCTCTCTGAGATACAGGGTGTCGAAATTACGAAAAATATTAAGATTTATTTTTTTCTCTTCAAAACTCGTAGAGGAAAAAATTGAAGCTTGGTGCACTAATCAAGGTTCATCAACGTGATAATTTGAAGTTTAAATTTTTATTTTCGTAAACCAGTGGCGTAGTTACGATGGTATGTGGTCATATTTCAATTCACATTTTCTTTGCACACGTGAATGGGCAAATGAGTGTTTGACATTTGACAGTTAGGTTCATCGATACTCAACCTAAAAGTCATAACATTCCAAGTGCCTAAAAGTGGATGTTTAAGATATTTGAGAAAAACTGAAAATATGTTCTGAGTTGCGACGATATTTGTCAACCTCCTGAAGTATTTAGCAGCAGAGTACACCAGGGATACGGAGATGTCATTTGTGTATTGAACAAAATGTCGTTTAAAAAATATTGTATTCTAATTGCATGTTATGGCTAATATTCACTTGGATGATTTACTGTCCTACACCGCGTGAATAATAACCACTATAATAGCCTCGTTGAATAATATACTATTCTACCATTATTACTTATCAAATTTCGGAAAAGTCTATATTTCACGATTACGTCTGTAGGTAAGTTAAATTCGATAATAAGTTTATGGCATAGCAGATGGAAAAATTAAAATCAGAACAGAATTTAAAAAATGTGGATTAACCGGGATCTCATTTCCGAATTAAAAAAAAATATATATTGAAATCAATTTCAAAAATGTGTTTTTCTATATTCCTTATCGTTACTCCAAAACATTTTAGTCTCATGTAATTATATCGCCAACTGTTTCAACTACTGCAATTATATTTTATGTTATAGCTAGTTACTTCATATAATTCAGGTACTTTACTGCTTTTCTATTTTTGTATTCATATCTCTGAAATAAACACGTCACGTTTCTAAGTATTACTATAGCTGAGTCATTTTAAGGTAGGAAATCCACCATTTCAAAAATGTTAAATTTAGTTTTTACTCAAACATGAGCTTAAAAATCCTTGGTCTCATTCTGACTTACTTGATAAAATATATTCCAATTTATCTACAGTAGGATGTGCATGTTTAAAGGGAAACATTCTCAATTGAAAATTTAACCAAACATGATTTCTCTCAATTTTAAGTGGTTCAACGATCAATAAACCACCAAGGTACATATACAATTTTAAAGTAGGACATTTAAACAATTGAAATGATCACTAATAGACCTTGGAAATACAAAAAATATTCTAGACCATTGGTCGTGTAAGATAAGGGTATTTTTTTCGAAAAATGTACTTAACTCGAACTTCATTTTCTACATCCAAAAGACACATTTCAACAAATTTTCATATAAATCCGTGATCGCTCTAGTCAGTGGACTTCCAAGTATAATAAAACGCTATTCCGTTGAAATAGAGTTTCATCACAGCTGATACTATCAATTGTTAGGCCGAGCGGTGCCTTTTTCAATATTTTATAGGAGCGTTTATATAGGAACACATCATGAAAATTATACATTTACTTACCTATCAAATCTCATCTCCGGCAATCATCAGGAAGCTGCTACCAGCTTTGCACACACACTAGTTTTAATTATTATTATTATTTTCAACACTTTTCTGGATTTCAATCTATTCAAATACTTCTCAAATTGTTAATCAATATTATCTGGGCCGAAGGCCCAGGTAGAAGATTAAATTTAACTGAATAAAACAAAGAAATCGGCCAAAAACATTTATTATGCCGAAAGAAAAAAATAGAACGCCGGAATAACTAAGAAGTTTTAAATTTATAAGTTATTAAATCAAACCCAATTAAAAACCAGTGAATTGAATAAAATTTTATGACATTTACGTTTTTAAACTACTAAAAAAGATATAATTCTTACTAAAGTATTGAACTGATATTTTGAAACAGATCATTCACCAGAAAAGGTCACGTTGCTAACAAACATCTAACACTCTCAAGATTTAAAACAGGACTGCCGTTTAGAAGCATAAGATATATGTCCTTCAAGTTAGCCAGGGTTTCGAAATCCCCATTGTTTAGGCAGTAAATATAAGGGTTGTTCTAAAATTAAATAGTGAATTGAATTTCTTTTTCAGTTTCTTCTACAATCGGCTTATGCATTAAATATTTTATAATTCAGATATTCCGACGTTACGAGAAAAAAAAACATAATGCAAATTTGTCGCATTATGAAAAAAACTCTTTATATCTAAACAATTGATCTTATTTCTACTTATTCTATGTCATGGATCTTTCTGTAACTCGGTTATGGTTTGAATCAATTCTATTAACAGAAATATGACGTTGAATTCATAATGAAAACTGATTATTGGATCCAAAATATTTGGTTCGAATTTATAAATACCCCTCGTAAAACTCTCGAAACTGTGTTGGAACGATTTTTATAGCAACCATATGGGCGAAGGTTTTGTTGCCCTTCTCGGTATCGTAAACTAAATGCTGAATTTAATGGCTTCCGGATGTAGATTCAATGGTTGTCCTCTTCGAGAACTTTTAATAAATTTCAAGATTACGTTTTGTTACACAAGGATGAAGTATCTGAAGAATTTATCAGACTGTTGTTTGATAAATTATTCGATGGAGGGAATATCGGCCAGCTCCCTTAGTGCATTCAGCCGAATGTATCGGTCACTGTGAGACTTGGGGATGCTGCGGAATACTGGACATGCGTAAGTCATTGCAGGTCTTATGACCTGCTTGTAAATTAACACTTTGTTTTTCATAGACAGCTTGGAATTCCTGGCTATCAACGGATGTGACCTTCTCACGGCCCCCAAGCTGACATACTTCGCAAGTGTTAATTTCTTGTCCAGAAGTACTCCCAGGTACTTCACTGAATCAGTCACATCAATCTGATTTCCCAGAGCTCTAAGTCCCCCAGAGATGACCACGCGAGAGCGTTCGTTTTCTCTTCTTTATGAAATTTATAAGCTCTGTTTTGACAGGATTCAACACTATTTTGTTTTTTGCTAAATACGGTACGAATTCCCATTCCCCGTAATAAAAGAAAGAGATATTGAGAGGTGTATGAAAAATATAAGAGAAATCAGAGACGGAAGAATCAATAGTAGACCAAATGACTGTCCATCCAGTGAACCAAGTAGTAGTCAAACCAACACCGAAAAAAGAAAAGCATTCTTACCACATGTTCCCAGAGTAACAGATCGTATTGGCCGTATTCTACCGAGATTAAAACCGTTTATAAACCTTCAAAAAAACTGAAAGACCACTTTAGATCAGCGAAGGACAAACGAGACGTACTATGCTCTTCTGGGGTTTATCGCATTCCATGTTCCTATGGCAGCGTTTATATCGGAACCACGAAACGCTCCGTTAAAACAAGAATCAAAGAGCACAAGGCTTGCTGTCGGTTAGGGCACACACAGAAATCCGCTGTCGCAGAACATACTCTCAACAACGATAACCATAGAGTGAAATTTGAAGAAACCCAAGTCATCTCTTCAACATCTGCCTATTACCCAAGATTCTTCCGGGAAGCAATTGAAATTCAGAAACACCACAACAACTTCAACAGAACCGAAGAAGGACTACAATTGAACAAGGTTTGGTTTCCAGTTCTCAAAAATTCTCAATTAGCTGCCTACCCACAAAATAACGGTACGAACGATTCTATGATGTCAGCTAACGCTATAGATCAGATGTAAGAACGTCAAATCACCGGTATTTATTGGGTGAGTCTAACAGCTTGCAGCGGTTGCAGCTGCTTTTACGCTTCACGTAATAGACGGCTGACAGCTCTTCCAGCCGCTGCATATAAATAAAGCGCTTTATTTTCCGCTGGATTCATTTGAAGCGGTTCAGCGGTCTGCAATTTAACATTTTATGAACCGTCTAGTAGACTTGTGAAGCGTTTTTATGCTTCATCCAGCAAAGCGCTTTCCGCTTTTCTCTCATAGACACAGCCATTGTATAACAAATGTCAAGCATTTGACAGCGACTTAAGAAACCAGAAACTTTGAAAATATCTCTTGAAAATGCCAACCACTCGTGTTGGCGAAACGTCGAGATCTTCTCTAAACATACGTCGGCCTTTCAACCCGAAGGACCACCATGTAAGTGACGATGGCCGCGAAAGCCTTTCACAATTTATAGGATCATTACTGTATTGAGTTGACAAACCCCTTCCTCACCTCGTGTACAATTCTGGCGAACTGGGAGGTCGTAGAGTGACCCCTTCGGAAGCCGAACTGTTCATCCGGTATAAGTTCGTGCTCTTCTTCGAAATCTCGAAATAGTTTTGAAAGGATTCTGTCTACCAGCTTGGCACCAGTACTAAGCAGGGAAATTGAACGATAGCTTTCAACCCTTGCATCGGGCTTTTCTGGCTTTAAGATAGGGATAATCTCCGCTTGCTTCAGGCATTGTGGACAGTGTTGCCACTTGATGATGCTGTTGGTAATATGTAGTAGTTGTATAAGGGACTTCCTCGGAAGGTTCCTGAGTAGAATCGCGTCCACTCCATGTATGCCGCGAGCCCTGTTTCTTTTTCACAAAAGTTATAGGCGCCAGTCTATTTGTTCAAACTAATTAAAAGTACTCACAACCATTGGATATACAAGAAGTGGCAAGCTTACTAATAGGGTATCTATCACCCACCATGTAAAGTTTAAAAAAAAATATGTTTGCGTTTTCTCTACAATGAAGTTGAGATATTAGCAAGGGGAAAATGCCTAAATCTCAACTAATAGAAGTCAACTTGATTATTTCATAATTTTTAGTGCGTGGTAGAAGCGTGTTTTTTAGTTTATCAAACCACTATTCCCCCAATCGGGCAATTGAAATTGCCTCTATATAATTTCAACTCACCTCGTATAAATAAGCATTGAGAAGATACATGCCCCCGTATACCACACCGTCGGCGTCAATGAAGCCAATTTCCATAACTTCTTTCACTTTTTACGTCGTTGACAGGATAAAAACTAAATTCCTCGCCCAGCCTCATACTCTATTTAATGTCTAATTTGAATATTAGCACTTACGTTTAATTGAAAAAGCTCCACTTTCAGCGCAATTTCTACGTTTTTCCATGCACGAAGTTGCTAAATAACCGTAGTGGACTAGGGAAAGTGGTACACTAGCAATTAGTTTCAATGGTTGGTATTTATAGTCATCCAGTTTGGTGACCACTGAGATGTAAATTTCGATTGATCGCTTTCAATGATATGAGTAGAAAATATTGTTACATTTTTGACTGCTTAAAATAAGTGGTACACATCTTGAATAAACATAAAATTACCAAACCAGCTCCAAGAATAACATAACAAGATAATAATAGGTCTTTATTTTCCATTTAACTCTTTTCGAGATATCAAATTCTGAAAATAACGTTTTACTACTCTCAAAAAGCCCGAATGATATATGGATATAATTAAATTTTATAGATACTCTGTAAATTAAATCCTGGCCTCATTTAGTATGCCAAATCCATACAAGAAGGCTTGTGCAAATTTTGATGTAGAACGTTCATTAAAACAGCAAGCAACTTCATTCGCTAGGTAGTGCCACCCGGCACAATATCTGTGAATCATTTTTATTAATGTCAATAACAATTGGATCATTCAAGTCTTCAAAAATATTTTTAATTTTCCACATAGCATGTTCTACGGTAATAACATAGTAAATGCATTTTCTCCAATTGTCGCTGGTCACTTCACCAACCGCATATTCAAACATAACTGAACATCTTTCATTTTGAAAGTCGTATTTTTCCGGGCTACATTCTTTTTCACTTGATTGAGCCCATACAAGATGCATATAACTCCTGGTGCGTTTACTGATTCGCTTTTGTTTCAACTAAAGTTCTTGATCCTGTAATTGCGTCAATAGAGTTTGTTCCATTCGTCAATGGATGACGCTTAAGTCGAATATAGTGGAGTTTCCAACAATCCAAAGTGCCTACTAGATGAATTTTTTGAGTTTTTGAACGTTAACATTATTTTGAGGTCATATGTCAATTACATTGCATATTGGTATTTATCGTGTGATTTTTCTGTTCTTTTAATACTTTTCGCTCAGTTCGGTAGTTTTGCGACGTTTTTAGTTGTTGGGTTAAGGCCCCCACAGACACTTTTGCATAGTGCATAGCATGGGTCCATAAGGGAGTTTAGCCAACCAAAATACCAGTGGCGACGGATATTCGCATTTCGATTGGTTGAACTTTGTTAAGTCTTTATGCTATGCGCTATGCAAGTGTGTCTGTGATGGCCTTTATTGTTATTTATTTGTTCTTGTGTTTTTCTGTCATTCGTAAAAGTTAGGGTAGTGTATAGCATTTTTTTGTGAGTCTCGACTTCGACATGACAATCATGACATGGTTCAATTTGAGGTTATGTCGTTGACGCAGCATGCGTTTGTCAAAACGACATGTCAAGTCATCATGATCGGTAATGATTTGCCTGCCATCTATGTTAAAATTGAGTAAACTCTCTTGACGCAATAAAAATGTCATGAATCAAGCAGGCCGTACATCAACAGTTTTGGATGACAATTTCACAGCTATAAGTAATTCCACCAGGAGTTATATGCATCTTGAGCCCATATTAGTTCTATGGTATTCAGCAAGCAGTGATACGGGAGAAATCACGTTGAAGTGGCTAGTTGGTTAACAATGTACTTTTTATTCTTGTTTTTGTGGATTTGAGCGATTTAGTCCAATTACTTGTGGGTAAATGTTCTTGTAATCTACAGAATGGTAACTCGCGTTGTCCACAACAATAGTAGATCCCTGTGGAATAAAATCGACCATTTGTTCAAACCAATCTCCAAAAACGTCACCATTCATATCTTCGTGATAGTCACCGTTTCGTTTCGATACAAAAGTCAAAAGTCCTCTTTCTTCACAGAAATCGATTCTACGATCAAAATCGTCTTCACTCAATTCTTGTAACAAATGAATTTTATATGTATGGAAATTTTGCAGTTTGCAAATTTTTTGAAAGGAAAATCGACTCATGTTATGATTTAAAGACCTCTGTCGTGTAGGATTTATTGGATTTTCTACCACATCTAACATGACATTCAAAGAATTTTATTCATTTGTAACGCTTACTGGTTTTCCACTTTTTGGTCGATCTTTGACACCTCCAGTTTCATGAAAACGTTGCAATGGTTTTGAAACGGTTGATTCAGATTTAGGAAGAGATTCCCGATTGGGTTGCAATCCATTAAAAATATCCACTACATGGAAACACCTTCGTCTTTTATCACCATATCCTATAATCATTGAAATTTCAATTCGCTCAAAATGAATTTTTGACATGTAATGTCAAGATCGTCACTGTTACAAAAGAACGACGCGGCGTTGTTATGGAGATAGAAACGTTCAAAGGTAACTTGATGAACCACTATTAAACTTAATGTACTAAAATATTTTTTTCTACATTCATGCAAAAAGCAAAACTTTATTGAACTATATTCAGTGGAAAAAGAAGTTCTTTATTGCAATAGTGCAATAAAGTTTTTATTGCACTCATCTGTCATTCTACTTCAACGTGCTGTCATCATGACAAACATAAACGTTTAAACCTACTACATATTTAGCAGATATTCTGTGAGATTGGCAATAGGTACTTCACTACGAAATATTCATATTGAAAATTGCACCAATTGTTCATTCACTTTCAACATTGAGGGTAAAAATAAAGTTTGAGTTAAATTGTTCGTAACGTATTAGTTCCTGTTTCAATGCAAATCGATATTAATAATAAAGTATTCAAGTTGCGCTTTTTATTTTCCTACACCTAGTGCCGCACCTCAATAAATCATTTTTTGCTTTTTGCATGAACGTAGAAAAAATGTTGTATGCAACTCGTGCAAAAATTGTTTATTGCACTCGACGTGTTGTCCAACTCGGCCTCGTCGGACAATTTCACGTCGAGTGCAATAAACATTCACTTTTTGCACTTGTTGCATAAATAACTATTATATAATTCACAGTTATTTTATAATCGAAAACAGTATATCAATTTTGTTTAGAATTTAGAGAAAAGGAATAATTGTATAAACTAAAGACGATTTGATCTTCACACACTTTTATTTCACCACGACAAGTGATTATACAATAAGCTACGTACATCCATTTATATACCCTGAACATTAATTACAACTAAAAACACACTTAACCAGACAGTTGATAATTCTAATTAACAATGGTATACCTGCCCTACCTGCATTAATAAAATTGTATCCGAGATGACAAAAGTAAACATTCTAGTCTTAAAATAACAATCAAGTGAAGGAATTTCTATTCAAAAACATTAATTATAACATAACTTAGCAGATTGATTATAAGACTATATGCACTTTAGTTCTCTCTAAGAAAACAAATTCAACAATGGTGAATTATTCAAATCAAGTTGGTCATTGAGTAGTAGGTTTGTATTTTTAAGTTTATTTATTTCTAATGATTCTAAATGATTTAGCTTTAATCCTTTATTTTCTATGTGTAAAATCTCGAATTCTTCATCAAAAGTGTGATTTTCTTCTAAAAGATGATTTGAATATGTTGAATTTGTTTTCTTATTCAAATAACTCATATGATGTTCATGAGTGCGATTTCTAAATGTTCTACCAGTTTGACCAATAAATACCTTAGGACAAGTACCACACTTCAATTTATATACCCCTGATTTCTCGAATTTGGGAGTTCTGTCTTTATTATTTTTGATAAACCTTCCCAACGTATTATTTGTTCTATATGCGACTCTTATATCTTGTTTATTTAAAAATGAAGCTACCTTTCTTGTTGGTTGTCCAAAATATGTTAAAGCTCTATCATTCTGATTATCTGTTTTTGTGTTTTAAATCATTTAGAATCATTAGAAATAAATTGTGTCGTACGAACACCCTTTTTCTATCGTAAAGCGCGTCAAGGGTATGTTCAATACATATAAAGTGAACTGAATTTAACGAGAGGTTACGTCTTACCAAATATCTCGAAGGCGGTTTTCTAGGTGGAAGTCTGGCTCCTGGAAGTTCTGGAACGAAGCGGATGCTGCGCCGGCCGGCGGATAGAGATGACCGTCACTGCACTTTTATATAGGTTTTTCTATTGGGTTGTAAAACTATTATAACTATGACGAACTAGGTGATATATTGTCGGTAGGTACAATTGTTCTGTCTCTGTCACGGTACTACCTTTTTCATTTTGGAGTCCTTTTTCTCACAGGAGGAGGGGGGGGTTTTTAACACGATATGCGACTGGCGCGACGTGAACCTCTGATAGCCACGAAATGTCCCAATACAGGGAGGACAAATATTGATTCGAACATACCGTGACACGTATGTAGTTTGGCTTTGGTAATTAAGGAATTAAATAGTATGAGGGGCAATGTGGACGAAACATAATCTCGCCCACCAAAATGCGTATGCATTTTCTATAATTCTATGGGAAGGGGACATAGTTTAACAAGGGAACGCTTGAAGGTTCCCGTAGCAGTGCGAACAGTTGCCACCCGAATAATACCGTCACTTCCTGGATGGACAGCCGTCACACGCGCCATGGTCCATTGTAAAGGGGGCGCATCATCACGCTTGATCAAAACTAATGTTCCCGGATTAATCAATGAGGAACTTGAATGCCATTTGCTGCGTTGATGAAGCGTATGTAGGTATTCTTTTGACCACCTGGACCAAAAGTCTTGGTGCATACGCTGCAACAATTGCCAGCGACCGAGGCGATTTAGTGGTAAAGTAGTGAGATCAGGTTCGGGTAGACGTGTCAGCGGCTCCAGCGTCAGGAAGTGGCCTGGAGTGAGAGCTGTGAAATCATTGGGATCTGTACTAAAAGGGGTCAATGGTCTCGAATTGAGTATGGCTTCAATTTGAACGAGAACCGTATTGAGCTCTTCATAGGTTAACACTTGACAGCCAACAACACGACTCAAATGAGATTTGACTGATTTGACGCCAGCTTCCCATAAACCACCGAAATGAGGAGCGGCGGGAGGGTTGAAACTCCACGAAATTGATTCTTTAGAAACAGCAGATTTCATACAATTGTTGAGTTGTTTATGAGCGCTAATGAAGTTTGTACCGTTATCACTATAGATAAATTGACATCGTCCGCGACGAGCAATGAAACGACGTAGGGCAGCTAAGAATGCATCTGCGGATAAGTCTGAGGCCAGTTCCACATGAACAGCTTTTACTACAAAGCACACAAACAGACACAAATATGCCTTAGTGGTTTTTGCTCCGCGATGTCGGGACATAACTAGTTTAAAGGGACCGGCATAGTCTACTCCTACATGCAAAAATGGTTTAACTTGGGACAATCGAGAAGATGGGAGATTACCCATAGGGGGCTGAAGGGGTTTCGGTTTAGTTTTCCAGCAAGTGACACACTTGGAAATAACACTTCGAATGACCCGTTTAGAGGATAATATCCAGAATTTTTGGGCGATTAAAAATTGAACTTGATGAATGCTAGCATGAAAATACTTTCTATGCGTTTGTTCAATGATCAACGTTGTGAGACGACTACGACTTGGTAACAAGGCGGGAAAGCGTTTTTCATAAGGAATAGGGGCGTTAGCTAAACGCCCTCCAACACGTAAAATATTATGATCATCCAAAAACGGAGATAATTTTTTGAATGATTTTGGAAGGGTGGTTCCTGCTTGGATCATTTCTATCTCTTCAGAAAACTCAAGGGACTGAACGTATTTGACAAGAATAAAAAGTGATTGTTGAAGTTCTTCAGAAAGAAGCCAACTAGATTGTGGAGGTTGATTTTCCTTCCTACTATTGCGGATAAAACGGTAAAGGTATGCAACGATACGCGTGAGAGTTTCTAGGGATGAATATTTTGCAAGAAGTTGATCTAAGATAGATGGACTAGTAAGGGTGGTTAAGACTATTTTACGTTCCTCTTCAAGTGCAGCATGAGAGAAAAAATTATGGTTTACACCCAAACTAGAAAAATCACGGAGTTGGGATTTCAATAAGGAGGGACCCGCCCACCAGAGAACGTTGTCGATCAAATCAGATGGGAGCAGTCCACGGGAACCAATGTCAGCTGGGTTCTCATTGGTGGAAATATGTAACCAGGGGACAGTAGGTAACTTTTCCTGAATATATGATACCCTATTTCCGACAAAGGTTTTCCATCTGTGAGGCGAAGAGGATAACCAGTAGAGAACAATGGTCGAGTCTGACCAGGCATACATTTTGTTAACCGTGATATGAGATCTGAAGCTATTGTAGACAACGGAAAACAAACGGGCTAGTAGAACTGCTGCACACAATTCTAACTTAGGGATAGATTTGACTTTGAGGGGGGCTACTTTTGATTTAGCACAAACAAAACGAGATGTTGCTTTACCTGTTTCAGAAACGCATACTAAATAAATAACTGCACAGTAACCCTTTTCCGAACTATCACAAAATCCATGGAGTTCGCAAATGTCGAACTGTTCAGGGCAAAGCCACCGAGGCAATGTCCAATGAGCTACGGAGGAGATGTTAGACATATATTGTCGCCAGAGATTTTTTATTTCAATGGGAGGGGTTTCGTCCCAGTCTAAGTTTAAACTCCAGATTTTCTGAATCAAATGTTTTACGAAAAATGTAACAGGTGATAAAAAGCCCAAAGGGTCGAAGATTCGGGCGAGGTTTGATAAAAGGTTTCTTTTTGTGCAAGTTTCTTGGATGGGATGAATAGAAAATGAAAAAGTATCACTTGCCGAGTGCCAGTGCAGTCCTAAAACTTTTAAAGGGCAGTCACCTTCGAAATTCACTAAGCTCTCGGAGGATAGATGTGAACTAGGGAGATTCGCAAGCAAACTGGGTTCATTGCTAGCCCATTTCCTCAACTCAAAGCCTCCTTTACGAAGTAACGCGATCAAGTCCTTGATGAGGTTTTGGGTTTTTATGAGCGTAGATGCCCCTGTAACTACATCATCCACATAAGTATGTGAGCGAATAACTTCTGAAGCATATGGAAAACTTGTTTTCTCTTCTTCAGCTAGCGTGAGGATGCTTTTTATAGCGAGGTAGGGGGCACAAGAAAAGCCATAAGTGATAGTACGAAGGCGGAAATCTTGTATGGATTCCGAGGGGGAAAAACGCCATAATATCCGTTGGTAGTCGGTTTGCTGAGGGTTTATCAAGATCTGACGATACATTTTACAAACGTCACTGGTGATAACATATCGATGAAGCCTGAAGTTCAATAAAATGACCACCAGATCCTGCTGAAGTTTTGGACCAACTAGCAGACAATCATTAAGAGATTTCTGTCCCGGAGATTTAGATGACGCGTTAAAAACCACCCTGAGTTTGGTAGTGCTACTAGAAGGTTTTAAAACACAGTGGTGGGGTATGTAATAGGATTTCTCGGGAATTGAATCCTCTTCAATAAGTTCCATGTGATTTAAATCAAGATATTCTTTCATGAACGCTGAATAATCTTGATAAAGCGTGGGGTTTTTGAGAAGTTTTCTCTCCAAAGTTAGAAAACGAGAAAGAGCTAGATTTCGACTACCGGGAAATCGGGGTTCGTCAATGCGAAATGGCAAGGATACCACAAACCGGCCGTCTTCCTGTTTGTGATGAGTGTCAGAAAATATTTTTTCACATAACTGCTCTTCGGAAGATAAAGATACAACCCGAGGAACGTCTTCCACTTCCCAAAATTTTTGAATTGTATTTTCTAAAGATGTATCACAACATAAGAATGACTGAACAATGTTTGTAAAGGGTGAAGTATTAGTCTTTCCCATCAATACAAATCCAAAGATGGTATTGAGGGCTACAGGTTCATCTAAATTACCAGCTACACGGCCAGGAAGAAGAATATGTGGGAACAAGTCTGCTCCTAATAATATATCTATACTGTTTGGTTGATCGAAATGCGGATCGGCTAAAATTAAATTGTCTAAATGAGACCAGGATGGTGCAGATAAAGGAAAAGTGGGTAACTCACCACAAATTTTTGGGAGAACTATAGCATCTAATTCGAAAGTAGGTGATGATTTTCCTCTAGGAGAAATACGGCAAGATATGCCATCAGAACTACGTAGACTTTTTAACTGTCCGATTCCTTGAACAGAGAAATTCAATTTGTACGAAGAAAGTCCAAGACGATTAACACATTTTTGAGAAATGAAGTGGCTTTGAGAACCGCAGTCCAGAAGAACGCGAACCTTCTGGGCGGTGCCTCTACTATCTAAGACATCTACGAGAGCCGTTGACAATAAAACATCAGCACGGCGAGGTGCAAAACTAGTGAGTGATTGAGTGGTCAGAGTGTTAGGTGTAGATGAAGAACTACTGGTACTAGGGTCTATGGGCGATTGAGCGTTGGGGTTGGCAAAGGATGGTCCAGACGACGTGTGTTCGAAATGTAGTAAAGTATGATGCTTCTTTTGACATTTGTAGCAAAGTATGGACGATCGACATTGTTTGATATTGTGGGAGCTGCTGAGGCAGTTCAAACAGAAGCGATTGTCTTTTGCGATACAATATCGTTCAGATGCGGTTTTCTCTAAAAATTCGGGACACTTTGTTAGAGAATGGTTTTTCTTGCATATAATACAAGAAATAACAGTGAAAGTAGAAGGGGTCGAAGTAGAAGGGGTCGTAGTAGAAGGGGTGGTAGTAGAAGAGGGAAAAGTGGACACATTTCCTAATAATGACGTAGAGCTCCGAGAAAGCGAAGTTGAGCTAGATTTAGGGGCATCTTTTTGACGACCTTGCCTAATATTTCTAGTGAAGGAAATATTGTCCATGGCACTACAGTGTTTGATCAAGAAATCTGTCAGCTCATCATAAGTCGGAAGTTGGGAGCTGTCATGGTGTAACTCAAATTTGGTAGCGATCGAAATATCTATGCGCTTCAAGATCATTTGAACTAAAATGAAGTCCCATTTATCAGTTGGTAATTTGAGTAATTTCAAGGCAGATAAATTTTCAGCAAATGTGTCTAACAAATTTCTCAAATCCTTAGGATTATCAGATAGAAGTTTTGGTGTATTATCTATAGCGACCCAATGAGCTGCTGCAATGAGTCTTTCATTTTTGTAGCGCTTTACCAATGTGTCATAGGCTACCTGATAGTTGTTGCCAGTCATCGGTAATTTTTGAGTGAGTGATAATGGAGCGCCCCTCAAAGATGAAACGAGATAATTAAATTTTTCTATATCGCTCAAACTGTTGTTATTATGAATAACGGCATCAAACATGTCGATATAAGAAGGAAAGGTTGTTATGTCTCCCGTGAAAGTCAATAACTGAATTTTTGGTAAACTAATATTACTATGCCTGCTAAGGTTAGTTGTATTAGCATGAACTAAAGGTGCTTCAAATAAACTATAATAGGTAGCCTTCACAGAAAAATACAAAGTTTCAAAACCCTTCCGTATACCATCTTCCACTTCAAATTTTGCATCGTCCGCGGAGATCAAACCAATTATGATATTTTGCTGTTCAAAAAAATCGTCTCTTATCCTTTCAATCTCTTCATGCCTAAATCTGAAGATTGTATGAGCGTTGGTATCAGTTTGAGCCTTGAGAGCCGCATCCATTACCTCATTCAATCTATTAATGATTGTTTGTCTATGAGCTTCGGCCTTTTTCAATTTGTCAGCCATTATCACATAAAATTCAAAGATTTTTTTTTTTTTTTTATGAAATAATTAATTTTTTAGGTGCAATCTAATAAATCCAAATTACTAAATCTCGAATGCTTCTTTAGAATTTTTTACGAAATAACTAATTTCTAAGTTGCGATCCAATATTGAAACAAATTACTAAATATCAAATGCCCGACTTCACTGCCCTCGCCCTGTATCGCTACGTTTAGATCAATGATTCAAATTCGATTTCAGATAGCAAACTGTTCTAATCTTCCACACGAAAAAACTCGATACTTTTCCAAGTATTCTACTTGGAATGATAAATATAAATGAATTTGCGAGATAAGCGAAGATAAGAAAAGATAAGATAAGATAAGATAAGATACGATAAGATAAGATAAGATAAGATAAGATAAGATAAGATAAGATAAGATAAGATAAGATAAGATAAGATAAGATAAGATAAGATAAGATAAGATAAGATAAGATAAGATAAGATAAGATAAGATAAGATAAGATAAGATAAGATAAGATAAGATAAGATAAGATAAGATAAGATAAGATAAGATAAGATAAGATAAGATAAGATAAGATAAGATAAGATAAGATAAGATAAGATAAGATGGTCGTTTCAATTATCAGTGCCTGAAATATAAAAACTCTACCATAAAAAAATCGATTGTTTTATACTGAATGCATGGTACGGAAAGGCATTATAACTACCAAAAGCCAAACCACATTGATAAAAAAACAATAATCCGGCTCGAAGGACCAAAATGTGTCGTACGAACACCCTTTTTCTATCGTAAAGCGCGTCAAGGGTATGTTCAATACATATAAAGTGAACTGAATTTAACGAGAGGTTACGTCTTACCAAATATCTCGAAGGCGGTTTTCTAGGTGGAAGTCTGGCTCCTGGAAGTTCTGGAACGAAGCGGATGCTGCGCCGGCCGGCGGATAGAGATGACCGTCACTGCACTTTTATATAGGTTTTTCTATTGGGTTGTAAAACTATTATAACTATGACGAACTAGGTGATATATTGTCGGTAGGTACAATTGTTCTGTCTCTGTCACGGTACTACCTTTTTCATTTTGGAGTCCTTTTTCTCACAGGAGGAGGGGGGGGTTTTTAACACGATATGCGACTGGCGCGACGTGAACCTCTGATAGCCACGAAATGTCCCAATACAGGGAGGACAAATATTGATTCGAACATACCGTGACACGTATGTAGTTTGGCTTTGGTAATTAAGGAATTAAATAGTATGAGGGGCAATGTGGACGAAACATAAATAAACTTAAAAATACAAACCTACTACTCAATGACCAACTTGATTTGAATAATTCACCATTGTTGAATTTGTTTTCTTAGAGAGAACTAATGTGCATATAGTCTTATAATCAATCTGCTAAGTTATGTTATAATTAATGTTTTTGAATAGAAATTCCTTCACTTGATTGTTATTTTAAGACTAGAATGTTTACTTTTGTCATCTCGGATACAATTTTATTAATGCAGGTAGGGCAGGTATACCATTGTTAATTAGAATTATCAACTGCCTGGTTAAGTGTGTTTTTAGTTGTAATTAATGTTCAGGGTATATAAATGGATGTACGTAGCTTATTGTATAATCACTTGAAGAAGCTACTGTAATAGCGAAACATGTCGTGGTGAAATAAAAGTGTGTGAAGATCAAATCGTCTTTAGTTTATACAATTACTATGGATCTTCATCAAGTAACGGCCGAATCAATCAGAAAAGGAATAATATATAGCGTGTTCTATTAGAGAAAATGCAACTTTGTTTCGTCGTGACTTTTTGACTGATCCTGTTTACTTAAATTTTTGTAATTTCAATAGATTTTAAAAATTCTTAAAACGGTTGTATTCAACACTTTTCGATAGATATCTTACTTTAGAAGATAATATCAATGGTTTGATTATCATTGCATAATATATCTTAGAATCCTTATATAATTTCAAGAAGTAATTGTAGGTGAATAGGTAGTTTCGAAACCACTGTTGATTTTAAAGTTTCTACATCTTCTTTGACCATAATGCCTTTCACATAATTATTAATAATAGATGTCTCTATACAGAGAGTTTCAGAAACCGCTAACCAAACTTTTACGACGTGTATTCACCAATGGTCCATAAACTTTTGTTTCGAAGACCAATAAATATTATTATAATTTGATTTTCAAACTGTGAAATAAGTAATACTCTCAAAAAACCTCAAGATGTTCAACATCGATTGCAAAGACAAAAACTGAGAAGCAGAATTATTTAATTAAAATGAAATGTAATATTACACGTTTTTGAAACGGACTAAAAGAATATTATAAAAAATATATCAGCTTTTCGAAAAGATTGGTTGCATGATATTTTTTTCATTATTGTATTCAATAATTTAATTATTTTTTCTCTAATATACTTCTATCACAGATAAGATAGTTCCTAAATAAAAACGCGCAAAATCGATTTGTGGAATTTTTTAAACAAGAAATATTGAAAAAAGTTACAACTTTTTTGTTTTTTTGCGAATATCTAAAAAAGTATTGGAGAAATAGTTTTACAGTCGATAGAACTTTTGTAGAGCATTATAAAACCTACAAAATTTAATTTTTACACGACCAGATCGGTGCATTTTTCACGGAGAAAGTCCGGGAAAACCTAGAAAAAGAGACCATTTTTCAAAAATTTATAATTTAAAAAAATCTGAAGCTGGACAAATGCAAATGCATAGATGAACCATAATTTTTTTGGTACATTACGTGAGTTTTGCTTTTGCACTCGGGAAATTTGCATCTACATTTTTCGGATTCATCTGATTCATCAACCATGTCTGAAAAGAAAAACGTACACTCTTAGTCTACAAACAACAAAAATAACCGAAATTTTACGAATACCTCCATGTTGGTGCGAATCTTCTTCCCATCCATCATTCTCGTCGCTGAGAATGTCAATGTTATAATCATCATTATCTAAAAAGTCTAAAAACTTTTAGTAGGGTAAGCCTTTTCCACTCATTCTATACAAAAATATCTGAAGTAAGGACGTTTTTTAGATTTTCCAAAAAAAAATTATATGTATATCCACAGGCATAACGCGGCGCTACGAGTGGTGTACTACCACTTACGATACTCGTACGGTATAGACGAGACACCGGTGTTGCCTTATGCTCCGGGGGATATTGAGTCCGTGGTGGAGAATGAGAGGTGCCGAATCTATTGGAACTACTCATTCCCCACCCTCAGGCAAATACAAGCCAATAAGCCTGATGTCCTCCTCGACCACCAAAGTAGAACGATATTCGTCATGGAGTTTTCCGCTCCAGGCGAAATGAATATCGTTCAAAAAGAGGAGGAAAAACGGACTAAATATCGAGATCTTCTCTTTGAACTCCGCAGGTTGTATCCGGACCATTCTGTCAAAATGGTTGTTCTGATTATAGGAGTCCTTGGTGGAATGATGGACACACTGCTCTCTAACTTGAAAATAATACCGGCTTGCCGTAATATGGCAGAAATCTTAGCAGCAAGAATGCAGAAGGCCGTTATCCTTGGTTCGCTCCGTCTACTCAGGGCACACGATTCTCGGACCCAATAGTCACTCACCCTACGGACGTAGGGAGTGGTTATTGGGGTTAACGACACCAGCGCGCCCTCCGGATGGGTCTGAGCACCGGAGACAGGGCCTGACTGGTACACTCCTAAGAAGAAAAATAATAATAATAATAATAATAATAATAATAATAATAATAATAATAATAATAATAATAATAATAATAATAATAATAATAATAATAATAATAAAGATACTCCAGCCCTAGCGCAGTTCAGAGCATTCTGCAGGAGGCTTCGGCAGCCTGAGCTCAATGATCTGCGCAATCCGATAACCCCGGAAGAAGTTCAAAGAGCCCTCAAAGGCTCAAAGAACTTTGCTGCTCCAGGACCCGATGGGTTGAATAACTATTGGTGGAAAAAGTTTCCAGCAACCCACCGCCATCTGGCTAGAGTTTTCAACTCATGGCTAGATGGGGAGCAGCAGATTCCGGAGTGGTTTGTCGAGGGGCGAACCGTGCTCATCCCCAAAAACGGAGATTTGTCTGATCCAAAGAATTACAGACCGATAACGTGCTTGAATGCGTGTTATAAGGTGTTTACGCGCATCTTATACACACGCATTCTCTCCGCAGTTGATCCGGTGTATGAACGGATATATGAGCAAAGAGGGTCAAAGAAAGGGGTTGCCGGCTGCAAGGAGAACCTGCTCATCGATAGATGTATCACGCAGGACTCCGTGCAGTACAAGCGTAACCTTTCGATGGCCTGGATCGATTACCGCAAGGCATTTGATACAACATCGCATGAGTTAATCATGCATTTGCTCAGATGCCTTGAGGTACCCGATCAAATAGTGGGATGCATTGGACAACTGATGCCGCTCTGGAGGACTCGCTTCGCTATAAACTCTGGTGGAGACATAGTCCAAACAGAGCAGGTCATCATTAGAAGAGGCGTGTTTCAGGGAGACTCCCTCAGCCCTCTTCTCTTCTGCATCTCACTATTGCCATTGTCCGTTGCACTCAGGAATACCCGTGGGTACAGCTGCGGCACCCCCAGCAACCGGAGGCATACAGTCACCCACCTGTTTTACATGGATGACCTAAAATTATATGCCTCTGGAGAAAGGGACCTACATCAGTCCCTTAGGGTGGTGGAAGAATATACGCATGCTATCGGAATGGAATTTGGGATCGACAAATGTGCCACGGTTCATCTCAAAAGAGGGCGATGCGAGGAATACGGAGAGGATGTCCAGCTCGTAGACGGAAGCATCCTACATCATCTGGATGCCGGAGAGACTTATACTTACCTAGGGGTGGCGCAACGCCGCTCCCAAGAGGTAATCACAGTTAAGAACTCTCTCCGCGGCAAGTATCAGCATAAACTCCGACAGATCTGGTCATCAGAACTGTCGGGGAAGAACAAAGTTGCTGCAACTAATATGCTTGCCGTTCCGATCCTTCTCTACTCCTTCGGAGTGATGAAGTGGACTCAGGAAGAGCTGCGACAACTCGACGTAAAAACTCGCAAAATGATGTATCTCAATAGGAGCTTGCATCCTAAATCGTCTGTTCCACGGTTATACTTTCCCAGACAACGGGGAGGCCGTGGACTTTTGAGTTTGGAGTGTCTGCATAACAGAATGGTTCTGGATGGAGCCTGTAAAGTCATCAGGAGTTCAGATCCCCTTCTCTGCATGGTCCGCGACCATGAAAAAGCAGGGATTGGAGCATTTCTCTTTAAGGCAGCAACCCGTGCAGCCGATGAACTTGGTCTCGTATTCGACACTGAACGGGCTAACCCAAACTCTGTCACCGAGTTGGGACCCGTTCAGCTAAAAGCTCACATTAAAGCTGCGGAGACAGAGGTCCTCCTACAGCTGCATATGGATAAGCCAATGCATGGTGTTTTCTTCAACAACATCGAAGACCTTGGCTTATCCAAAAGCTTGACCTTTGCCTTCCTCAGTTCGAGTGAGCTAAAGTCGGAGACCGAGGGATTCATAATGGCCTGCCAGGATGGTGTCTTCAACACCCTCGTCTACCGTAGTCGCGTGATGGGTATAGACGTCCCTGACACCCGATGCAGGGAATGTCGTGGGGCACCTGAGACCGTAATGCATTTGCTATCAGCATGTCCAGCTTATGCGGTCTCAGCCTATATCCACAGGCATAACGCGGCGCTACGAGTGTTGTACTACCATCTAAGACACTCGTACGGTATAGACGAGACACCGGTGTTGCCTTATGTTCCGGGGGATATTGAGTCCGTGGTGGAGAATGAGAGGTGCCGAATCTATTGGAACTACACATTCCCCACCCTCAGGCAAATACAAGCCAATAAGCCTGATGTTGTCCTCCTCGACCGTCAAAGTAAAACGATATTCGTCGTGGAGTTTTCCGCTCCAGGCGAGATGAATATCGTTCGGAAAGAGGAGGAAAAACGGACTAAATATCGAGATCTTCTCTTTGAACTCCGCAGGTTGTATCCGGATCATTCTGTCAAAATGGTGGTTCTGATTATAGGAGTCCTTGGTGGAATGATGGACACACTGCTCTCTAATTTGAAGTTGATACCGGCCTGCCGTAATATGGCACAAATCCTAGCCGCTCGAATGCAGAAGGCCGTCATCCTTGGTTCCCTTCGTCTGCTCAGAACACATGACTCTCGGACCCAATAATCACTCACCCTACGGACGTAGGGAGTGGTTATTGAGGTAAACGACACCAGCGCGTCCTCCGGATGGGTCGGAGCACCGGAGACAGGACCTGACTGGTACACTCTTAAAGGAAATAATAATAATAATAATAATAATAATAATATTTAGCAGTCGATGCCAAAACACCAAGGAAAAAAAAAAAAAAAAATAATAATAATAATAATAATAATAATAATAATAATAATAATAATAATAATAATAATAATAATAATAATAATAATAATAATAATAATAATAATAATAATAATAATAATAATAATAATAATAATAATAAATAGGCAGGGGGGTCAACCAACACCTAAGGCCCTGGTGAGTAGCGACACCACCTACCCGAGCAAAGGATGCAAAATCGGACCGGCAGCTCATGCGCATCCGGGAGGGAAAAAGCAACTTTCCCTCCGGTGTCGGCCGTGGGTTTACTGGGTTAACCCCCCAGTAAACTCTACTACTCGGTTCCCAACAATCGAGGAAGAGGCCCCCACAACCGACCCCCTCGGATTAGGGGTCAAAGGCAAGGTGGTGGGGCCAACGATGATTTGCCAAATGATGACGACCGCGATAACAACGGACGCTTTGAGTGGACGGACGAATTAAGGGACGGACTTCTGCATTGCTACGAGAGCAGTGAGCCCGCCCGGAGAGGATACATGGCGAGAATGCATGCTCTGTGGTGTGAGAGACACCCAGAGCATGCAACGTTTTCCGCACAAAATCTCAGGGATTATGTATCCCATCTTCGGGCTCGAGGCTACGTTAGAGCTCCTCCTCAGCCAGTTATCGAAGTGGCAGATATGCCACGTGTCGGTTTGGATGTGGAGGAGAATCGCATTGTTCCACTGATGGAGGATATCAGAACCCGCAGGGCGCTTCACAATATGAAGCCCCTGAAGCCGCAAGAACTGGCACGGGTGGATGCGGAGATTGGCGATGTTCTTCCAGAAGAGGCTGACATCTGGCAGATCAATACTGTCGTGTATGACGCCGCTCATGCTCTATCCCAAACGGAGAGGAGGGACACCACCGCTCTGTTAGGGAGGCATGAACGACGTGTACACAAGATGGAAGCCAAGATCAAGTCGGCGAGACAACACGCGTCTCGTATCCAGTGTGTGGTGGACTTCGTGGCGGCCAATAGGCCTTTCACGCCCGCAGTGCGGCGAATTGCCGCAAAACTGAGACGAGCTCACCACACATTAAATCAAGGTGTGCTGTTCACCATCAAACAGCACTGCCTTGATAGGATACGAATGCTAGTGGCTGCAAAGAAGTCACTAGTGAGGCGGGCGAGAGGTATCGCGGAAAACAAAAAGTTCCGCGATAAACCTTCTCGCTTATTCCAAGAGCCTCCACGTGTTGTCGATAACCCGCCGGCTGCAGATCGGGTGGAAACATTCTGGAAGAATATCTATGAGTATCCGCAACCACTCAATGTAGATACTCCAGCCCTAGCGCAGTTCGAAGCATTTTGCAGGAGGCTTCGGCAGCCTGAGCTCAATGATCTGCGCATTCCGATAACCACGGAAGAAGTACGAGGGGCCCTAAAAGGCTCTAAGAATTTCGCTGCTCCAGGCCCTGATGGGTTGAATAACTATTGGTGGAAAAAGTTTCCAACAACCCACCGCCATCTGGCCAGAGTTTTCAACTCATGGCTAGATGGGGAGCAGCAGATTCCAGAGTGGTTTGTCGAGGGGCGAACCGTGCTCATCCCCAAAAACGGAGATTTGTCTGATCCAAAGAATTACAGGCCGATAACATGCTTGAATGCGTGTTATAAGGTGTTTACGCGCATCTTATACACGCGCATTCTCTCCGCAGTTGATCCGGTGTATGAACGGATAAATGAGCAAAGAGGGTCAAAGAAAGGGGTCGCCGGGTGCAAGGAGAACCTGCTCATCGATAGATGTATCACGCAGGACTCCGTGCAGTATAAGCGTAACCTTTCGATGGCCTGGATCGATTACCGCAAGGCATTTGATACAACATCACATGAGTTAATCATGCATTTGCTCAGATGCCTTGAGGTACCCGGTCAAATAGTGGGATGCATTGGACAACTGATGCCGCTCTGGAGGACTCGCTTCACCATAAGATCTGGTAGAGACATAGTCCAAACAGAGCAGGTCATCATTAGAAGAGGTGTGTTTCAGGGAGACTCCCTTAGCCCTCTTCTCTTCTGCATCTCACTATTGCCATTGTCCGTTGCGCTCAGGAATACCCGTGGGTACAACTGCGGCACCCCCAGCAACCGGAGGCATAATGTCACCCATCTGTTTTACATGGATGACCTCAAATTGTATGCCTCTGGAGAAAGGGACCTACATCAGTCCCTTAGGGTGGTGGAAGAATATACGCATGCTATCGGTATGGAATTTGGGATCGACAAATGTGCCACGGTTCATCTCAAAAGAGGACGATGCGAGGAATACGGAGAGGATGTCCAGCTCGTAGACGGAAGCATCCTACATCATCTGGATGCCGGAGAGACTTATACCTACCTTGGGGTGGAACAACGCCGCTCCCAAGAGGTATTTGCAGTTAAAAACTCTCTCCGCGGCAAGTATCAGCATAAACTCCGACAGATCTGGTCATCAGAACTGTCGGGGAAGAACAAAGTTGCTGCAACTAATATGCTTGCCGTTCCGATCCTTCTTTACTCTTTCGGAGTGATGAAGTGGACTAAGGAAGAGCTGCGACAACTTGACGTTAAGACTCGCAAAATGATGCATCTCAATAGGAGCTTGCATCCTAAATCGTCCGTTCCACGGTTATACTTTTCCAGACAACGGGGAGGCCGTGGACTTTTGAGTTTGGAGTGTCTGCATAACAGAATGGTTCTGGATGGGGCCTGTAAAGTCATCAGGAGTTCAGATCCCCTTCTCTGCATGGTCCGCGACCATGAGAAAGCAGGGATTGGAGCATTCCTTTTTAAGGCAGCTACCCGTGCGGCCGATGAACTCGGTCTCGTTTTCGACACTGAACGGGCTAACCCAAACTCTGTCACCGAGTTGGGACCCGTTCAACAAAAAGCTCAGATAAAAGCTGCGGAGGCAGAGGTCCTGCTACAGCTACATATGGATAAGCCAATGCATGGTGTCTTCTTTCATAACATCGAAGACCTTGGCTTATCCAAAAGCTTGACCTTTGCCTTCCTCAGATCGAGTGAGCTAAAGTCGGAGACCGAGGGATTCATAATGGCCTGCCAGGATGGTGTCTTCAACACCCTTGTCTACCGTAGTCGCGTGATGGGTATAGACGTCCCTGACACCCGATGCAGGGCATGTCGTGGGGCACCTGAGACCGTAATGCATTTGCTATCAGCATGCCCATCTTATGCGGTCTCAGCCTATATCCACAGGCATAACGCGGCGCTACGAGTGTTGTACTACCACCTACGACACTCGTACGGTATAGACGAGACACCGGTGTTGCCTTATGCTCCGGGGGATATTGAGTCCGTGGTGGAGAATGAGAGATGCCGAATCTATTGGAACTACTCATTCCCCACCCTCAGGCAAATACAAGCCAATAAGCCTGATGTTGTCCTCCTCGACCACCAAAGTAGAACGATATTCGTCATGGAGTTTTCCGCTCCAGGCGAAATTAATATCGTTCGAAAAGAGGAGGAAAAACGGACTAAATATCGAGATCTTCTCTTTGAACTCCGCAGGTTATATCCGGACCATTCTGTCAAAATGGTGGTTCTGATTATTGGAGTCCTTGGTGGAATGATGGACACACTGCTCTCCAATTTGAAAATAATACCTGCTTGCCGTAATATGGCAGAAATCTTAGCAGCAAGAATGCAGAGGGCCGTTATACTTGGTTCGCTTCGTCTACTCAGGGCACACGATTCTCGGACCCAATAATCACTCACCCTACGGATGTAGGGAGTGGTTATTGGGGTTAACGACACCAGCGCGCCCTCCGGATGGGTCGGAGCACCGGAGACAGGGCCTGACTGGTACACTCCTAAGGAAAAATAATAATAATAATAATAATAATAATAATAATAATAATAATAATAATAATAATAATAATAATAATAATAATAATAATAATAATAATAATAATAATAATAATAATAATAATAATAATAATAATAATAATAATAATAATAATAATAATAATAATAATAATAATAATAATAATAATAATAATAATAATAATAATAATAATAATAATAATAATAATAATAATAATAACAGAATGGTTCTGGATGGGGCCTGTAAAGTCATCAGGAGTTCAGATCCCCTTCTCTGCATGGTCCGCGACCATGAAAACGCAGGGATTGGAGCATTCCTTTTTAAGGCAGCTACCCGTGCGGCCGATGAACTTGGTCTCGTTTTCGACACTGAACGGGCTAACCCAAACTCTGTCACCGAGTTGGGACCCGTTCAGCAAAAAGCTCACATCAAAGCTGCGGAGACAGAGGTCCTGCTACAGCTAAATATGGATAAGCCAATGCATGGTGTCTTCTTTCATAACATCGAAGACCTTGGCTTATCCAAAAGCTTGACCTTTGCCTTCCTCAGGTCGAGTGAGCTAAAGTCGGAGACCGAGGGATTCATAATGGCCTGCCAGGATGGTGTCTTCAACACCCTTGTCTACCGTAGTCGCGTGATGGGTATAGACGTCCCTGACACCCGATGCAGGGCATGTCGTGGGGCACCTGAGACCGTAATGCATTTGCTATCAGCATGCCCATCTTATGCGGTCTCAGCCTATATCCACAGGCATAACGCGGCGCTACGAGTGTTGTACTACCACCTACGACACTCGTACGGTATAGACGAGACACCGGTGTTGCCTTATGCTCCGGGGGATATTGAGTCCGTGGTGGAGAATGAGAGATGCCGAATCTATTGGAACTACTCATTCCCCACCCTCAGGCAAATACAAGCCAATAAGCCTGATGTCCTCCTCGACCACCAAAGTAGAACGATATTCGTCATGGAGTTTTCCGCTCCAGGCGAAATGAATATCGTTCAAAGAGAGGAGGAAAAACGGACTAAATATCGAGATCTTCTCTTTGAACTCCGCAGGTTATATCCGGACCATTCTGTCAAAATGGTGGTTCTGATTGTAGGAGTCCTTGGTGGAATGATGGACACACTGCTCTCCAATTTGAAGATAATACCTACTTGCCGTAATATGGCAGAAATCTTAGCAGCAAGAATGCAGAAGGCCGTTTTCCTTGGTTCGCTCCGTCTACTCAGGGCACACGATTCTCGGACCCAATAGTCACTCACCCTACGGACGTTAACGACACCAGCGCGCCCTCCGGATGGGTCGGAGCACCGGAGACAGGGCCTGACTGGTACACTCCTAAGAAGAAAAATAATAATAATACTAATAATAATGATATATACGTTATAGACGTATAGACGTCCCTGACACCCGATGCAGGGCATGTCGTGGGGCACCTGAGACCGTAATGCATTTGATATCAGCATGCCCATCTTATGCGGTCTCAGCCTATATCCACAGGCATAACGCGGCGCTACGAGTGTTATACTACCATCTACGACACTCGTACGGTATAGACGAGACACCGGTGTTGCCTTATGTTCCGGGGGATATTGAGTCCGTGGTGGAGAATGAGAGATGCCGAATCTATTGGAACTACTCATTCCCCACCCTCAGGCAAATACAAGCCAATAAGCCTGATGTTGTCCTCCTCGACCAACAAATAAAATTTATTAAATCCATTACGATCATAAAAAATGATATAGGATACGTCAGACAACAAATATACATACGTTCGTACAATCTACATTTATATACATAAAAATATAACATTTCCACAAAATATAACAGTTCCACAAAATAAATATAAATAATATACAATATATAACCACATCATTGATTGAAATACTCAGTAGTACTATAAAAACAACCATTAATCAAAAATTCTTTCAGCTTTGTTTTGAAAAGATTTTCTCTGTCTAGATTTTTCAAATCATCAGGTAAGTGATTATGAAATTTTGCTCCCTGATAAGATATGGAGAATTTTTAAAAAAACATGTTGAATGTTTCTGCAGCCGTATCAATTCACCGTGCCTAGTAGGATATGCATATAAGTCAGAATTTCGATTGTAATTCTGTATTTGTTTTTTGAACAACAGAATGCATTTGTAAATATAAATACTAGGTGTCGAAAACAACAAAAAATACAACAATATACAACAAAATATACGAACAATTAGATGGAGTCTCAATGGGAAGCCCACTGAGCCCACTTATTGCAAATTTTGTCATGGAAAAGCTAGAGAAACAAGCTATAGAGACGGCAAAGTACAAACCCAAGGTATGGTTGCGATATGTAGATGACACGTTCATAATTTGGAGTCATGGACTGGAAAAACTCCTTGAGCACATTAATAGGATACACCCGAATATACAATTCACAATGGAAGTTGAAAAGGATAGGGAACTGCCTTTCTTAGACGTTCTCATTTTTCGAAAAGAAGGACGTTTGGGGCACAAGGTATATAGAAAACCAACGCATACTGATCGATACCTCCACAGTACCTCAAATCATCATCCGTGTCAAAAATAAGGAATTATAATAGTAGACCGAGCCAGAAGAATATGTGAACCCGAATATTTAGAAGCGGAACTGAAACACTTGAAAAGCGCACTTCTTTCAAATGGATATAAGGAAAGCGAAATTGATCGGTGTATAAAACGCAAAAGAAAGAACTCTAGCGACAGTGGATCGAATGGCTGCCAGGAACAAAGTAAAGCATTCCTACCGTATGTTCCTAGGGTCACAGATCGGATTGGCCGTATACTACGAAAGTATGATATCAAAACCATATATAAACCTTCAAAGAAACTGAAGGATCACTTGAGATCGGCGAAGGATAAACGTGATGAACTAAGCTCATCTGAGGTGTACCGCATTCCATGCACCCGTGGCAACGTTTATATCGGAACCACGAAGCGTTCCACAAATACCAGAATAAAGGAACACAAGGCCAATTGCCGGTTAGGACACTCAGAAAAATCCGCTGTCGCAGAACATGCGCTCAACAATAACAATCACAGAGTGAAGTTCGAAGAAACCCTAGTAATTGCCACAACACATGCATATTATCCAAGACTCTTCCGAGAAGCAATTGAAATCAAAAAACATCCCAACAATTTCAACAGAATTGAAGAAGGGTTACAATTGAATAAAGCATGGCTACCTGTTCTCAAGAAAACGGTAATAACACCATACCGGGAAATTAATGAATCCGAGGGGGTACCCGACGCAGGGATGATGGCACCGGACACAGGTACGAGTACGTCGACCCATAAATACTGGCTGAGACAACGCATACCAAACAAGTAGTGTTCAGTGATCGAAACTGTAAACATTTCTCTTGAAAATGCCAACCACTCGTGTTGGCGAAACGTCGAGTTTTTCTCTAAATAAACGTCGGCCTAAAAACCCGAAAAACCATCATTCATTCAACGATGGCCGCGAAAGCCTTTCACAATTTGTAAATTTATATGTATTACTCCAGTTAGTCCCAATATACACTACAGTACACAAGTTTTCAGGTGGCCAAAATACAAAGGTATTTCCAAAATTGTAATAAACTCGAGTCATTATATCAATAACAAACTATTTTCAAACAATTTTTTAAACACCACACTGCTAGATGAAATTTAAAAAAACAACGATAAACAAACAGGTGCATGACATTCGGTGAATGGCCTCCTTATCAGAACAAGAACTGCGTAGGGTGTTCATCTTTTCATGGATAACTGGCAGAACAACATTGAATTTCAACCCGTTTTTATATTTGATTAAATGCTGTCCACTTAAGTGCACGCCAGAATCGAGAGGGCTAGATCTGCTTGCAATGGAATTTTTTTAGTGGACTCCCTGTATATTGCTGGAATCCAGGAAGCGGAAGAAAAGTTTCTGATTTATCTGTTTCACACTCGAGGAATGAGGGTTGCAAACAACCGTGTCGAAACCGGCTAACATGTGTGTTGCTAAAAATTAAATTTGTATCGCTAATTACTAAAAACAAAGAAGAAACTCTACAAGTATGTTACGAAAAACGTTATGCAAGTCGATGGTTATCGCTTCAAAATTGCGCTTTGTATATCAAGGGTAATGATTGTGCGAGGTGCTAGTTCGTGACATAAATTCATTAATTAACATATACGTTAATTATGCACCCTTCGAAAAGCCTAATTAAAATAATCTCTTCGATACGAATGGAATATTCAGATGTTTGATAAATAATTCATATTTTGATATTACATTCAACTTTTTGCACTGATAGTAACTAGCAGGTTGCCCCAGAATTGAGCCGTATCAATTTAACAACTTTTGTTCTTGTTTAATATTATAGTTTCTGTGAATCTTTGTTTAACAGTTTTCTAATGAATTAGAATAAATAAATATAAATTTAACCTGATATCAATTAATTAAAGAAGACAGAAATCTTTGGGAGATCGTTTGCTAACGAACAGTCGTTACCGACCGATGATGAACCCTTTACTCATAAACACCTAACTATGTAGGCTTATTATGGCAAGAACCTGTCAGAAAACAACTACTCCCCTGGCTAAGACCACGACGGGTATTGAATTAAATCTAACAGCTACTTGTGCAACGTTCCTCAAAACATCAGAGGACGCAATTGCAAGTGCCCTCTATGACCAACCAGCAGAATTATGTTTTGATTTTGGTCATAGAGGGCACTTGCAATTGCGTCCTCTGATGTTTTGAGGAACGTTGCACAAGTAGCTGTTAGATTTAATTCAATACCCGTCGTGGTCTTAGCCAGGGGAGTAGTTGTTTTCTGACAGGTTCTTGCCATAATAAGCCTACATAGTTAGGTGTTTATGGGAGTAAAGGGTTCATCATCGGTCGGTAACGACTGTTCGTTAATCAATTAATTAGATACCTCTTTCGTGTTACATGCAAGGAAACGGTTTTTAAATTGTTTCTCAAAAATAATTGCTCAATATTGAAAAAATTAAACATACAAAAACACAGTGGAGTACAATAATTTGTCCTGATATCAAACATATTATTACCCTTTGGGACGCCATTGTAATTAATAATAATGCCCCTTATTACCGCAAATAAGTATGCCAGGTTTTATCACAATCAGCAAAAAGGTTTTTACATAATTGATAAAAAACCGATTTTTTTCTAAGAACGTTGAACACTCTGTATTTCCAAAACGAAGCTAGTTAGGACACATTCTCATAAGGAAAAAAGTTTCCCTTTTAAAATGTTTGTTCATCGACTGAAAGCAAATTAAGAGATCAGATTTGTTCCAAAATGAATGAGAATCCAAAAAATATGGATTTCAGCTTGTACACAAACGAGTTTTATTTTATTTTATAAAAGTAAGTGTAGAAATAGAAATAGAAATAATAGGCATGCTTTCGCCCGTCAACGCATGGAATTACGCAGGCGTATTTCGTATAGTTTCACACGAGGTAACTATTATCTTTATTACTATTACTATTAATAAGCAATAAAGTCATGTGCGTACCTAGTATTTATATTTACAAATGCATTCTGTTGTACAAAAAACAAATACAGAATTACAATCGAAATTCTGACTTTCATGCATATCCTACTCACGGTGAATTGATACGGCTGCAGAAACATTCAACATGTTTCATAATCACTTACCTGATGATTTAAAAAATCTAGACAGAGAAAATCTTTTCAAAACAAAGCTGAAAGAATTTTCGATTAATGGTTGTTTTTATAGTACTACTGAGTATTTCAATCAATGATGTGGTTATATATTGTATATATTTATATTTATTTTGTGGAAATGTTATATTTTTATGTTTATAAATTTAGATTGTACGTACGTATGTATATTTGTTGTCTGACGTATCCTATATCATTTTTTATGATCGTAAAGGATTTAATAAATTTTTTATTTTTTTTCCTGCTGGGAATGTACCATTCAGGCCCTGTCTCCGGTGCTCCGATACGTCCGGAGGGCGCGCTGGTGTCGTTAACCCCAATAACCACTCCCTACGTCCGTAGGGTGAGTGACTATTGGGTCCGAGAATCATGTGCCCTGAGTAGACGGAGCGAACCAAGGATGACGGCCTTCTGCATTCGCGCTGCATTCCACCAAGGACTCCTATGATCAGAACCACCATTTTGACAGAATGGTCCGGATATAACCTGCTGAGTTCAAAGAGAAGATCTCGATATTTAGTCCGTATTATTATTATTATTATTATTATTATTATTATTATTATTATTATTATTATTATTATTATTATTATTATTATTATTATTATTATTATTATTATTATTATTATTATTATTATTATTATTATTATTATTATTATTATTATTATTATTATTATTATTATTATTATTATTATTATTATTATTATTATTATTATTATTATTATTATTATTATTATTATTATTATTATTATTATTATTATTATTATTATTATTATTATTATTATTATTATTTTTATAATTATAATTATTACTATTATTATTATTCGCTCTCTTAAATCTTCTAAAGTGTTAACGGGAGTTTTATACACTAGAGTTTTAAGGTGCCCCCATAAAAAGTAACTTAAACTGTTGAGATCGGGGCAACTTGATGGCCATTGCTGAGGTCCTCCGCGTCCCATCCAACGATTATGATTAACACTATTTAAATGGTTTCGGACAATTACACTGAAATGAGCATGTACATGTACCATATTCGATTCCTCAACGCAATTGGCACATCTTCAAGCAACCAATAATTCCTGCCCATACATTAACCGAAAATTGGTGTTGAAAATGGGTTTCGGTTATGGCATGGGGGTTTTCTTCCGCCCATACATGATTGTTATGGAAATTTCGAATAGCAGTCTGTGTATAGGTATAACCAAAAATCAACCAAAATAGCGAACTTTCTCGTACTCGTCTCAGGATGTTCTTCGATTTCTTGCAACACCGCGTCCTCAATTTCAGGAGTTCTGACGCTTAGTCTACCTTCCGGAGTACCTTTCTTGAAACTACCAGTTTCCCTAAGTCTGCGATGAATATTTGAAAAGGTACCTGATAAGACACGATTAGGATATCTTTCCTGATGAATGCGTCTGGCTTCTGTTGCATTACAGTCGGCAAGGCCAAATACGTGATTCATTGCCGGCATTCGTGTAATTCACCATATCTACTGATATTCAGAAAAACAACGGACAACCAAAATAACTTCAATAACACACTTAAAAATCAAATAAAATACGCGCTGTAATGGTTTTTAACACCAACAACTTACTTTAAGTCAACAGCTATTGTTTTCATCGACGTTTGTGAAAACGTCATTTATTCCAGTTCAACTAGATTTATGATTTCAAAAATTATTAATCGGCACTGCGATATAAAGCAATTTTTATTTAATTATTTCAATCAAGAACAGAGCATCTGACAAGAAATCCATATTTTTTGGATTCTCATTAATTTTTGAACAAATCTGATCTCTTAATTTGCTTTTAGTCGATGCACAAGTCGATGCATTTGAGGAATTGATCCTGAAGTAAAACAATTTTTATTTTTTTAAGCAAAAACCATGCGTCGGACAAAGAAAACCCATGCGATCAAATGTGCTCAAAAATAAATGAGGATCTTAAAAGTTATTTTTATTTTGAGAGTGGCGTAGTATTTTTTTTCTCCAGAAATATTCCGTACGGACTCCACTGGAAGAGAAAATGAAAATTTTTGTACATCACAAAATGCACCTTGATGCATAGAAGATATGTACCAAATTTTATAAAGATGATGATAATATTATCTCAGTTATTATTAAAAAACTGTTTTTTTTTTCAAAATTTATCTCAAAAGTTAAGACTTTTAGGACATACGTTCATGGGAAGTTTTTTTCTTAAAATTAGTCAAAGAATCGCCCCCTTGAATATTAGCATGTCTATTAGGAACACCCTGTGTAACATACCTAGAGAATCACAATATTTTGATTTTGAGTGATACTCAGAATGGATTTAGGAAAAACAAATCTTCTATTAGAGCTGATTATCAAGCATTAGATAAAGTTGAAAGATTCTATCACTAATAGCAACAAATTCCCAACAGCTGTCAATTTAAATTTGTCAAAGGCATTTGATACTGTTGAACCATCGGCTACTAATCATGAAATTGCCACTGTATGGTATCAGAGGGCTGCCACTAAACTTAATTACATCTTACCTAAAAAATAGACAGCAATGTGTTACTGAAAGGGACTCTGATGGCAATCTTGTTAAATCAGAGAAATTAAGTATCATAAAAGATGGATCCCAAGGGTCAGTGTTGGCTCCTCTACTGTACCTTCTATACACCAATGATGTGCCTGAGGTTGCTGGTGAATACCTGGTTCAATAGGCTGATGACTGCTCAGTAGTACTCAGTTCAACTGGATCGCCACTTTCTGCAATCCAATATCTTTTCCCATTTGAATCTTTTGGAGGAATATTTTTCAGCACACAATATCAAACTAAATACTGACATGTCCCAAATAATATCTTTTGCCCAAAATGGCACTGACAATAGTATAAGTGACCACTATAAATAGAACCAGTACCTCAACTTTTTTCTCTTGGAATTATAATTGATTCAAAACTGGTATGAAAGAGTCACACTGCTGTTCTTGCATCTTTTAGAGATGGTTGAGGTAGTATACATGTATACATAGTATACTTCAGCTTCAGATTCAGGTCTCAACAGGCACCTCTGATACTGATGATGAATATCATGATCTGTTGCAGCGATTTTTGATATTTTTGTACACGAAAGAATCGACTGAAAGAATTTGTAAAGCAGATAACATCTCGAAAGAGAGTTAGAAAATAATAAAAGATATGAGAAAAAGTAAACCAAGCAATAAAATAGTCAAAATTATGGTGGACAATAAGACTATTACAAATCAAACCGTGATATGTATGAATTCCAGAAAGCGTTCATGAATGTACAGAGCACTGACCCTATTTTCGATAAGGTGAAATTAGAACAGTTCTCAAATCACTTGAGATAAATGAAACAATATTATAAAGTATGTTCAATACCAGCTGCTGGAATTGACTAAATAAATGGTGCCTAAAAGCTGTTAGTGATTACATATCTTTTCCTTTGTGTCACATAATCAACGAATCATTCAGTGCAGGAAAATACCCTGTCCTGAAAGTTTCAACATCAGTACCGATATTTGAAAATGAGGGTTCCAATGAAGATATTAACAATTACAGAAATGTATGTTCATAAAGTCAACTAGCAAAGGTATTCGATAATTGCTTCAATTTCCTTCTTAAAAATTTCTTGGAAAATGATGAATTGTTAAGTAGCTGTCAAAATGGATTTCGGCCTAGAAAATCTACAGAATCGGCTAGGAATGAATTGAATAATACAATTCAATCTTGCTTGAACAATAAGAAACATCCTATTGCTCCAAATTTTGATCTCAGTCTAGCACTTGATAAAGATTTTTGTCGAGAAATTTGGTGTAGGAGACATTTTCGGTATTATTTTCGCTTAAGTTCAGGTCAGAAAGCTCGTAGCAGAATGTCACCAAATTCGTTTTAGGAGTGTTGAATATTAGCAAGTTATCGTCACACTTGGAGATAATTTATTTTATGTCTACTTGAATTTTGTGATGCTCATCTTTATCATCGGGAAATAATGCATACTTCCCATCAGATAAAGATATTGATTTTTGTAATATCGTTTAAACAAAGTATGGTCCAAGTGCAGAGCCCTGTGGTACCTTCACATTGGCCCAGGTAGCACATCATATCAATCATATCAAGCTTTTGGAAGAGAGGTCAATTCAAATATGGATATATTCCAAGATGACAAGAAACTATGGAGGATAAAAACTCGATTAGTTTTGGGAGATTTTGAGGAAGATTTCAAGTATCCAATTTTACTTCCAAGCAAGCACGTATTAGTAAATAGGCTTTTAGAGGAATACCATATTATCAATTGTCACACAGGAATCCAAACACTGTTGAGTATACTCAGGGAAAAATTCTGGATTTTGAAAGGAAGAAAAACTGTGAGGAAAGTAATTTCGAAATGTTCTGTAAGTAAGAGATGTAACAATAAACCTTTAGGAACACCTTTAGCTCCGTTACCTAAAGGAAGAATAACATGTGGAAGAGCATTTGATGTTGTAGGTATAGACTTAGCTTGACCACTATATCTCAAAGATAAATCAAAGACTTGGATACTTCTTTTTACCTGCGCAGTTTATAGAGCCGTCCACATCGAATTAGCAAATTCTCTTTCAACTGAAGCATTTTTATCAGCGCCAGCGTTGCGGAGATTTTCAGCTGGGAGAGACAACGGTAGTAATTTTTAATTTAATGAAGAAAATTGATTGAGACAGGGTATTAGAATATTCCTTCATTCATAAATTAAAATGGATTTTCAATGCACCAACCGCTGCCTGGTGGGGAAGATGGTGGGGCATGGCTCGAATCGTTAAAAATCTCCTGAAGAGAAATTTGGGAAGATCATCAATCAGTTATAAAGAACTACTAACTCTGTTATGCGACTGTGAAGCTGTAATAAACAGCAGACCCCTAACCTATTCTTCTGATGACAAAAATATCTGAGCCCTTTATTTTGACGAAATAAACAGAACCAGGTTCATCAAGAGATAGAGATATATATACGAACTTCGAGACGGACTAAGAACACGATTCAAAAAGGAATATTCTGCAGAACTAGTCAACTGTGGTCAAAGAACGCCTCGTGAGCTGGTGGTTGGCGAGATTGTACTTATCGGCGAAGATAATTTGAAACGTACCGATTGGAAGATAGGAAAAATATTGGAAATTTATCCCCACAGAGATAGAGTTTCGAAGATGGCCAGCTTGTACGACCTTTCCAACGATTGTATCCGATGGAGATTGAAGGTACGATGATATCATCTGACGACTTACACGAGGAACCCGAAAAAGTTCGTACAAACTCTAATGGGAGTACTGAAGATGAAAGCAGTTAAAGCGAAAGGAAGAAGGAAACCAGTTAGAGCAGCTAGAGGAAGAAAACCAAGGAAATGAAAACGAAAAAGAGGTTCAAGATATGAGAGGAGAATTTACAACTAGAAGAGGACGTGTGGTGAAACCACCGAATCGTTATGGTGTTCAATGATTTTGCGGGGGAAGAATGTTGAAACTATTTTTGTATATGTTATTTCCCTCTAGTATATGGTTCATACATAGTGTAATGCCTGGTGTTTGAAATTAATGAATTTTATAGATTCAATACAACTGAATAACAGCAAGAGTTTACAAATTCAGACAGAACAAGTAATTAATTGACATCTTTTTCAACTATCAAAATTTCTGTTTTTAAAATATATTTCCATGGCAATCCACTAATAGTACAGGAACTATCTTGCTACACTCTGTATATTTATTTATTTTACTATTGAGGAGCCTCTGAAAATGTCAATAAGATAAAATAAATGTTTGGAAAGCTGTCACAAGTATATCAATCCGAGGTTTTTCAACGAACAATAAGTACGTTTACAACACACTGTTATAATTTATAATTGTGTGTAGGGATTTCAATTTGCTTGTTGTGTTCCTTTTGTTAGCCATTGATTGGTTTTTTGCACTTTTATTTTTCCAACTGAACTGAATCGTCTCCAAACTGTGCGCACTCCAAAGCTACTCACCCACAGCGTCCTGTGTTTTCCAACAAGAAGAAAATTTCTGCGCGCGGTCGCGATCTTCCTCGTCGGGTTTTTCTACACCTGGTGAACTCGGTCACTTCTTCACTTCTTCAGCTGGTGAACGCGAGACTCGCATCCGCAGAACTAGCGCGTGGATTCGCGAGAGCAACACTTGATGCGAGATTTTACCATTTCCACTGTACGGGGGGCATCGAACCGATAATTTCAACTAGTTTTTGCTACGGACTTTTTTCCGCAGACGACGTGCTTTAATTGGGGTAATCGACGCGAAGGAGGATATACATGCGGAAACAGAGCCTGGTGACACTTTTCCGAAGTAGATTTGATCGATTTTCGAAGATGTGTGATTCAATTTTTTCTGCCAGTAGTGGTAATAAAATTTAGTTGTTGGGGTTCGGTTACTTATACAAAAAACCAGTATTTCTCAGTTAGCCAACGTTTCGGCAATGTATTTCGCAATCATCGGGGCTCTAAAATATAAAATTATGTACAATTACAACAAAAAATTGCACATTCTTTTTAATGACTCTTGTACTTGTACTAATGACGAAGGAAAACCAAAAACACAAGTACCTGTATTTAAAAGGGTTAATAGGTAAGCAGATTTACGAAGATATGCTTAATACCCTTGGTGATCAATGTCCTTCGTATGCGACCGTGAAAAATTGGACTGCAAGCTTCAAAAGAGGTAAATTTTCCATTGAAGATGATGACTGATCGGAAAGGCCAGTTTCTGTGTCAGTCCCCGAAAATATCGATGCAGTTCATGACATGATTTTAACAGACCGTCGAATTGGGCTAAAACGGATATCTGAAGCACTGAATATTTCATACAAACGCGTTCATCATATAGTTCACGTCAATTTGGACATGAGAAAAATTGCTGCAAAATGGATCCCCAAATGTTTGAAAGTTGACCTAAAGCGTGCAAGGGTAGTAGCATCGCGTTCGATCTGTGCTCGATTTGAAAACGATGTAGACTTCTTAAACCGAATTGTTACTATGGATGAGACTTGGGTACATTTCTACGATCCAGTAACAAAGCAACAATCGATGGAATGGCGACACTCCGCTTCTCCAAGACCTAAGAAGTTTCGTGTCCAAAAATCTGCTGGAAAAGTTCTTGCTTCAGTTATTTGGGATTGCCATGGAGTAATCATGATTGATTTTCTGGACAAGGGTAGAACAATATCTGGCCACTCTACGGGAAACAATTAGATAGAAAAGACGCGGAAAGCTATCCAAAGGTGTTTTGTTTTTGCAGAACAACGCCCCTGCACACAAATCGCTTGTTGCCATGCAAAAAAATGTTGAGTAATAAAATATTTTGACATTGAAATTTTGTTTAGTTCTATAGTAGGCTAAGAGTTTTTCAATATATCCTCGTATAAACAAAAACCCGTGGTCTGTTGTTAACAAGTCATCGGGGAAAACTTTTTCAAAAACAAGCTTTCATTTGACAAGTACTGAAAAAATTGGAAAATAACATTAAGTGTAAGAAACAAAAAAGGACTTTCAAAATTTATGTATTTTCTCAAAAGCTTGAGACTTCATTTCAAAGCTTGAAGCTTTATTTCAAGTATCACGCCTCTAGCTTTTATGAAAATATTAAATTTTTTAAGAGTTATTTGTTTCTCATGCAATACATTACATTTTAAAAGTTTTATTTCTCTACTTTATTAATGAAAGCTTGTTTTTGTCTTATCACTCCAGGTTTGTCTGGAAAAACTTTTTTATATTTATAGCCAAATTTGATGATACCAAAACCAAGAGAGTAATCAGATTTGTCCTGGTTCTGATCGTTCTCGAACTAAGTCGGAAAAGCGAATTCTTTCGATTTGGACCTAACCTAACGAGACGAGAACATCAACTGACTGATTTGAAATTTCAATATATACCAAGAACGGAATAGGACTCAGTACTGTTCCTTGTGGTACTCTGTTAGTTATTTTGAGTGGACCACTTATTTTTGACCTTCACTCTCTGTATTCTATCTGTTAAATATGCTTGTAACAGTTTTAATAAGGGATCATTTTTATACTAACCCTATTGAGCATATAGTATAATAACACATTGTGAGGAATATTTACCCCATCTTGCATGATTCAATAGAGCAAACGCAAATCAGTATATTTGGGCGTAAAAGCCTATTTTAAATTCAGTAAATATAAGGAATGCAAGTCGACGACATCATGTCACAAACATTGATTCGTATGCATAAACCTTAAGCAAATGCTTTTACTTGGATTTCTTGAAACTGACGTATTCATTTTGTTGAGTTATGAGGGAGAAAAACCTATAGTACAAGCATTTGCTACCTTTTATGAATACGATGGTTGCTATTTAGGTATTGAGAATGAAGAACTAAAACAATAATTGGGGTGTAGAAACCTCTTTATTGTTTTTCAAAATACTCTCCTTTTAAATCTACACATTTTTGCATTCGATTAAACCAATTGGCAAAGCAGTTTTTCCACTCCGAAGTAGGTATCTCCAAAACATGGTTTTTGAATGCATAAACAGCGTCTTGTGGCGTCGAAAAGCGTTGACCACGTAATTTGTTCTTCACTTGAGGGAACAAATAGAAATCATTGGGTGCTAAATCAGGGCTGTACGGCGGATGACCCATGAATTCAACGTTTTGAGTGCTCAAATAGCGGGTTGTTTGAGCCGATGTGTGTGAGCTCGCATTGTCATGATGGAGAATTATCCTTCGTCGACGGTTCGTTTTCCTTATTTCATTGATGACTTCTGGCAAACAAATAGTAGTGTAATATTCAGAGTTTCCCGTTCTAAGTTGCTCTAAAGGCACGGTTGCCACATGACCGTTTATACCGAAGAAAACAGGCCACCATTTGCTTCGATGTGCTGCGATCACGAACAACTTTTGTTTGATTTGGTTAATTTTAAAAGGCCCATACAGTCGACTGCTGTTTAGTTTCGGGCTCATAACAATAAATCCAAGATTCGTCACCTGTGTATATGTTATAAACTGCATTTGATGCACCGCGGTCATATTTTGTAATCATTTCCTTGCACCAATTTACACGAGTCTTTTTTTGATCGATTGTCAAATTGTGCGAGATCCAACGAAAACAAATCTTTCTGACTGCCACCACCACCATGCACCCCCTAAGGTTGAGGCCCGGAAGGATGAACGCCCCAGCACTCGTACGTACTCGAAAGCTCACCCCCCCTATCCACCACCCCCGCTCGTTAAAGCGGTTCCTCATCCTGATGATTGGCGATCAGCAGAATAAAATCTGATCGTTTGATATGGAGTGCTCGGCCAATTCTCGGCCTGAAACTCTCTTATATCTGACATGAGTTTAATTTGATTTTACAATGACTTTACTTAATGTGCATGGTGCCCCCCTGAAACTGGCTGAAGGCCTGAAAAACACTTGGCTGAGGGCCAAGTGTTGTGTATTGAATTTACTGAGTTTACCACTTGGTCGGTTCTTCTTGGAATCTGAAACATAAAAGCATGATTATCGAAATTTTAAGCCTGTTGAAGTAGACGTTGGCGTCGCCGAAGGTTTCGCTTCCGTCTTACTTCTTCATGGGTGTCGTTGTCTCCCTGGTTCACTGGTCGTCTGTATTTGTCTCTGTCTCTATCGTCTTGCTCACGTCTGTTCTCGAGGAACTCCGTGAGCAACGGGTTCGTGTGGGTCTCTACTCTGTCTAGAGTAGTCCCCACGTGATTCCTGATCAGTCTGTCAATGTAGTCCGGATGGATGTCTAAGTCTCGATATATAAACCTGTTTGGCATATATCGTGGTGCGTCTGTTGCCATTCTCAGGCAGACATTGAAGAAGGCCTGCATCCTCTGCCTGTAACTGTTCGCGCATTGCCCCCAAGCAGTAGACGCGTACATCATGATTGGCAGAAGGATTGTCCTGATGAGGCGTAGTTTCAACTCGAGTGCCATGTTGCTCCTACGCCCGATGAGTGGATACAGCTTATGCCTCGCGGCTTTCGCTATAGCCAATCTGTGGGAGACGTGCTTCTGAAACGTGAGTTTCTTGTCCAGGGTTACTCCTAGGTATACGGCTTCGTCTACCCATGGAATTCTCTCATCGTTCATAGTAACATGGCCCTCGGGTGTCCTACGTCGCCTCGTGAACAGTATGGCCTTGCTTTTGTCTGCATTGATTCCGATCTTCCAACGATTGAACCACGGTTCCAGCTTGTTTATCTGATGTTGCAGCTTCGATGTTACTCATCTCTCATGGGATGACTCAGCAAAGATTGCCGTGTCATCTGCATAGAGAGCAAGTTTGGTCATGGGGTTGTCCGACATAGGCATGTCTGCAGTGTAGATCGAATTCTGACTGCCAAATGTACACTTGTCATACTAATGCCCAGGGATGCCTCGATCTCGCGATATGACATGACGTTCCTCACCATAACATATGAATAATTCTCAGTTTGAACTAACAATTATTCATAATTGCCAGTTTGAATCGACAATTGTACATAAGTGCCAGTTTGAACTGACAATGATTGATAATTGCCAGTCTCGTTGCCAGTTCAAACTGATTATGAATAATTGCCAGTTTGACCTGGCAATTATTAAAACTGTTGCCAGTTTATACTGACAATGGACCTTTACATTTACGGAAAATAAATTACAAAACTCGTTTAAATCGATAGTTGTTAGTCTGAAAAGTCCATTTAACAAAAAGTTCCATTAATTTTCTTTCATTTAAAAAAAAATATTACATTTGAAAGTGTGCCGCTGACGTCACGTTCATCGGAAATATCTCCCACCATAATCCACGTTCCGAAACAGGCAATACCGTTCTCCTTAAAAATATAACTTCTAGCATGATATAAGCCGTTGAGAAATAATCAATACATTGTCACTTGATCAACTCATAGATAAAAATCCACATATTAGCTATTTTTTATTGTATTTGTAACTTTCAAATTTTCTGAACGGATCATCCCTTTGATGAAGAACGAGCATTGACAACACAGCAAATCGTAATGCCAGTTCTCAACTGTCAAAAGTTATATGGAGATGTGAGGTTAATGTTCATTTTATTTACATTCAACGTTTAAAGGTTAAGTCGGTGCATTCAACAATCAACATTCAACTGATAAAGGTTTCCTCAAACCGACGCGGGAACGCGGGAGCGGGAACGAGATGAATCCGATACTAAAAACCATAGTGGGACATCGGGTGTGATTATTCGTATTCCAAAATGCATACAAGCAACGAAATATATATGGTTTGCTACGTGTACTGTTTTCCCAGCAATTCGCACGGTTCCAAAGTTCCGTTCCCGCTCCCGCGTTTCCGCGTCGATTTGACGGAACCTTAAATTCAATAATAGTGTAGTGAGGTGTTATCATAAACGATTTGTTGTGAATTTATTTGTGTTATCGTGTATTAAAAATATGGAACAAGGCTTCGTGAAGGGAAGTTCGGATAATTTACCGAAGTACAAAGCACCTTTTCGACATGTTCAGTTATTGCAGGGATACAGGTACTGGAGATACAGGAATTAATAACAAATTTTAGAGCACAAACAACAAAAGCTCTCAAAACTTTCAAAACCGCATTAACCTCAAAAAATAAATCAAGGTAGTGTTCGTTGAAGTTTAGATCTGATGGAACTGCTTCACTTGTATCAAATGGGTAGGCAAATGAGTTAGACAGAGACAAACTATTCTTATTGATCACACCGTGAAACAGACGAAAGAACCCATCGGTATCAAATGACAACTGTCATACGACACATTATATTTGAATGAGAATTTGGTGCACAACTTTAACAACGTTGCCAAGTTCAGTTTTGATGAACGTGACGTCACGAAACCACTTTTCTTCTGATTATAGATAAACTAGCGGTCAGAAAAAATAAATAAAAAATCCCGAGTGATATTAGCGTATTTACTTTCTAATTTCAGTGTTACCTCATATCTCTGGAAAGGTCCATTGTAAATGAATGCCTGTTTGAAGTGACAATTATTGATGATTGCCAGTTCAAACTGATTACGTAAAATTGCCAGTTTGATATGGCAATTATTAATAGTTACCAGTCTAAACTGACAATTATCAATATGCCAGTTTGAACTGGCAGTTATTGATAATTGTCAGTTTAAACTGGCAACTATAATTTTTTTCTGCATGTCCGTTTAGAGCTTTCATATCAAACATCACTTACACAGACAAACAAAATCAAGAATTCGGACGCAACAGAGGATGTATATAATCGAGCATTCGTAAACAAGGAACAAGACACAAACAATTGTGGTATTGTGGCCGTTGGGGAGAATCCAAATGAGAATGCAAAATCAGCGCTTCATGTGTCATTGAACATGGAATAATTTCGTTATCGGACCGTACAATCTGAGATGAGTAAAGTTACTGGGAACTTTCACCGTCTTCTGCGGACTTACAGCGTGATCATACTTGCAAGTGGTTATATAAGCACACGGATAATACGTAAAAAACACTGGCAGGTAGAAGATAAGCGACCGAAAAGTTATCGTTATTCGACTTTGAACACATTTCCGACCACAGAAAACCCAAAATCCGAAGTAATCAGTTGAGTTTTCTGTTCCTTGTTGAATATTTTCAAAGCTCTCTATTGCGTAAATAAGCTTCCACTTTCACTGAGGATGCCATGCTGAGCCTAACTTCGAAGATCACAGAATCATTAAATATTAGCAAACCGCGCTTATCTATATTCATTGACTTGTCGAAAGCCTTCGATACCGTCAGTCAGCGTTTACTCTTGCAAGCTCTGGAAGATATTGGTATTCGAGAAAATTGTTTGAAACTATTCGAAAGTTATCTGACAAATATACTCCTGACTCCAAATAGGCTCCAGGGTGGTGTCTGCGGTGACGCAGAAACTATCGAATACGAAGTTCCGCAAGGATCTATACTAAGCCCTATACTATTCAATAATATATATATATATATATATATATATATATATATATATATATATATATATATATAAGTAGAAAAGCTATTGGGTATAACCCTCAAAATTGTGTGCAACCGTAGACACGTGTTTCGAGCTTAAGCTCTCATCAGTTATACCCAATAGCTTTTCTACTTATATTTTCACACATATATATATATATATATATATATATATATATATATATATATATATATATAGAGGTGAAAATTCGTGACTGGCTGTATATTAGTTTGTAGTATTTGTGGGGTTGCAGTCAGGGTTGCGGGCTATTTCAAAGAAAACTCTTTGATACTGTCAAGCTTTCGGTATAATTCGATACCTTCCTCAGGACAACTGAAAATACGCTTTGTACAATAAATGTAGGAAATAATAAATGGAGTACTTACTAACGTGAGAATGAATAATGAAATTGGCAAAAAACGAAAATAAAATATACATGAATTGAAATGAAATGACTGATGTAAGAATGACAGTGACTTAATTTATTTCAGTAATCAAGTTGGAAGATTCTGATTAGAGGGTGATTTTATCCTATGTTTCTCAAAATTAAGTAGATACGTATAAATTTTGCTGAGATTACTCAGGTCAGTTCTTTTGTTCATCGACTGTTCTTCATTATTGATTTGAACCATTTCCATGAAAATTCTTTTAGACAGATTAGTTTCACTATTCAAAATTTCGGTATTATTATAATCCATCCTGTGGTCTCTAGAGATAACATGTCCTGCCAAAGCACATGAATCAACATTTCGTCTACAGTCGCTTTTATGTGAAATAATGCGACCATTCAGTGTTCTAGACGTCTGACCAATATATGACTTAGGACAGTCCATGCAAGGAATTTTATAAATAACATTTGATTTTTGTAATTTTGAAATGGGTGTTTTTACTTTACTATGTAATTTTGATATTGTAGTAATATTTTTCTTGGAGATTTTAATATTGTCAACTTTAAAAACGTTTATCAATTTTGGTGTCAATTCTTGTATATATGGCAGAGATCTGTAGATTGGTAGAGTATTTTCTTATTGGTCTGAATTTTGAGATGGTGTGGGTAGAGTTGCAGTGACGATTCTTTCACAATAGAGTAAATTATTAACTAAAGATTTTGGATAAGAGTTTTCGATAAGAATATTCCGTAAATCGAAAACTCTTATCCAAAATCTTTAGTTAATAATTTACTCTATTGTGAAAGAATCGTCACTGCAACTCTACCCACACCATCTCAAAATTCAGACCAACAAGAAAATACTCTACCAATCTACAGATCTCTGCCATATATACAAGAATTGACACCAAAATTGATAAACGTTTTTAAAGTTGACAATATTAAAATCTCCAAGAAAAATATTACTACAATATCAAAATTACATAGTAAAGTGAAAACACCCATTTCAAAATTACAAAAATCAAATGTTATTTATAAAATTCCTTGCATGGACTGTCCTAAGTCATATATTGGTCAGACGTCTAGAACACTGAATGGTCGCATTATTTCACATAAAAGCGACTGTAGACGAAATGTTGATTCATGTGCTTTGGCAGGACATGTTATCTCTAGAGACCACAGGATGGATTATAATAATACCGAAATTTTGAATAGTGAAACTAATCTGTCTAAAAGAATTTTCATGGAAATGGTTCAAATCAATAATGAAGAACAGTCGATGAACAAAAGAACTGACCTGAGTAATCTCAGCAAAATTTATACGTAACTACTTAATTTTAAGAAACATAGGATAAAATCACCCTCTAATCAGAATCTTCCAACTTGATTACTGAAATAAATTAAGTCACTGTCATTCTTACATCAGTCATTTCATTTCACTTCATGTATATTTTATTTTCGTTTTTTGCCAATTTCATTATTCATTCTCACGTTAGTAAGTACTCCATTTATTATTTCCTACATTTATTGTACAATGCGTATTTTCAGTTGTCCTGAGGAAGGTATCGAATTATACCGAAAGCTTGACAGTATCAAAGAGTTTTCTTTGAAATAGCCCGCAACCCTGACTGCAACCCCACAAATACTACAAACTATATATATATATATATGCTGAATACTTGTTTCAAGGAGCAATAAATGTTCCAGTGACTGCAAAACAGTCGAAAACAATCCTTTAGGAACTCACTATACCTTTGTATAGATTGTATGGCATATGTCCGACAGAAAACAACTACTTCTCTGGCTAATACCTCGACAGATATTGAATTATATCTGTCAGACATATGTGCAAAAATCTTTACTTTGAAGGAACAACTTTGCAAGAACTCTCAGAGACAGACAGCAGGACACCGCCTGATCCAAACAAGGAACCAACTGCAGACCGGTTTCGGGATGAAGTCCCTCATCAGTGCAGACCAGGTTATCACGGTTGTATACACGCGGGGGCCCGGTGCAAGTCATCGTTCGCCGGGATGAACACTGCAATCGCTTACAGGATCCACCACGGCAACAGATTAGAGAGCGCTCCAGAAGGACATTTCGGATGCGAAATGGTATATGCTGAATACTTGTTTCAAGGAGCAATAAATGTTCCAGTGACTGTAAAACAGTCGAAAACAATCCTTTAGGAACTCACTATACCTTTGTATAGATTGTATGGCATATGTCCGACAGAAAACAACTACTTCTCTGGCTAATACCTCGACAGATATTGAATCATATCTGTCAGACATATGTGCAAAGATCCTTACTTTGAAGGAACAACTTTGCAAGAGCTCTCAGAGACAGACAGCAGGACACCGCCTGATCCAAACAAGGAACCAACTGCAGACTGGTTTCGGGATGAAGTCCCTCATCAGTGCAGTCCAGGTTATCACGGTTGTATACACGCGGGGGTCCGGTGCCCGTCATCGTTCGCCGGGATGAACACTGCAATCGCTTACAGGATCCACCACGGCAACAGATTAGATAGCGCTCCAGAAGGACATTTCGGATGCGAAATGGTATATGCTGAATACTTGTTTCAAGAAGCAATAAATGTTCCAGTGACTGTAAAACAGTCGAAAACAATCCTTTAGGAACTCACTATACCTTTGTATAGATTGTATGGCGTATGTCCGACAGAAAACAACTACTTCTCTGGCTAATACCTCGACAGATATTGAATTATATCTGTCAGACATATGTGCAAAGATTCTTACTTTGAAGGAACAACTTTGCAAGAGCTCTCAGAGACAGACAGCAGGACACCGCCTGATCCAAACAAGGAACCAACTGCAGACCGGTTTTGGGATGAAGTCCCTCATCAGTGCAGTCCAGGTTATCACGGTTGTGTACACGCGGGGGCCCGGTGCCCGTCATCGTTCGCCGGGATGAACACTGCAATCGCTTACAGGATCCACCACGGCAACAGATTAGAGAGCGCTCCAGAAGGACATTTCGGATGCGAAATGGTATATGCTGAATACTTGTTTCAAGGAGCAATAAATGTTCCAGTGACTGTAAAACAGTCGAAAACAATCCTTTAGGAACTCACTATACCTTTGTATAGATTGTATGGCGTATGTCCGACAGAAAACAACTACTTCTCTGGCTAATACCTCGACAGATATTGAATTATATCTGTCAGACATATGTGCAAAGATTCTTACTTTGAAGGAACAACTTTGCAAGAGCTCTCAGAGACAGACAGCAGGACACCGCCTGATCCAAACAAGGAACCAACTGCAGACCGGTTTCGGGATGAAGTCCCTCATCAGTCCCGAAACAACAATCCCGAAACCGGTCTGCAGTTGGTTCCTTGTTTGGATCAGGCGGTGTCCTGCTGTCTGTCTCTGAGAACTCTTGCAAAGTTGTTCCTTCAAAGTAAGGATCTTTGCACATATGCCTGACAGATATAATTCAATATCTGTCGAGGTATTAGCCAGAGAAGTAGTTGTTTTCTGTCGGACATATGCCATACAATCTATACAAAGGTATAGTGAGTTCCTAAAGGATCATTTTCGACTGTTTTACAGTCACTGGAACATATATATATATATATATATATATGAAAACTAGAAGTTCGGGTTGAACCGCGTCTGGAATTTGTTGAAATTCGACGTTTCGGCTCCGATTTTGGAGCCATTTTCAAGAATAAGAAGGATAGGTATAGTGAGGAAACGTGATTCTACACTGAGGTCTCAGTCTGCCTACTCCTCAGGTATTATCGCGTTAGGATTTTGTGACTTGACGTCGGGGTCTCAATCTGCTTACTCCCCAAGTCTCGTCACTGGCTCTCTCTAAGGTCTCAATCTGCCTACTCCTTCGAGAGAATATATATATATATATATATATATATATATATATATATATATATATATATATTGGGTATAGCCCTCAAATTGTAGTGCAACCGTAGACAGGTGTTTCGAGCTTAAGCTCTCTTCAGTACGGTAAAATCAAGTGCGAATATGTTTAACACTTGGAAGTAAAAATTGAAACAAAGAAAGTCAACATATATATATATATATATATATATATATATATATATATATATATATATATATATATATATATATATATATAAATGATATGTTTTCACTAGAAACTCAACTTTATTTGGTCCGAATAGCATCACTGTCGACTTAGTGTCATTTAGTCTGAGGTTGTGCGCTGCTGATATATTAAGAGAGCTACAAGATCTTTGTTGATGAAATTTTCAAAGGAATCCATTAATTCGATATCAGGAGAAAGGTACAACTTCGTATCGTCGGCATAATGATGGATAGTACATTTTTTTTCGAAAGTATGGAAATCGGATGTATATAAAGAAAAAAGAAGTGGCCCCAAAATGGATCCCTGAGGTACTCCTTGGATTACAAGCAAGTCGTCCGACACCTGGTCTTCCAAAATGACTTTAGGGCTGCGATTGCCAAGGTAGTTCGATATCAATGAAACTGCATTTCCGGAGAATCCATAATATTTAAGTTTTTCATAGAGAGTATCGTGATCTAAGGAGTCGAATGCATTACTATAATCCGAGAGCGTTAGGCATGTTATTTTTCCTGAATCCGTGGCCTTGAAGATATCATTTACAAGTAAAACACCCTGTATGTATTCTACGAAATAATAATACGTGGCCCACGTATCCAGTAAACAAGTCGCCCGTCAGTTGAAACGAGTAAATAAAATATGGCCACTCCCTCTCAATAATATTTGCCATGGCATTGCCAAGGGTAATGATATGGGAGCAAATTACTAAATTGGACAGTATGGAGAAGATGGACAACGTGGACGTGCCACGCGGAAGGTTTCATTTTGCTAATGGATTCAAACGCAATTATTTTGCGGCTGGGCTTGTTTTCACACACTACCTCAGAGGTCGACACGCACCACCGTGATATCATGGCTGGTTGTGAATATTCCCCAAATTTATGGATCAGGGTGTGAATGTTTCAACAATGGCGATGGAATTAGATAACCTTATACAGTGTGGAACAGCCAATTGGAATAAATTCATTATATATATATATATATATATATATATATATATATATATATAATATAAAAGGAAACGGTATATTTCATAATAGCAATTCCTTGTATTTGTTCCCATTTACCGTTGACGAGTTACTCAATCTGCTAGCAGCTAAATTAAAAAATAAAACTTCCTCCGGTCCAGACGAAATTCTTTCATTTTTGATAAAAAAATGTTTACCATACATAATTGAACTAATTACATACTTAGTCAATTTGTCATTTACAACGGGAAAATTGGGTAAAGTTACTCCGATATACAAAAAATATGATCCACAGAATATGAATAACTACAGGCCAGTCACGGTTCCCTCAGGGTTCTCGAGGTTTCTTGATAGGCTTACGAGTTTTTTGAAGAAATGGAATATCTTAACCAAAAATCAATATGGCTTTCGTCATAGAAAATCAACGGAATCCGCTATTTATGCATTGTATGAACAAGTGGTATCTTATGTGGAAGCAGGAGAGTGCCCTGCTGGAATATTTTGTGATCTCAGCAGTGCATTCGACTGTGTTGATATTGACCTACTTCTAATGAAACTTTCCATATATGGTATAAGAGGCATTGCTTGGGACTGGGTTCATTCCTTTCTTGTAATGAGGAGTCAGTTTGTGTCGATAGTGAAAACAAATAATGATGGATCATGTAGAACACAGTTAGATAGAGCAACTATATACATAGGTGTTCCTCAAGGATCAGTCCTGGGTCCCATGCTCTTAATATTATACAAATGATATCGAAACTGTAACTAAAGATGCCAACTTTGTGATGTACGCAGATGATAAATCTTTAATTATGTCTGAGGTACATGATGACTTGCTAGAATTGAAATGCAACAAGGTTCTTGATGTCTTCAAATATCTTCAAATAAACTGTTCCCTAACATTCAAAAAGCTAACTTCAAGAGGTTCCACAATTGTCAAAGGAGCTGCTTTGATTTGAGTTTGAAGATAAATGATGTTGCACTTAACAATGAAGAATCACTTCAATTTTTCGGAATAACCATCACTGTCTAACATGGAAACAACATTGTAAATTATTGATATCAAAATTACATTCGTCATGTTACTTACTCAGAAACTTACTTTCTATTTTGTCTGAGGCGTAGCTGCTGCACAAGTTGGTTCGAGCATCAGATATGGCATTTGCCTTTGGGGTAATTCCACTTCTTCAGCCGATGTATTTATAGCACAAAAAACAGTTATTTGATCACTAGCCAGGATATATAAAAGGGTTTCGTGTAAATCGTTTTTCAAAAAATGGAACATCTTACAGTAGCTTCTTTGTATATTTATGAAATATGTGTTTTTATCTATTCGAACTAATGTAAATTTAAGATGAATAAAATATTGTTTAAATTGTTGTTGTTTAAAATTGTTTTTTCCGTTAACCAGCTGTCGTCCCCTTACGAACGGCAGCCCTCAAAAGTCGAAACTTGTGCGAGCCAAGGATTAACGAGGTCTTACCTTTTAACGTGCGATTCCTAGCACGATCCGAGGAGAATATCGAAAGGAGGTCCGTTGTCACCCATCCAAACCCTGGCCTCGCTCACCGTTGCTTGGCTTCGGATATCGGTGAACCGGCGCTCTCCGTTCGAGCTATCACCGCGGATAAAAGCATTCCTGATTTTAATACTCGCCAAAAAAATGACTTCCATGTACCGGTTTGTAGGACTAATGTGGTTTAGAAGTCGCCCAACAAGATTGGACTTAAAATTTTTAATAAGCTGCCAACAAAAATGAAAAATTCTTCAACAATATATTCTTTTAAGGAAAACTTAAAAATATTTTTAACTGACTTTTCTTTTTAAAGCGTTAGCGAATTCTTCGAAACCTAGTATTAGTTTTATGTATTGTGACGAGATCTATACAATTTGTGTAATTGTCTGAAAGGATAATAAATGTATCTATCTATCTATTTCAAATATTTTGCATATATTTTTTTGATATCTCGTTTAGTTTTCAAGTTTTAATAGTTTAGTGAAAAAAATGTAGAAATTTTACCGAGTTAATAATTTGTCATCTTTTTTTTGAAATATTTCCCAGACTATTGCCAATACGGAAAAAAATGCATAGGCTTTGTTTGTAGATTTTGAGTTTTGATCAAAAAAGGTATCTTCTGAAATTTCAAAATCTGCCGCCGTCTTTGAGTTTTTGCAGTTTCAATTTTTTTTTATTTTCAATGTTCATTTTACACTATTCGAAGAAAATAAAAACAATTCACATACATTTTTTTGATGTCTCTTTCAGTTTTCGAATTTTTGTCATTCAAACATCAAAAATATATGGAATTTTCACGAGTCGTCACTAAATACTCATTACTTAAAGCTTAATAATTTTTTCTGAGTTTATTATTCGAGATATAAAAAAGCAGAGGAAAATTTTTTGTGAACCCGTTCAAGAACTATCAAACTGTTTCATCCATTTTTGTGTTATACCATCGATTTTGGAATTTTTGGCGTTAAAAAAAATTACGATAGTGAAGATTTTAAAAATCTGGGGGAAAGTCGAAAACTGATTAAAAACCATTTTTTATGCTGTTTTTGACATTTTCAAGAAGTTTATCTCAAGAACAAGGAATGGTGCCACCATAGATTTCAACAAGAATATGTAAAATTATATAATCTTATCATGTAAGATAGTGAACATTTTAAAAATCCCGGGGGAAAGTCAAAAATTAATTAAAATCCAGTTTTTATGCTGTTTTTCTCATTTTCAAGGCTTTTATCCCGAAAACAAAGAATTGTGTCACCATGGAATTTGGAAGAAATAAGAAAAATTATATACTCTTCCTATCTAGCAGAGTTGAAATTTAAAAAATCCCGGTGGAAAGTCGAAAAGTGCTTAAAAACTAGTTTTTATGCTGTTTTTCTCATTTTCGAAGCGTTTATCTCGAAAACAAAGGATGGTGCCACCAAGGAATTCAGCAGAAATATGGAAAATTATATACTTTTTTCATCTACCATATTGAAGATTTAAAAAATCCGGGGGATCAAAAGTGTTGTGTCGTCAGCATACAAACAAGAGAAGGCTTTTGGTGAAATTACAGTCAACTCATGAATGTAAAGTACACATAACACTGGCCTCAGAACAGAGCCCTGGGGTACTCCATACGCCTAGACCGACCAAATACGCCAAGAAAATACCATATACTCAGAAGCTTGTTAAAAAAATTACATAACATTGTAAAAAATAGGTTATTAAATTTTTATCAGGATCTTTTTTACTGTATGTTGAACAGAAGCCATATGCTTCTGTGGATATAGTAAACCTCAGTTTCATATGCTGCTGGACGTTTTAGCAGCTTGTCAGCAGTTAAATATATTCAAGTGTACATGGCTGGAGACGGTCCTGTGACCTATATGCAAACAGTCACTTACATACATAATTTCAGAAAAACTGCATTATAAAGAATCAATAATAACTTCTACAATATACCTTTATCTATTTATTTATTATCTTTGCCCTTCAATAACGTTTACGTGTTTCCTTATGCCGGAATCGTCAATTATTCAAACAAATTCGATATTTCGCAATGCAGCGTCACGTGACACGTTTCAGCCATAACATTTGCATTCACCTCACTTGCAAAGATATAAATATTGATGTAGGTACGGGCTATACGGGTACCTACCTATTTCATGCAACAGTTCGAAATTTTAAAATAAATGAAAGCATATAGTAATTGAGTTAGACAACTCTTCCAAACTATTGCTGCAAGAATCCGGATCCAAACTTTTTGAACCCCAAACAAAAATCATGAATTCCATTTCTTACCTACTGCCAGTACAAGGTTTTGTGTATATTACAATTGTGTTTTAACAATAGACCAAGCTATAGAGGTTTTTTCCCACACAAAATAAAAGACGCAAACGGCTAGTTCGTTAATGGAAACCGCGGTTTTCGCGCCAGCAAAATCGCTTTGAGGAATTTTTAAAACAAGAAATAGTGAAAAAAATGGAAACTTTTTTGGTTTTTTGGAAATATCTCAAAGATTATTCAAGGAATCGTTTTACTTTTGTAGAGTCTTATAAAACCTACAAAATGGTTTTTCATACGCCCAGATCGGTGTATTTTTCACTGAGAAAATTCAGAAAAACCTCGAAAAAGAGACCATTTTTCAAAAATTCATAATTTTTATAAATCTGAAGATGGATAAACAATATTGAAGAAACTGATAGATAAAAACTTGTGGTTCAACTGTGCGCAGGATGGTTTCTGTTCAAGATGTAGTTTTTACACAATCGCGTTATAAACAATTTGAGGGCAAATCTTTCTGAATGCGCCGATTTAAGGGAAATCATCTCACTCAAATTCTGTAAACGGCATTTGGAAGTAGAGATCAATATCTACAGTTTGTATATTTTGGATTTTCACCTGCAAGGTGGGAAATGTGTTGAAAATGTCACTGAAATTTACTCTAAATGCATCAAAGTGCACCCGAAGTCGCCCGAACTCAACTCTTATTAACTTCAGTTCGACTTCGGGTGACTTCGGACGCACTTTGAAGCGTTTTGATCAACTTTCTGTGATATTTTCAACACATTTCCCATCTCTCAGATATTGATCTCTACTCCCAGATGCCGTTTACAGAATTTGAATACGACGATTTCCCTTAAATCTTGCAAGATGTGCCCTTAAATTGTTTATAACGCGATTGTGCAAAAATTACACATCGGACAGAAAACTTCTTGCGCACAGTTGAACCACATGCTATCATCTATCAATTTCTGCAATACCGTTTGTCCAGCTTCAGATTTATAAAAATTATGAATTTTTGTAAAACGGTCTCTTTTTCGAGGTTTTTCCGGATTTTCTCAGTGAAAAAGGCAGCGATCCAGTCGTATAAAAAACTATTTTGTAGGTTTTATAATTTTCTACAAAAGTGCTCTTGACTGTGAAACGATTCCTCCGATAATTTTTGAGATATTCGCAAAAAAACAAAAAAGTTGTAATTTTTTTCACTATTTCTTGTTTAAAAAATTCCACAAAGCGATGTTGCTGGCGCGAAAACCGGGCTTATCATTAACGAACTATCCTATAAAATGTAGAATAGGCCGTTTGCGTCTTTTATTTTGTGTGAAAAGAACCTCTTATTTTTATCTACAGCTTGGCCTACAACTGTACTTTTCAGTAGTAATACCACAAGTGATTGAATTTTCGCGATAAGTCTGTCGATTCATTTCTGAACGAAACTGAATTGCTTCGAGAAAACACCACGAGTCCGCAGGACGAGTGGTGTTTTCTCGATACAATTCAGTTGAGTTCAGAAATAAAAGACAGACTTATGAGATAAATTCAATCACGAGTGGAATTTTGACTATTTCACGAAGCATTAAAAGTATTATTATAAACATGAATAATCAATTCATCATAGCCACTCCTTCGATTTCCTTGTATTTTTCGGTACATTTTCATCGATTTTTTCGTTGATTGATTCGATAGAATTCATCCCAAATCTACTCATTTTTGAATGCGTGCACAGCGTAATCACTTATATTTGACGTTTAACTGTCACATGCTCTGTAAACAAATCTGAAAACACCGAACTTGATAGGCCAATCAGAGTCAAGAGTCAAGTTTGGTATTATCGGTAAGCCGAACTTGACTAGAACTTCTGATTGGTTCATTTCGTAGGTGAGTGAAATAGTCAGTAATAATATCTCGATAAAATGCAGAATTTTCGAAAATTCTTTCACCTTGATGTCACGAAAACTGTGTTGCTAGAAACACTTCAAAAGCTTGGTCGAACGGTGTTTTGTAAAGCAGCACAGTATTAGTGACAAGCAAGGTGACAGTATTTTGAAAATTCTGCATTCTGAAGGGATATTCGATCAGACAATTTCAAGAATGAATAGACGAAGTTAAATAAACGTTATCGGATTTGCCAAATCGGTTCATTTTTGACGTCTTTCTCGTCTTCTCGTCTTTGTCGTTTCTATATCTACCGGGAATGTTGTAACAGTGGAAATGAAGAACTCAGGAATCGTCCAGACACCGATTTGACAATTTCCCTCATATTATATAAACTAAGATGTCTAAAAATCCTGGTGTGTCGACTCATACCTGGAAAACTGTGGGATAAAACGGAAGACAATTCGCCAGCTTGATTAAGAGAAAACAAATGAATTCGTGGTCTGTTTCCCAAATATTCCGCATTTGCGTGTACCGCCACGGTCGGTTTCCTTGTTAGGGTAAATTTACAAGAACAGAAGTTTTCAAGTATTGCCGACGAATGAAATGAGTAAAGAAACGTAATTATTGGAATTTACTGAAAAATTTCACCAATCAGTTTCATTTGTTACATTTTCGACTTATTTATTCAATTTTTTACTGAAATGAAATTCACTAACACAATAATAACCACGCATTTCATTTAGAAATATTGAAGTTAAGCTTCATGAAAAGTCACCATTAGAACCTGTCAACCTTGGGCTAATAAGCGGGAATGGCGGGATTCCGTGTGTGATATATTCGTGCCATGATTTTCATTAAAATGTTTTCTAAGAATACAAGATAATGATGTGATAATCTTCATAATATGGTGGTACTTACTATACTCACTTTCGGTACTGGATATAAATGAATTATTTTGTTCGTCTCTCTGGATTGCCCACAAATGATACAAAAACGGAAGGAAGGAACATGATCAAATTATTATTGTACAAACCATACAAACTACACAGGAAACGATTAGATATTCACAAATTTTATTTTATCACACATGTTTTGCCTGCACACTAGCTTCTTCACTGTCTGATTAAATAAAGTTTGTGGAGGATCGAATCGTTTTTAGTGTAGTTTGTACAATTACTATGGATCTTCAGCAAGTAAATGACGAGTCAATCAGAATAATTAAATTATTATTGAATGAATGTTTAAGGAAATATACAGCAAAATTAAGAAACACATTAATAATAGTAATTAATACAAGGAAATTGCACTATGAAATTTAGATTCTGTCACCATCAGTCACTTTTGGATTGTATTTAAAGTTTGTTGAAATTCCATAAAATTGACAACAGTCATCAATCACTATATCCCTGGAATATTGACAGGACTAAAATTCCATAAAGGCACCATCTCTGGAACCGAGTGAAGAAGCAGACCACTATTTCATTTGTTTATTTGTCTTCTGAAAAATCAAAACAAAATCGAATCACTCGACACACCAGGGTTTTTATACATCTTAATATAAACCAACCAAATGCCATAATTTTTTGAATTGAAACCAATGAGAAAAGGACTTTTCGAAAACAGTGTCTCCAGCCCGTGGTATTTTCAAATCGGTGTTTCGCTTCTTCCTTATTTATACGTTTCCATAGTTACAACAATTTCTGTGAATAGAGAAACGTCAGTTTGACGGTTCAACTCTTCAACTGTCATTAATGACACATGATGAACCGTTCCTGCAATACGCATTTGGTCCATAATAATTTAATGTATTCGTGAAATTATCTGATTGAATATTCCTTCAAAATGCAGAATTTTCAAAATACTTTCACCTTGCCAGCCGCTCGAACTGTGTTGCTGTACAAAACACCACTCGAGCAAGCTCTCGTGGTGTTTCCAAGCAACACAGTTTTCGTGACAGCAAGGTGAAAGTATTTTTTGAAAATTCAGCATTTTGTCGGGATATTACTACTGACAATTTAACTCATGTATAAAAAATCGCATATGCCACAGTGCAATTGTCACTTTCACAGCGGCAAAAGTTAGCTTTAACTAAGATGTCTAAAAACCATGGTGTGTCAACTCATACCTGCAAAACTGTGGGATAAAACGGGAGACAATAAGCCAGCTTGATTAAGAGAAAACAAATGAAATCGTGACCTGTTTCCCAAATATTCCGCATTTGCGTGTACCGCCACGGTCGGTTTTCCTGTTAGGGTAAATTTACAAGCACAGAAGTTTTCAAGTATTGTCGACGGATGACCTGAATAAAGAAACCTAATTATTGAAATTTACTAAATCACTATCACCAATCAGTTATATTTGTTACATTTTCGACTTATTTTTATAATTTTTTACTGAAATGCAATTAACTACAATAATAACCACGCATTTCATTTGGAAGTTTCGAAATTGAGCTTCAAGAAAATTCACCATTAGAACCTGTCAATCTTGTCAAGGCGCGTTCGGTAAAATGATCTCGGAGTTGAGCAGATTTTAGTCACGTGGCCACAAATTAATCGGATCAATCGGTAATAAACGAACGAAACGGGCGTTGGCTTGACATTGACATGCTGATAACCAATAACCACATCCAAATTTGTTCCGTTTTTTTCGTAAAGAATCTTCAAATTTGAAATTTGAACGTTTTGAATATTGCATTAACAAAAAACAATGCTAGTTTTTGTTTCGGAAAATAAAACTATTAATTTTGAGGATGATGGACATAACCTCACACTTTCAAATTAATCGTTCTCGTCTGCCAAAATTCTCTGAACTGGTTTGAAAAACCGAACGATCAAGATTTACCTCCCCTACAATCGCTTGCAAAAAACGAACGATCCAGACTAATCTGACCAGTCCGACGTAAAAACCGAACGCGCTTATAATCATGAATGGCGAGATTCCGTGAAATATATTCGTGCCATTATTTTCATTAAAATGTTTTCTAATAATACAATTAAGATACTATGTGATAATCTTCATAATATGGTGGTACTCACTTTCGGTACTGGATATAGATGAATTATTTTGTTTGTCTCTCTGGATTGCCCACAAATGATACAAAAGCGGAACATGATCAAATTATTATTGTACAGACTACACAGAAAACGATTAGATATTCACAAATTTTATTCAATGTTTCGCCAACACAGCAGCATCTTCACTGTCTGATTGAATAAAGTTTGTGGAGATCGAATCGTTTTCTGTGTATTTTATACAATTACTATGGATCTTCATCAAGTAATGGCCGAGTCAATCAGACAAATTGAATTATCATTGAATGAATGATGAATTTCTAAGAAAGTATGCAGCAAAATGGATAAACACATTAATAATAGTCATCAATACAGGGAAATTGCACTATGAAATTTAGATTCCGTCACAACTATTCATTTTTGAACAGTATTTGAAGTTTGTTAAAATTCCATAAAATGGACCTTTACATTTACGGAAAATAAATTACAAAACTCGTTTAAATCGATAGTTATTAGTCTGAAAAGTCCATTTAACAAAAAGTTCCATTATTTTTCTTTCATTAAAAAAAATATCATATTTGAAAGTGTGCCGCTGACGTCACGTTCATCGGAAATATCTCCCACCATAATCCACGTTCCGAAACAGGCAATACCGTTCTCCTTAAAAGTATAACTTCTAGCATGATATAAGCCGTTGAGAAATAATCAATACATTGTCACTTGATGAACTCATAGATAAAAATCCACATATTAGCTATTTTTTATTGTATTTGTAACTTTCAAATTTTCTGAACGGATCATCCTTTTGATGAAGAACGAGCATTGACAACACAGCAAATCGTAATGACAGTTCTCAATTCTCAAAAGTTATATGGAGATGTGAGGTTAATGTTTATTTTATTTACATTCAACAATCAACATTCAACTGATAAATTCGATAATAGTGTAGTGAGTTGTTATCATAAACGATTTGGTGTGAATTTATTTGTGTAATTGTTCACGGTCTTTCTTGCAATGACTAAAATTTAAAATCATTCCTTGAACTCTGCTTTGAATACAATAATATCACTCACTTGGAAATATTCTTCACAAAAACATATATTTCCGCTTTTCACAAAAGGTTTATTCCTCAGATCAATAAGTAAACATAGATTGGCCCGATGCTACGTAAACATCATATTCACTGAACCGAAGATCATTCTTGCGGAAACTGTTTTGTTTCGGGTTTTTGACATTCGAACCAAAACACAACACCTCTAGCACAGTGCCGTGCTTTTTTAAGGGGGTCAAAATTACTCATGCAAATGCAGTACCTGTGAGCTGCAACAAGTTATGTCACGGTTTTGTCTTAAAATTCCTAGGGTCAATAAAAAGCCGGGGGTTGGCAGCAAATAACTTTTTATGAAAATTTGGGGATTCAAGATAGCGGATTACTTCTGTGATTCATGATGATATTCTTTCCTTAGTTGGATTCTAGGAGTTTTCAGCTATCAAAAATAAAGCATTATTTATGGTCTAAAGTAATTAATTCGAGAGATTTAACAAGTTCCTTGACTATATTTCAAGTTTGGTGCCTGGGGGTTTATGTTGTGTAGATCAAGTTTCAACGAATCAATACGAATATTTGAATAAATATGGACCAGTTGCATAAAGCCTTCTGTTAACGTAGGTAACATAACTGGTGAGCTTAGACATGCGTTGCCATAGTAATCATCAAATCAAATATTTATTTGTCTGTTAAATTCTTTATGCAACTGGCCCTATGAGTAAAGAAACCTTCTCCAACATCTATAAATAAATTGTTCATTCTGTTGAGTATTATCCTTCCTAAATTTTGGACCAGTTCATTCATATGGCAAGTACCTGTCAGAAAACAACTACTCTCCTGGCTAAGACCACGACGGGGGTTGAATTAAATCAGATACTTGTGCAACGTTCCTCAAAGCATCAGAGAACGCAAGTGCCAGTGTTTTGTTTTGATGAAGTGTTGTTTAAATTTTCCTGTGTGTTTTCGTGGTTTTTGTCCTGCTTAAGCAACTTAAAGTTACATTTGGAATATTTTTCAAAATAGTGCAGTGGTTCAGTGAGACACAATGTCGAAATACTGCTTTGTTTTCAAAACAAATGAAGTACGTACTTCCCGGACTAGTCCGGGAAGTGCTACTTTCCCAAAGAAAAAGTGTCCGGGAAGTCAACACTTCCCGGATGGTTGCCGAAAAAGTACTTTCTTGTACAGAAAACGATCCGAGAAAATTTTTGCCGGATTGTTTATATTTTAGACAGTTATTGAATTCACGCAAACAATATGTAGAATTCCTTAGTTTTTGATAATGCTGATTGCGATTTCAGAAAAAATAGTATGTGTACCTCGTAGTAAAAGCACATTCCCAGACTTCAATGCTTGTTGGCCTTGGCCAACAATTTACATTGTCGTCCGGGAATGTATTGCTTTTGCTACTAGATACACAATATACTATTCCCATACAGAAAACGATCCGAGAAAATTTTTGCCGGCTTGTTTACATTTTAGACAGTTATTGAATTCACGCAAACAATATGTAGAATTCCTTAGTTTTTGATAATGCTGATTGCGATTTGAGAAAAAATAGTATGTGTACCTCGTAGTAAAAGCACATTCCCAGACTTCAATGCTTGTTGGCCTTGGCCAACAATTTACATTGTCGTCCGGGAATGTATAGCTTTTGCTACTAGATACACAATATACTATTCCCATACAGAAAACGATCCGAGAAAATTTTTGCCGGCTTGTTTACATTTCAGACAGTTATTGAATTCACGCAAACAATATGTAGAATTCCTTAGTTTCTGATAATGCTGATTGCGATTTCAGAAAAAATGGTATGTGTACCTCGTAGTAAAAGCACATTCCCAGATTTCAATGCTTGTTGGCCTCGGCTTAACGACTCGGCCAACAATTTACATTGTCGTCCGGGAATGTATTGCTTTTACTACTAGATACACAATATACTCTTCCCGTACAGAAAACGATCCGAGAAAATTTTTGCCGGCTTGTTTACATTTTAGACAGTTATTGAATTCACGCAAACAATATGTAGAATTCCTTAGTTTTTGATAATGCTGATTGCGATTTCAGAAAAAATAGTATGTGTACCTCGTAGTAAAAGCACATTCCCAGACTTCAATGCTTGTTGGCCTTGGCCAACAATTTACATTGTCGTCCGGGAATTTATTGCTTTTGCTACTAGATACACAATATACTATTCCCATACAGAAAACGATCCGAGAAAATTTTTGCAGGCTGTTTACATTTTAGACAGTTATTGAATTCACGCAAACAATATGTAGTATTCCTTAGTTTTTGATAATGCTGATTGCGATTTCAGAAAAAATAGTATGTGTACCTCGTAGTATAAGCACATTCCCAGACTTCAATGCTTGTTGGCCTTGGCCAACAATTTACATTGTCGTCCGGGAATGTATTGCTTTTGCTACTAGATACACAATATACTATTCCCATACAGAAAACGATCCGAGAAAATTTTTGCCGGCTTGTTTACATTTTAGACAGTTATTGAATTCACGTAAACAATATGTAGAATTCCTTAGTTTTTGATAATGCTGATTGCGATTTCAGAAAAAATAGTATGTGTACTTCGTAGTAAAAGCACATTCCCAGACTTCAATGCTTGTTGGCCTTGGCCAACAATTTACATTGTCGTCCGGGAATGTATTGCTTTTGCTACTAGATACACAATATACTATTCCCATACAGAAAACGATCCGAGAAAATTTTTGCAGGCTTGTTTACATTTTAGACAGTTATTGAATTCACGCAAACAATATGTAGTATTCCTTAGTTTTTGATAATGCTGATTGCGATTTCAGAAAAAATAGTATGTGTACCTCGTAGTAAAAGCACATTCCCAGACTTCAATGCTTGTTGGCCTTGGCCAACAATTTACATTGTCGTCCGGGTATGTATAGCTTTTGCTACTAGATACACAATATACTATTCCCATACAGAAAACGATCAGAGAAAATTTTTGCCGGCTTGTTTACATTTCAGACAGTTATTGAATTCACGCAAACAATATGTAGAATTCCTTAGTTTCTGATAATGCTGATTGCGATTTCAGAAAAAATGGTATGTGTACCTCGTAGTAAAAACACATTCCCAGACTTCAATGCTTGTTGGCCTTGGCCAACAATTTACATTGTCGTCCGGGAATGTATAGATTTTGCTACTAGATACACAATATACTATTCCCATACAGAAAACGATCCGAGAAAATTTTTGCCGGCTTGTTTACATTTCAGACAGTTATTGAATTCACGCAAACAATATGTAGAATTCCTTAGTTTCTGATAATGCTGATTGCGATTTCAGAAAAAATGGTATGTGTACCTCGTAGTAAAAGCACATTCCCAGACTTCAATGCTTGTTGGCCTCGGCTTAACGACTCGGCCAACAATTTACATTGTCGTCCGGGAATGTATTGCTTTTACTACTAGATACACAATATACTCTTCCCGTACAGAAAACGATCCGAGAAAATTTTTGCCGGCTTGTTTACATTTTAGACAGTTATTGAATTCACGCAAACAATATGTAGAATTCCTTAGTTTCTGATAATGCTGATTGCGATTTCAGAAAAAATAGTATGTGTACCTCATAGTAAAAGCACATTCCCAGACTTCAATGCTTGTTGGCCTTGGCCAACAATTTACATTGTCGTCCGGGAATGTATTGCTTTTACTACTAGATACACAATATACTCTCTCTTGTGATAGAAGAATATTTTCACACTGGTTAGCAATAATAACATTAGCCTTGACGCAGTTGAGTAAGTGTCAAAATTATTGCTGTCACGTTTTCAGTCGAAAATATAAAAAGTATCATCAATAGGCCTTTTCGGAAACCTACTCGGGTTGACACGATCCCTAACCCCCCCGTTCGTATACCTAACCCGAGTAACCGACCCGAGTTCGGAAACTTCGGTGTTGCTGACTCGATCAGTGGCCCGGGTTGTTATTTTGTAACCCAACTGAAAAGCAGGGTCACTAGAGTCGCTTGGAGAACCGCATGCGCATAAACAAACAAAAAGCTGAGTTGATGTTTTGTTGTCTGATCGAAACTCGAGAGTTTGGTTATGGTGAAGTTGTATGTAGATTGATTATTTGATATTTCTTATTATTTGGTATTTGATTGATCATGAATAAAAGGCAAATAATAGCAACAATATTAGCATCCCATGATTTTCTTGACGAAGAAAACGAAATAGAGGAGCAGGCGGTATCCTGTATGATGTTATCGATGATGAGAAACGTCCCCAAACGAAAACGAATTTGTGTCCAGAATTACGAAGAAGTAATTTTACGGTATTCCATTACAGGTAAAAGTGATGACTGATGAAGTTTTTTTCACAAATTAATGATTTTGTTGCCTAGAGTTCCAGAGCCATTTTCGATTCGAAAGAACAACAATACAAATTATATTGGAACAAATGGGCAATAAGATTTATCAGGCAAATGCTCTAGGTGGTAGACCATTATGTCCACAGAAGCAGCTACTAATAACAATATGGATGTTAGCAAATCAGGAAGTGTACAGGTAAGTTTATCATCTATCCAGAAAGTATTGGAAAGTAAGTTGTATAATCATTTTTTTATAGATCAGTAGCAGACCGTTTTGATGTCGCATTGAGTACAGCCTGGGAATATTTTCAAAGAATTGTTGGTGTCTTGGTTGAAGTGTCGCCAGATTATATTAAGTGGCCCGAAGCATATGAGAATGTGAGCAAAGGCTTCAAAAAAAGAAGAGGTTTAGATGGTGTTATAGGGGCTATGGATGGAACACATATTCCTATAGTATCTCCCAAATTGATGCCCAACAAATATTTGAATAGGAAACAGTTCCATTCTATTGTTTTACAAGCTGTTTGCGATGCTTCCTATAAATTCACCGATACTTTTGCAGGTATTTTTTTCACCAAATTATGTAGTACTTCACTGCTTGATCAATACTGTCGTGTATAGACTTAACACCTAGTATTCAAATTATTTTTCATTTTTAGGTTGTCCAGGAAGTGTCCACGATGCAAGAGTGTTCAAGTTATCTCCATTGTATAGACAAATAATGCCAACTGTTAGTGAAGAATACCATTTGTTGGGTGATACTGCTTATCCTAATTCAATGAATTTGATAACACCATATAAAGATAATGGATATCTAACCCAACAACAAAAAAGATTCAATTACTTCCATTCATCAACTAGAGTTTATATTGAACAATCATTTGGTTTGCTGAAAGGAAGATTCAGAATTTTAAAATTTATGAATATATACAGAACAGAATTTATACCAAATGTTATAATTGCCTGTTGTGTTTTACACAATATCTGTATGCAGCAAAAGGATCAGGACATTGAAATATATTTAGATGATTGTGATAATGGGCAAAGCATTGATCAAATAGTTCCAGATGACCCTGTGTCATGCAGTAAAAGAGACAAAATGTGTGCACAAATTGTAATATAGTTTATTTTTGTTACTATTGTTTCATAATCATTATCTAGTAGGACTGATCCTAAATTTTCACTATTCTACTTATTTGTTTCAATATATTGTCACACATTTCTTGAGTCATTAATAAATTTGACACATCCATTGACCACCAAGCTTTTTATTTCAGAATATTTTATTTGTATATAAAAAACAGACAAAGGGGAAACACATTTATTTCCATATATATTTGAACTAACTTATGGCATAACAGACAACAAAAAACTCAAAAACATTCTAGAAAATAAATATTCCAACAAATAAAACATCTTAGAATTATCACATGAAAATATATCAGTCTAAAAAATAACAGAAAAGAACATTCTTGGAAATGAAACACTTTCAAAAACATTATTTAAGGAATGAAAATCGCAGATCATTTCTCTGTCAACTTTTCCAAAATTTTCAGGAGGCTGTCCTGTCTTCTCATCTTTTCTTCGTGGCGCTTTTGACAGTCCTCCGGGAATCTCTTAAACCACTCTGGTTCTTCCCCAGGTTTTTTTCTCTTTATTCCTTGAGTATTGTTCTGCAAATAAAATTAGTCATTTAAATGCAACAATCTAAAGTACTAGTAAGTTTTTGATAATTTTTCAATGTATAATATATTTCAAGTTTTTGGTATCATCATTATGAATAGATGTCCTTCATTTGCAGTATAGTATTATTGGATTACCTGTACACTTTCATGAGGGGTGTTCTCTTGGCCAACTTGAGTTGACATAGATGATGCCAATAATGGTCCTTCCAAGTTACTACAAGTAGAAACAGGGTTGACATCTGGATCTTTGCAAAAAATGAGATCCATTTCTCTGAAGAATGGCCAGGATTTTGCACCTCTCCCGGTGCTATTATTATTATCAACTATTTTTTTGTACGTTTTCTTCAAATTCTTGAATTTGTTTTCACACTGCTCTGATGATACATTAAATTTACTGACTCTCCTAATCTCATCAGCTATTGCTTTCCAAATCTTTCTGTTCCTTGTTTTTTTATCATCAAATTTTGATTTATGCTGATCATACAATTGTATAAGTAATTGAACTTGGGATGTGGTCCAATGTAACTTCTCGAATGATTCTGAAATGAACCATTTGAACACATAAGATCTCAACACAGACATAATAGGAATACAATACAGCATAAATACCCACCATGATTTTCATCCATTGGGGCTCGAAACATTTCTACATTTTCTTCTTCAACACCATCAGTTTCCAATTCATCATTTTGGCTCCAAGTATCATGAGCAAATTCATCATTCTGTGAATAAACTAAATATTTCATGGATAAAAAATGAATAATAGTGTGATTGCAGAATGATTATACCTTCAATCCGATCATCATTTCCTAATTCATTCAAATTCTTCCGTACCTGAACTGAAAAAAATCCATTTTGACAAATTTTAACTTATGAATTAATGATAATATACCCGGTGATTGATGAGCTTGTTTCATATGTCGTCGTATATTAGATTCTTGGCTAATGACTCCGCAGATTGCACACCTTGCCAAATTTTCCTCTATTTGCATTTTGAATCTGGGCAGCAAAAATCAAAATCGAATTTCACAAATTTGAAATTTTCAGGTTATGTTGTAGTCGCTCACAGTGTCATTAGTGTCAATTGAAAATTCAGCAACGGATACGTTCGTAAACTAAGGTACTCGGGTAGGTGATCCTAGGGATCCGTCACGTGATCGGACTAGTAACCCGGAGTCAGTTTCCGAAAATGCCTAATGTATCCAGTGATTCAGAATCAGAGTATGAAAATACACCACCTGAAATTACAAAGAGTGCAAATAATATACTAGAAAGTTTACTACCAAAAATATCAAAGAATGAATATTAAAAATATTACAAACTGTTCATGGATTGGAAACAAACAAAGCAAACGGATTCCTTTTCAGAAAACATTTTGATTGCGTTTTTTGGTGAATTATCGGAAAAATGGAAATCTTCAACAATCAATACAAAGTAGAATGTTTCTTGAATTATTTAGTGTTTACCTAATATAATTCAAAACTTCATGGAAGGGGGAGGGTGGCTACTGGCGAGAGGGAGAGAGTACGAGCGATAGAGAGATAGAGACAGCGAGCGAGAGTGAGAGAGAGAGAGAGATGGCGAGAGTGCGTCCGAGCGACAGAGAGACCAAAAATGAAAAAAAAAACCATTATGCAATAATAATTCCATCTCCAGGCCTGGGTATTGGTAAAATCCTCTGCAGCGCGCGATTTTGATATTGAAAATACGGCTCATCAGCACGCACTACTGTTAAACGTTCTAAGAACCCAGGTACATGTTGAGGTGGAGCAAAGTTCGAAATTATTAATATCGGTCGAAAGAATTTTACGGTTTTAGTTGGTTTGTGTTTAATCCTCATGCATGTAACCTCTCCAGCTAACAACGTTTTTAAAACAGAATAGTTCGAGTGGCTACATGCACGAGGATCAAACTCGTCTATTTTAATGAATTTATGAGATGTATTTAAGTTTTGTAAGAAGAAATCATCGGTTACAGTTCAGTGTTAATTTTTGTATATTTTTAGTATTTAATGAATGAAAATTCGTGATGCTCGTGGATCCTCACGCTCGCCTTCGGCTCACGCTCGGAACTTTCCACTCGCTTCGAATTTTCATTCAAACCTTGTTACAAAATATACTATTCTCGCAGATTAAAAGTTTTTTTTGTAAAAGTAAAATAACCAACAAATAAAAACTCACACGTGTAGAAAATTTCAAACTTCATTTCAGATGGCCCTTCTTTTACGCAATTTTTTTCCAGTACACCAAAACAGTGTATATTACCGTTTCACATATTTCCGCGGTATAACAATATCTTGAACTCACTATTATAATTATAGATCTGATGAATGAAGATATCTTTCAAAATGGGAAAATTTGGACTTCGCGGTTAAGCCGCGGTTGGATTTGGAGAAAATTAACGATGCATATCCTTCTCAACTGCCAAGTGATATATCAGTTGTGGTTTGTGTGGATTTCCTGTTGGAAATCACTATCAGCCAATATTTCCCTACCGTTATTTCCTGTATATGGATTATTATTAGCGAAAACAAATCTCAAAGACAGCAGGATTTTGATAAGCATTCAGAAAACTGAAAGGAAGGAATTGGCAAAATACGCCAACCGGCAAGGAAAAATTATCAATTTGAACGATACAAATATATTAGAAAATACAGGGTCTGCCATTTGTATTTCGAAAATAAAAGGCATCTCCACAGAAAATTTTAAATAAATCAACGTAAAAAAACTTTATTGAAAAAAATTTTTGTTTATTCACTTACTAAAACGTAAAAAAACACTTCAAATAAATCCTCAAAGTTTACATTTCTCCAAAATTTGAATCTGTTAGTATGTAGCGTTTTAAGAAAAAAACGATTCTACATTTGAGAGGAAAAATTTTATTTCGCCCTGTATGAAATCTTGGGAGACATTGTCGTTCACTCCGTTATTTCGACCATTTCTATATGTACATTTCTCCAAAATTTGACTTTGTTAGTATGTAGCGTTTTAAGAAAAAATCGATTCTACATTTGAGAGGAAAATTTTTATTTCGCCCTGTATGAAATCTTGGGAGACATTGTCGTTCACTCCATCATTCGACCATTTCTATCTGTACATTTCTCCAAAATGTGAATCTGTTAGTATGTAGCGTTTTAAGAAAAAATCGATCCTACATTTGAGAGGAAAATTTTTATTTCGCCCTGTATGAAATCTTTGGAGACATTGTCGTTCACTCCATTATTTCGACCATTTCTATCTGTACATTTCTCCAAAATTTGAATCTGTTAGTATGTAGCGTTTTAAGAAAAAAACGATTCAACATTTGAGAGGAAAATTTTTATTTCGCCCTGTATGAAATATTGGGAGACATTGTCAATCACTCCGTTATTTCGACCATTTCTATCAGTACATTCCTCCAAAATTTGAATCTGTTAGTATGTAGCGTTTTAAGAAAAAATCGATTCTACATTTGAGAGGAAAATTTTTATTTCGCCCTGTATGAAACCATGGGAGACATTGTCGTTCACTCCATTATTTCGACCATTTCTATCTGAATATATCTCCAAAATTTTAATCTGTTAGTATGTAGCGTTTCTAGAAAAAAAACGATTCTACATTTGAGAGCACAATTTCTATTTCGCCCTGTATGAAATCTTGGGAGACATTGTCGTTCACTCCATTATTTCGACCATTTCTATCTGTACATTCCTCCAAAATTTGAATCTGTTAGTATGTAGCGTTTTAAGAAAAAATCGATTCTACATTTGAGATGAAAATTTTTATTTCGCCCTGTATGAAACCATGGGAGACATTGTCGTTCACTCCATTATTTCGACCATTTCTATCTGAATATATCTCCAAAATTTTAATCTGTTAGTATGTAGCGTTTCTAGAAAAAAAACGATTCTACATTTGAGAGCACAATTTCTATTTCGCCCTGTATGAAATCTTGGGAGACATTGTCGTTCACTCCATTATTTCGACCATTTCTATCTGTACATTCCTCCAAAATTTGAATCTGTTAGTATGTAGCGTTTTAAGAAAAAAACGATTCAACATTTGAGAAGAAAATTTTTATTTCGCCCTGTATGAAATCTTGGGAGACATTCTCGTTCACTCCATTATTTGGACCATTTCTATCTGTACATTACTGCAAAACCTGAATCTGTTAGTATGTAGCGTTTGAAGAAAAAATCGATTCTACATTTGAGAGGAAAATTTTTATTTCGCCCTGATTGAAATCTTGGGAGACATTCTCATTCACTCCATTATTTCGACCATTTCTATCTGTACATTCCTCCAAAATTTGAATCTGTTAGTATGTAGCGTTTTAAGAAAAAAACGATTCAACATTTGAGAAGAAAATTTTTATTTCGCCCTGTATGAAATCTTGGGAGACATTTTCGTTCACTCCATTATTTCCACCATTTCTATCTGTACATTTCTCCAGAATTTGAATCTGTTAGTATATAGCGTTTAAAGAAAAAAATCGATTCTTTACTCGAAAGGAAAATTTTTATTTCGCCCTATATGAAATCTTGGGAGACATTCTTGTGATTTTTTTTAATATTCTCGAAATTTTGTAATTATCAAAAAAATGGCAAAAATTGAAAGTTGCAACAGAACGTTTAAATTCGAGACATATGTGTAAAATGATAGAAACAATGATACTATCAAATTGTAATCCAAAATCGATCTCACGTACATGAAATCAGGTAGTAGCGATTTTTTTTGACCTCGGTGCCACTTCGAAACCTAGTTGACCAGCCCAGCCCAAATACTGCATTTTTTTCAAATATCGGCCATTTTAACCATGAAGGAATAGTTTTTTTTTTAACCAAGACCACCCTTTTAAACTAGATAGAATTTGCTAACTTTTGATATGAATGATACGTAAGTTTGTCTTCCGTACTGTATATTAATATTGTAATTACGAGGATGTACTGATATCTAGTTTGCATAGACCAGTTCCCTGCATAAACAAAATATTGCGTTACCATAGCAACGAACAATAACTTATTAGAAGTGTCAGTGTAAAGTTTGACGTCAAAAAAGTTAACCAGAGTTACGCAATAAAATAAAAGAAAAAATATATCCACCGAAATTGTGAAAATCGAAAAATTGGAGTATCGAGCCGTCATCAAGTACCTGTATTTAAAAGGGTTAAGAGGTAAGCAGATTTACGAAGATATGCTTAATACCCTTGGTGAGCAATGTCCTTCGTATGCGACCGTGAAAAATTGGACTGCAAGCTTCAAAAGAGGTAAAATTTCCATTGAAGATGATGACAGATCGGGAAGGTCAGTTTCATGACATGATTTTAACAGACCGTCGAATTGGGCTAAAACGGATATCTGAAGCACTGAATCTTTCTTACGAACGCGTTCATCATATAGTTCACGTCAATTTGGACATGAGAAAAATTGCTGCAAAATGGATCCCCAAATGTTTGAATGTTGACCAAAAGCTTGCAAGGGTAGTAGCATCGCGTTCGATCTGTGCTCGATTTGAAAACGATGTAGACTTCAAAAATCTGCTGGAAAAGTTCAGTTTTTTGGGATTGCCATGACATTACTGATCACTCTACGGGAAAAAATTAAAGAGAAAAGACGCGGAAAGCTATCCAAAGGTGCTTTGTTTTTGCAGGACAACGCGTCTGCACACGAATCTCATGTTGACATGCAAAAAATTCGTGATTTAGGGTTTGAATTACTATATAGGGGTTACTAATGAACGATTTGTTATTTGTGCATGATTTCGAGAAATCGGTTTTTCGCCATTTTGACGGTTAATTTGAAGTTATGTCGAAAAGTGTTGAATAGAAAAGTTTTTGATTTTTTCATTATCTACAATTTTTCCATTGGGAATTTACCGCTAAGAGGTCATGCTTCGCCGCAAATCGCAAAAAACTGTTTTCAACCCCTAAACTGCATCCCCAGTTCACTATTTCGAGTGTTTTCGTGTTTAAATATTTTTTTTTCCGAAAGTTGGAACCTAAACAACATTTTCCACGTGGTCCTTGCCTGTTACTTTTTTCACAAAAATTATAGGAACCAGTCTACAAGTCGAATTTCCAAATAAATCATTAATAAAAGTTTTTTCCGTATGAAGCCAACTTCTTTGAAGGACCCTGTATGTGATATAAAACAAATCGGCTCAATTGGGTATTGCACATAGGTACGCAACTTTCCCCCTGTTCAGAACTTTCCAAGACAATAATACCAGTCAAAAAATAACCGACCAACCTGTATTTTAAAAAAACCGACGAGCAACAAGAGCTTATCGCCAGTTATCGCTGCCCTACTGGGAATTCTTACTCTACCGCGTTCTTTCCCTAACACATTTCCGTTGAGAAAGACCCGTGACTCATAAAAGCGTCCCACTGCGAACTATATCGTTCATTTGTTCCGCGAGAAGCTCGTACGTTATACGCAGCCCCATACCTTCCCATTCAACTCGTAGGTAGTCAGTCTAGTCGGCCAGGTGTTGGCCAAACAGTTGAAAGACGTTGAACAAAGCACTCTCGATCCGCTCTCCTCAAAGCGACGCGATACCTCGTTGGTACAACTTCGTAAACGATCGACAATCGTACAAAGCACGCTCGATTTCCAGTTCAATATGGCAAATTCGGCTAGTTTCGTTGTTGTTTTTAGTGTCTTGTGCGTGATTTTGTCACAGAATCTCTTGGGGGTGGTAGCCCAAGTCAACGACACTGACCCGAGAAACAAAGAGGTACTACCTGGAAATGAGACTTCTCAAGGGGTAAAGCCTATAGATGTAAAGCCTGTGGACGTGAAGCCTGTAGATGTGAAGCCTGTGGACGTGAAGCCTGTAGATGTAAAGCCTGTGGAGGCGAAGCCTGTAGATGTAAAGCCTGTAGAGGTGAAGCCAGTAGAGGTAAAGCCTGTAGAGGTAAAGCCTGTAGAGGTGAAGCCTGTAGAGGTAAAGCCTGTAGAGGTAAAGCCTGTAGAGGTAAAGCCTGAAGAGAAGAAGCCTGAGGAGAAGAAGCCCGAGGAGAAGGAGCCAAAAGAAGAGCCCAATTCCAAGGTAGAAGAAACGGCAGCAGTCCACACAGCGGATCCAAAGGCGAACGCTCAAAAAAATGGAACCGAGAACGGTAAAGGAAGTGCTTCTTCTTTGTGCTTCAACTCTGGACTCTTTGTACTGGTCGGAGCTCTGCTTCTGAGGCTGTGAACTGACAGTGTGTAGAGAAGCGGTGAAACTTAGGTACTGTCTTTGGGTTGTCCAATTTCCGTAAAGTTACCATTCAAATTTTCAGAGTTGGCGGAGATTGGAAAGTGTGGTGAAAATCGACATGTCTTGTTGTTATTCTAGTTCTATGGAAATTTATGTTGCACACTGATTTTTTTATATGAGAAAGGTATTTTGGTTGTGTTCGGTATGTTCATGGTTTGGCTATCATCAAAAAAGAATTAAATTTGTTTTTTGTAAGAAATGTTACCTATTCCAAATTGGATGAACTTTTAAGAATTCATTTTACTGAAACGGAGAATTTTGTTTGAATGTTTTATTTTTCGGAAAGAATTTTCAATGAGTTTTGATTGTATGAAAGAATGAAAATGGAAATAGTTTGTAAAATAAGTAGTATGAATTGCCTGAATATCAACTGATAAGTTTGGTGATCCTCAATTTGCTTTTCATAGAGGTTTGCTTGGGATGTGGATCAATAAAATAGGAGAAAAACTATTGTTTTTATTGCCAAAGTTTCGAAGTACATTCAATTCATCATCAGGGATCTGTAGCAATGTATTTTTTGTTTGTATTACTTGCTATTACACTTTAACAAGAACGAAAGTTTAAATATTTACGAGGATTTAGCAAACATTTGTTTTCCTTTGTTCGAAATCCTCAGTTATTTTAAACATACAAACAAAAAATCCGTTGGTACCGATCTCCGATACTGATGATGAATTAAATGTATCGAAACGTTGGCAATAAAAACAATAGTTTTTCTCCGATTTTAAGTATCCACATTCCAGCCAAACCTCTATAAAAATCCATTCAAATTCTGCGGAATGGTTAGTATTGATTTTTCTATGAAAGATAATTTGGGATGAATATTATTATATATTGTATTATATTATTATTGTGTAATTTGTGTCATATACTGCTTGATCTAAATTGAGCAGGCACCATTGCCAAAATTGACGCTACGAGTTCAGTTGGTGGCCAAACGATTGGTATTTGTCATGGTCATCTCGATGCTTGAGACAAAAAAAGTTAAAGTCTCAAAATTTTTCGTGAAATGTTTTTTTTTTTGTAACGGAACACCCTATACTGTATCATGTATTTCGATTCATGATCACATTTTCAATAAAAAAGCTCTTATGGCTTCTCTTGTCAAAATTAAAAATAGAGATTTTTTTATGGAAAAATTTTATTTCATTTTAAAATCTCAAAAATAATTCGGATTTGATAAACCTCTGTAAATTCTGTAAATGTTCAAAAACACTTTCCACTCGTTGACTTTTAGGCCTTTTCTTGACACGTTGACACTACGTGATACTTTCAATACAGTTCCGCCATTAATATACAGCTCTAATACGATTATTCAATGCGTTTACATTAGTATGTTTCATTTTGTTTATGTCATTTCTCAGAAATCCTCAAAAATAAAAATCGAAGGGTGCCAAATCTGGTATGCGAGGGAGCCACTTAACAGAACCATTTGAAGCAATCAGTCTGCTTTCAAAACTTAGTAGCAAAATTCTTTTAATGCAACTGAAATTATGGGTTAGGGCTCCATCCTCCATCTGAGGAGCCGGATGAAGCCCAAGCCCATAATTTCAGTGGCATAAAAATAATATTGCGACGCTAGATGCTACAAGTGGCTCGTTCACCAGATATGACACCCCTTGATTCAGTAAAGAAGATGGCCCAAATATTTGCAACAAAAAGGCGGTGTTTTTGACCATTTACTTAATACATCTCAGCGTTTAATCAAAACCGAACAGTTATTGAGATTTAATAATGTAATGAATGTTACAGAAAAAAAACTTTCTCATTCTCAGCTTAGACAATAAAATGTTCATATGATTTTTTTGTTAAGGATGTGATCTAGAATCGAAATACATAATGAAATATAGGGGGTTCCACTTAAAAATGCATTTCATGAAATATTTTGAGAGCGCGACTGTCGTTTTTTATATTTTGAGCATTGAGATGGCCATGAAAAATGCAACTTGCTTGCTGATTTAACTGAATTCGTAGCGCCAGTAATATGGTGCCAACTCAATTTAGAACAGGTTGTAAACAATGCAAAAATGATGATTTGTAGTAGTTCTAAAAATTCTTGGATATGATGAAAAGAAATTTGGAAAAACTAACACGTACGCTTTTTCTTCAAGAAAAATCTTGAAATTATTCATATAATTGTTCGATTTTATATTCCAAGTTACATGTACTTATATTGCTGTATTTTGTTTGATCAATCGCCACTTTTATAATTTTGGAAAATTGTTACGTTCTAAAATTATATTGACTACAGAAATGATCTACGATTTTCAAATTCAAGACCGTTACTGTTTATGCTTATGTTCTCAATTGTTTTTATGAAATTTACTTTTGAAAAAAATAAATTATTATTATTTAAAAGTTGTTTTTACTGCAGTTATGGAAATCATCCCGAAAAATCATGGATGCAGAGAATCTTAAACAGGGTTGACTCCATTATTGTTTTCTGGCGTTCTAGAAATGGCAATAAAAATTATTTCAAATATCTTATAATTATCTATTATCGAGATTATAAGACATGTTTATCATTATTATCACTAACTTTGTTGTACTAAAAAAGTTAATCAAATTTAAGAATCAATTGAAAGTTTGGTTTTGTGGAAGATATTCGTTTTTTGACATGGTTTTTTTGGGAATTCCAGTCTGAAAAAAAAATGTGAATTCAAGGAAATCTACAAAAGTATAGAAGACTCGGTCCTATGACTAGTTTTTGGGATACAGTCCCTCAAAGGTTCCCATGGGAACTTTTGATCAGGATAATGCAGCGTCGCAAAATTCTTTCTCGGCAACTGAAATTAAGGGCTAGGGCTTCACAGACAAGCAGGATGAAGCCCCAACCCATGATTTCAGTTGCCTAAAAAGAATGCTGCGACGCTAGAAGCCACAAATAGTCCTAAGTAGCCACCTCTTTCACCAGATATGACACCTCTCGATTTTGTCAAGAAGAGGCCCCGAATATGTGCAACAGGAAGGCGGTTCAAAGGAAGGAAGTTCAAGTTAACTAAAAAATATGTTTATCTTTTTCAAAAATCTTTGACGTTTCCAAGGCAACGCCTACTTTATCGCAACTCTCTGAAAACTATATTTTTATTAGGTTTGGAGGTGACAAGGATCAGTTTCATTTGTATTTTATTCGACTTTGTCAATAACAGAGCAAAAAACAAAAAAATCTAATCTGACGAAGTCAAATTCAGAAGAAACAATGGAAAATTTCATCGAAAGAGGTTGGTCACCCTGTATTTCGACAACGAGTTATGGAATAACCTGACGAAAATCCCATTAAAATTCTATTATGAGAGAATAATACCAAACACTTAAATTCAGCTTTGAATGTGCCTCATCAATTTGGTATTCGATAATAATAATTATGTTCTGATTGAAACCGTGCCAAGATCGATTTTATTTTTAGTGGCGATTGATTTTTCCTCCTAGCGACTGTTTATTTATTATTTCGCTTGTATTGATTGTACATAGTGATACCCATAGTCTATTCCACAAGAACTATTTTGGTGAATTTCTCTTCAAGGGCATCAAAAATTATTTTCCATGGCTCATTCGATTCGGAATGACCTCTAGAAACTTTTTGAAAAATTTGAAGGTGCGCTGGCAAAAATTGCAAAAGTTATAAAAAAAGGAGCGGGTTTGGTTTTTTGCAAGTATCTCGGAAACTATTAAATATATAAAAAATTTGAAAAAAGATCCTGAAAGAGGAGGAAATTTCCTGAAAATGATCTCTTCTCCCGGAACTATACTACCAATATTCAGAATTTTAATTTAGAGGCGAAAATAGCGCTAAAAGCTGGTGACGCGATTCCCGCGTGCGCTGACTGATACGGACCCTTGAACAATCAGCAGCTATTTCCTCCTACCCCTATAGAAAGTACACACTACTCTCCCTCAAACCAGTAAGGAAACTCATACTTTTTCTCCCTAGGGAGGAAACTACTTTTCCTCCCTAGGGAGGAAAGTACTTTTACTCCCCCTCATTTCAAGTAAGTTGTAAACGATGAAACTTGTGAATCTATTATAATCAAATTGTTTCCGTAATTTCTAGAACATCTTATACAGGGTGTCCGATAAACCTTGTACAATATTGAAACTGGTGATAGACCAGGTCATGACTGTTCAGAATATCGGAATTTCACCTCAGTAAAAATATCACCGTTTTAGAGATGGGCATTTTAAGAATTTCTGGAAAATCGCTACCTAACCTTGGATTTTTGAGTGCCATGTATACAAATTGGGACGAATCCAAATATCTCTGCTGCTGAAGATTACTGATGAGTGATGCTTCTAGACAAACACAACAGTTTTTCAGAAATTGAAAACTTTTTTCAAGAAATGAGGGTTTGAGTTTCATCAATTTTTTTAAAAAAAGTTTGACATTATTATCTGAAAGAAACATAACCAATTGGAAGTGGACATTCATTTCAAAAGAATGCTCATTTTGTCCAGACTCTGCCATGGTATAAAACAAACTATAATTATTTTTGAAAGAAGTGGTTTCCAATGAATTAGGCGTGGTTTTAATCTAGGCTTCTATCAACTTTTATTCAAGAAAAAAAAAAAAGAAACTACCCAACACCAAAACTACGTCACAATCACACTCCGAGCGCGTTTCGCCAACAAAGTTAGCATCTTCAGGAGCTAAAAGTAAGCTTTTACGATTTTAAGATTGTGACGTAGTTTTGGTGTTTGGGTATTTTATTTTTTCTTGAATTGTATTTACACCAAAGGTTCCAAAATATTAATTTATTTGATCAACTTTTATACACATGCACCCAAAAATTATTTTATTTAGATTTAATCAAGATAAAATGTGGAAATAATTATTAATACTAAAGAATAGACTGCTTACTAGTATTAAATAGTATGTCAATAAAATTAACTTTTGATGTAATTAGGCCTAATAAAATTATCGAAATGAAATGTCCGTTATCCGACATGGCACCGATTAATACGAATTCTTGTGATAAATGTCGCAATTGTCCAACTTCCAGATTCCAACGAAGTTTCAGATACCGTCAGATATACAGGGTGTAACTAAATAACTGCAAACTTTTTTAAGAGATGAATCCTTGTCGAAGATTAAAAACTTTTGTTTGAACAACTTGTGACTTCTATCGTAGTTTTTTGAAATTATTCCGCTTGTTTCATTTAGTGGTATTTATTTCTTTGTCATGCCGTACATACGTTATACTCCCCGAGAATGTGAGCATATGCACTACATTTATGGTGAATGTGGAGGTAGTGCTACTGCTGCAGCAGCGCTTTATGCAGAACTATATCCGATTGCACAATGCCGCTCATAGAATCGCTGATTTGGGGCTATAACCTATAACGCATTCTAAAAGGTTTTTCTTGAAAATATGTCGTCTCTGCGTACGAGTGGATGGAAAATAACATTTTTGTAATATTATTCAGTGCGACGACTTTAATTTCGGACCCCCGAGTTTAATCTCGGACCTCCGAGTTCAATCTCGGGGGTTCAACTTTAATCTCGGACCCCCGACTTTAATCTCGGGGGTCCGACTTTAATCTCGGACCCCCGACTTTAATCTCGGACCCCCGACTTTAATCTCGGGCCCCCGACTTTATTCTCTGACCCCCGACTTTAATCTCGGGGGTCCGACTTTAATCTCGGACACCCGACTTTAATCTCGGTGGTCCGACTTCAATCTCGGACCCCCGACTTTACTCTCGGACCCCCGACTTTAATCTCGGACCCCCGACTTTATTCTCGGACCCCCGACTTTAATCTCGGGGGTCCGGCTTTAATCTCGGACCCCCGACTTTAATCTCGGGGGTCCGACTTTAATCTCGGACCCCCGACTTTAATCTCGGACCCCCGACTTTAATCTCGGACCCCCGACTTTATTCTCGGACCCCCGACTTTAATCTCGGGGGTCCGGCTTTAATCTCGGACCCCCGACTTTAATCTCGGGGGTCCGACTTTAATCTCGGACCCCCGACTTTAATCTCGGGAGTCCGACTTTAATCTCGGGGGTCCGACTTTAATCTCGTACCACCGACTTTGATCTCGGGATTCGACTCAGTGCTCTCAGATTCTAGAATTTTTGCCAAGGAATCTCTTCATAAAGCTAAAGACACAAAATGCAGAGTTTTTTCTCGTTCACTATTGGTTGAAAGAATAAGGTATCTTGATTTCATTGAAAAAATTAACAGGATGTTCATAAAATCAGTTGTAGAATCATCTGCGACTGAAAGACATATATCAGTCGCTATTTTCCATCGTTCAAGTTAACATCCTGGAAGGTTTTCATGTTGAAATGGGAAACATTCTCAATTGAAAATTGAAACGACATGACTCCTCTGGAAAGAACTTTCGATAAAAATCAAGCTATTTTTATGTATAATATCTACTAAAAAACAACTACTTCCCTAGCTAAAGCCACCCTGAACATTGAACTACATCTGATAGATATTGTATTATAATAATAACAGCTGCCCTCTACCCGCACAGGCTACGCGTTTGGGTACACACTCTTCGAGTGTTTATCAGGAAGTATTATTATTATAACTTGAGAGAATGAATTTTATTTGAACACATTTTTTGTTATATCTAACAGAAAACAACTACTTCCCTAGCTAAGGCCACGCTGGACATTGAACTACATCTGATAGATATTGTGAAAAGAACCTATCTTGCAAATTTTCACTTTAAGATTTTTTCTTTCAAGTTATATATTATGATCTTTTCACAATATCTATCAGATGTAGTTCAAAGTCCAGCGTGGCTTTTGCCGGGGAAGTAAGTAGTTTTCAAAAAAGTTTACTTCTATAGCGTTTCAATACATGGGACATTCATTATTTGCTTCATTTCTGAACCATTTCACCACTCATTATTGAGCCCTGAAAATGAAATGATTAATTCGAAACGTCGCATCGGTCAGAAAATATTAGTCCCAACAAACTATCTGAACACATCAATGTAACTATTATCTTCCAGACTGAGATCCGGAGCCAAATATATACAGGGTGATTTAGAATGAGAACAATAAACTCCGTGTGCTGATTCTTTATATAAACATAATGTGATATTTGTTTTTGTTTGTTCGAAATTTGTTATTTCCGTCAACCGGCTGCATTCTTACAAGCAACCTTCATAAGTCTCCGGGAAACTTGTGTGAGCTAGGAGAGACCAGGCCCTTAACTTTCAACGTGTGATGCCCTTATGGTTGACAAACGAATGTTCGACCATCATTACCATCATGAACAGATGGTCTGATTCCCTTTTCGACTGAAATCCCGAGAAAAGTCGGGGGTCCGACTTTAATCTCGGACCCCCGACTTTAATCTCGGACCCTCGACTTTAATCTCGGACCCCCGACTTTAATCTCGGGGGTCCGATTTTAATCTCGGACCCCCGACATTAATTTCGGACCCCCGACTTTAATCTCGGACCCCCGACTTTAATCTCGGACCCTCGACTTTAATCTCGGACCCCCGACTTTAATCTCGGGGGTCCGGCTTTAATCTCGGACCCCCGACTTTAATCTCGGACCCCCGACTTTAATCTCGGACCCTCTCAGATTCTAGAATGTTTACCAAAGAATCTCTTCATAAGGCTATAGACACAAATGCAGAGTTTTTTCTCGTTCACTATTGGTTGAAAGAATAAGGTATTTTGATTTCATTGAAAAAATTAACAGGATGTTCAAAAAAATCAGTTGTAGAATCATCTGCGACTGAAAGACATATTATATCAGTCGGAACCCCGAAATTAAAGTCGGACTCCCGAGATTAAAGTCGGGGGTCCGAGATTAAAGTCGGACCCCCGAGATTAAAGTCGGGGGTCCGAGATTAAAGTCGGACCCCCGAGATTAAAGTCGGGGGTCCGAGATTAAAGTCGGGGGTCCGAGATTAAAGTCGGACCCCCGAGATTAAAGTGGGGGGTCCGAGATTAAAGTCGGACCCCCGAGATTAAAGTCGGGGGTCCGAGATTAAAGTTGAACCCCCGAGATTGAACTCGGAGGTCCGAGATTAAACTCGGGGGTCCGAGATTAAAGTCGTCGCACTGAATAATATTACAAAAATGTTATTTTCCATCCACTCGTACGCAGAGACGACATATTTTCAAGAAAAACCTTTTAGAATGCTTTATAGGTTATAGCCCCAAATCAGCGATTCTATGAGCGGCATTGTGCAATCGGATATAGTTCCGACTCTCGAGATTAAAGTCGGGGGTCCGAGATTAAAGTCGGACCCCCGAGATTAAAGTGGGGGGTCCGAGATTAAAGTCGGACCCCCGAGATTAAAGTCGGGGGTCCGAGATTAAAGTCGGACCCCCGAGGTTAAAGTCGGATCCCCGAGATTAAAGTCGGGGTTCGAGATTAAAGTCGGACCCCCGAGATTAAAGTCGGGGGTCCGAGATTAAAGTCGGACTCCTGAGATTAAAGTCGGGGGTCCGAGATTAAAGTAGGGATCCGAGATTAAAGTCGGGGGTCCGAGATTAAAGTCGGGGGTCCGAGATTAAAGTCGGACCCCCGAGATTAAAGTGGGGGGTCCGAGATTAAAGTCGGACCCCCGAGATTAAAGTCGGGGGTCCGAGATTAAAGTCGGACCCCCGAGGTTAAAGTCGGATCCCCGAGATTAAAGTCGGGGTTCGAGATTAAAGTCGGACCCCCGAGATTAAAGTCGGGGGTCCGAGATTAAAGTCGGACTCCTGAGATTAAAGTCGGGGGTCCGAGATTAAAGTAGGGATCCGAGATTAAAGTCGGGGGTCCGAGATTAAAGTCGGGGGTCCGAGATTAAAGTCGGACCCCCGAGATTAAAGTGGGGGGTCCGAGATTAAAGTCGGACCCCCGAGATTAAAGTCGGGGGTCCGAGATTAAAGTCGGACCCCCGAGGTTAAAGTCGGATCCCCGAGATTAAAGTCGGGGTTCGAGATTAAAGTCGGACCCCCGAGATTAAAGTCGGGGGTCCGAGATTAAAGTCGGACTCCTGAGATTAAAGTCGGGGGTCCGAGATTAAAGTAGGGATCCGAGATTAAAGTCGGGGGTCCGAGATTAATGTCGGGGGTCCGAGATTAAAGTCGGACCCCCGAGATTAAAGTCGGGGGTTCGAGATTAAAGTCGGGGGTCCGAGATTAATGTCGAGGGTCCGAGATTAAAGTCTGGGGTCCGAGATTAAAGTCGGGGTTCTGAGATTAAAGTCGGGGGTCCGAGATTAAAGTCGGAGGTCCGAGATTAAAGTCGGGGTTCTGAGATTAAAGTCGGGGGTCCGAGATTGAAGTCGGGGGTCCGAGATTAAAGTCGGGGTTCCGAGATCAAATTCGGGGGTCCGAGATTAAAGTCGGGGGTCCGAGATTGAAGTTGGGATTCCAAAAGAAAATTGTTCGTGGCCCTTCTACGCCTTCGTACCGATCTGTTCCAATCCTTTTTGTGATATTTGGAAAGAAACAAAAAAGTTGTAATTTTCACTATTTCCTGTTTAAAGAATTCTACAAAGCGATTTTTCTGGGGCGAAACCCAGGGTTTTCACTCTCATAACTATCTCATAAAAAGTAGTATAGGCCGTTTGCGCTTTTTCTTTTTTTTGGTTGAGAAGAGCCTCTTATTTTTATATACAGCTTGACCTAAAAGTAGTGGTTCCTCAATAGTTTCCAATTTCCTAGCGGGCTAGATGACCTTGTTATAATTAACACCCGCATTTCTGGTATTTACAAGGGACCCAAAACCGATAAATTAAATAAACTTGGACCGGAACATTCGTCTGCAACTTTGTTACAACTTACAACGTTCAGACGCAGTAGAATGGCCATAGGTAGGTACGTGATATTTTTATGTAATCCAACCTCAAGAATAATGTTTATTATCGCAAAGCCAAAACAAAAACCTCGCTTTGCATTTCATTGAAAGTTGTCTAGGTCTGTTTTAAAATTTATACCGGTTTCAAGGTTCTGCAGATAAAATAAATTATGTTGTTAGGGAGCCGTAACTGGGATATATTGCAATGCTATTGCGGAGTCTGCTGCTGGGAATAGAGAAATAAGGACAGTGCGATAAAGTTGATGGTGGTCCAGATGTTGATATTTCTCCAATGGAATTTGCATTGGGATTGGTGATTTCTAGAAAACCATTGATTTTACGAAGGTCTGAAAAGGATTCTCAAAATAAAAAATTCTCTCTTCCTTGGAGTTAAAAACCGGAATTTTGTAGTAAATTTACGACTTAGACCTAGAAATTCTAAAAGTCCCAGATATAACTTGGAATTTTTGAGTAAAAGGACCCCGCAAACTCCTTATGGAATTTGGGTCCTGGTGGATTTTTTTGAATTTTTGGTATGATGTAGTCCATGTAATTCTCAACCGATGTTACCATTGCGCCAACCCAAAAAAATTAACAGTTTTGCTGCTAGGGGGCGTTGAAATCACCCCTTGCGCAGATTAGACTATTTATTCTTGAACCCGGTAACAATATTTTCACTTGTTTCATTGTTGCTAATGATGCACAATATTGTGCTATTTTATAAAAAAAATTATTATCCCCTCCCATTTTCCCCCAACTCATATAACGAAACGCAAAAAAATATTTCTCGAGTGTCTTCAAATGTATCGTCGAATGTTTAAATATGCCTAAATAAGGGAAATAGCAATTTTTTGAGATTATCCCCCCACCCCCCAAATGACACAAAACGAAAAAATTTCGGTGGATTTTCCTGAATTTTTGATATGATGCAGTTCAAGTTATTTTGAATAGAAATAAATTGGGTGACAAACCCCAAAAATGAATGGTTTTGATGCTAGGGGGCGTTGAAATCATACCTTGCTCAGAATAGACTATTCATTATTATAGGCGGAAATAATAGCTCTACGTATTTTAGTTTAGATTATGTTGATTAATTGTGTAATTTTTCATAAATTGAAAATCTAAAACCTCCCCCTTACCCCCTACCCCTATTTTGAAACACGAAAAAAATTAAGTCCCGACTACTTGTAAACGCTTTATCAAAATGAATGTTTTAATCAGCTCAAATTGAGGAAATCGTTTCACCTTTCCCTCCCTTCAGAAAAATATTGATGGAGTTTGCTGACTTCTTAGTAGGGCGTAGTTCATGATTTTTGAAAATAATTTATTGGGGCGAAAATCTTGAAAATAAATAAAAATTAGACATCCACAATTTGAATTTGAAGTGGTGCCTGAATTAACTTTTTTCCAGTTTTGAAATAGGGGTAAAGGGAAGGTTTTAGATTTTCAATTTATAAAAATTTACACAATTGTTCGACATAAAATAAAACAAAAATACGTATACCTATAATAATGAATAGTCTATTCTGAGCAAGGTATGATTTCAACGCCCCCTAGCATCAAAACTATTCATTTTTGGGGTTTCTCACCCGATTTATTTCTATTCAAAATAACTTGAACTGCATCATATCAAAAATTCAGAAAAATCCACCGAAATTTTTTCGATTTGTGTCATTTGGGGGGTGGGGGGATAATCATAAATAACTGTTATTTCCCTTATTTAGGCATATTTAAACATTCAACGATACATTTGAAGGCACTCGAGAAATATTTTTTATGCCTTTCGTAATAGGAGTTGGGGGAAAAGGGGGAGGGGGTAAGAATTTTTTTATAAAACAGCACAATATTGTGCAACATTAACAATAATGAAACAAGTGAAAATATTGTTACCGGGCTCAAAAATAAATAGTCTAATCTGCGCAAGGGGTGATTTCAACGCCCCCTAGCTGCAAAACTGCTCATTTTTTTGGGTTGGCGCAATGGTGACATTGGTTGAGAATTACATGGACTACATCATACCAAAAATTCAAAAAAATCCATCGGGACCCAAATTCCATAAGGAGTTTGCGGGGTCCTTTTAAGTTGTAGATAGCTCGAAATTTTTCGGTAAATTTTCTCGAATTTTTTATATATTGTAGAAATCGTTATGCTGATCAAATGTCTCCATTGCGCGAATGCTTTAAATTCATCGGTTTAGATCATACAGGGTGCTGAAGTTGACTTTTCCAAAATTTCAAATGACCATTGTGAATCCATTTCTTCGAATATGTGAACCAACTCAACCATGCATGGATTATTTATATGGCCGATACAAATCCACTATAGAGTATAATAATTCCTGCACATACCCACGATATACAGGATGAGTGCAAGACTAGCAATTGTTTTTATGATTTGGTGAAAATTGAGCGGTGGAATTTAATTCATTTCCAGATATTTAGAAGGGTACTGAGAACAAATTCTATTGATGGTATTAGCATCTCCTGAATCGGACTGCAATATTTTACACAAGGTGTTTTATTTCTCTTGAAGCCGCACCCGTCCTGCTTGTTGATATATCCATATGTCTGGAATTCCAAATAACTTGGTAATAAACTCGATCGTTTATGATGAGAGTTTAATCTGCAGATGCACAAAATATACAGGGTCTTTCAAATATAATGGCTTTTGCTGATGAATTCTTTGAAGAAGTTATAGGGTTCTGAAATTCATTTTATGTTTTGTTTAATGTTTTGCAAATAGGAAGTTTTGCATATCATTGTTGGGAGACGATTATGGTTCATTCTAAAATTCCACATACATTTATATAGCAAATGAAAATATAGCATCTGATGAAATTCTGTGAGAAATAATGAAATTGTGTCTCAATATTTTTATTCTTTTTAAATTCTACCTTTATCACTCAAGTTATTCTACTACTTGTAGTAAATGTAGATTTATACGTATCATTTGCAATATTCCTCAGTCAATTGTTTGAAATATGTCGATAACACATGTCGAATAGAACGTGTTTATCGAAATGTACGAATAAAATGAATTTCAGAACCCTAACTTCTTCAAAGAATTCATCAGCAAAAGCCATTATATTTGAAAGACCCTGTATATTTTGTGCATCTGCAGATTAAACTCTCATCATAAACGATCGAGTTTATTACCAAGTTATTTGGAATTCCAGACATATGGATATATCAACAAGCAGGACGGGTGCGGCTTCAAGAGAAATAAAACACCTTGTGTAAAATATTGCAGTCCGATTCAGGAGATGCTAATACCATCAATAGAATTTGTTCTCAGTACCCTTCTAAATATCTGGAAATGAATTCGTGCATGGCATCACACGTTAAAAGGTAAGGGCTGCGTCTTCCCTAGCTCACACAAGTCTCTCGAAGACTTCTGAGGGTTGCGCGTAGGGGTGCAATCGGTTGACGGAAATAACAATTTTTTTTTTTTATTAAATTCCACCGCTCAATTTTCACCAAATCACAAAAACAATTGCTAGTCTTGCACTCATCCTGTATATGGTGGGTATGTGCAGGAATTATTATACTCTATAGTGGATTTGGATCGGCCATATAAATAATCCATGCATTGAGTTGAGTTGGTTCACATATTCGAAGAAATGGATTCACAATGGTCATTTGAAATTTTGGAAAAGTCAACTTCAGCACCCTGTATGATCTAAACCGATGAATTTAGAGCATTCGCGCAATGGAGACAATTGATCAGCATAACGAGTTCTACAATATTTAAAAAATTCGAGAAAATTTACCGAAAGCCAATTTCCCATTAAAACGGTGCGGGGTCCTTTGAAAAATGCAAAAAAATCTCAAATTTTTATAAACAAATGCTTATAATAGCGGATAAACAATAGTTATGAAGAAGACAGAAATCTTTGGGAGATCGTTTGCTAACGAACAGTCGTTACCGACCGATGATGAACCCTTTACTCCCATAAACACCTAACTATGTAGGCTTATTATGGCAAGAATCTGTCAGAAAACAACTACTCCCCTGGCTAAGACCACGACGGGTATTGAATTAAATCTAACAGCTACTTGTGCAACGTTCCTCAAAACATCAGAGGACGCAATTGCAAGTGCCCTCTATGACCAACCAGCAGAATTATGTTTTGATTTGGACGGGGTGACCACCTGCAGACTAGTTTCGAGGTTGTTGCCTCTCATCAGTGCAAGGGCAGGTCAACACAGACAGCACTGAAGCCATCTGTTCCCCGTCCAAACCAATACACACTCCGCTGATTAGTCAATTCTGGTTCACGAGATGGCTTCAGATGGCTTCAGTGCTGTCTGTGTTGACCTGCCCTTGCACTGATGAGAGGCAACAACCTCGAAACTAGTCTGCAGGTGGTCACCCCGTCCAAATCAAAACATAATTCTGCTGGTTGGTCATAGAGGGCACTTGCAATCGCGTCCTCTGATGTTTTGAGGAACGTTGCACAAGTAGCTGTTAGATTTAATTCAATACCCGTCGTGGTCTTAGCCAGGGGAGTAGTTGTTTTCTGACAGGTTCTTGCCATAATAAGCCTACATAGTTAGGTGTTTATGGGAGTAAAGGGTTCATCATCGGTCGGTAACGACTGTTCGTTAGCAAACGATCTCCCAAAGATTTCTGTCTTCTTCGATTAAATCTCTCAACCCGGAGATTCGGAGTGTCTTCCTCTGCTCGCTAGGTGGAGCGGCCTAGAAACTGCTTTCATCTCGTGAACCAGAATTGACTAATCAGCGGAGCGTGTATTGGTTTGGACGGGGAACAGATGGCTTGAGTGCTGTCTGTGTTGACCTGCCCTTGCACTGATGAGAGGCAACAACCTCGAAACTAGTCTGCAGGTGGTCACCCCGTCCAAATCAAAACATAATTCTGCTGGTTGGTCATAGAGGGCACTTGCAATCGCGTCCTCTGATGTTTTGAGGAACGTTGCACAAGTAGCTGTTAGATTTAATTCAATACCCGTCGTGGTCTTAGCCAGGGGAGTAGTTGTTTTCTGACAGGTTCTTGCCATAATAAGCCTACGTAGTGGGTGTTTATGGGAGTAAAGGGTTCATCATCGGTCGGTAACGACTGTGCGTTAATAGTTATGAACTTGTTCATCAGCTTATTTTGAAGATTATTCAATCCTTCATAAGAACAACCTGAATGTCCATCATCGTATCTCTAATAGTTTATAAGTTATATCAATTTGTTACTTGACAAATCATGCTGCCGGTTCAACTTCGGTTAGGTGCAATATTTAAAAATTTTATAAAAAAATAGAAGAATATTTTTTTCGTACCTTAATTTACATGCCTGTTTTTTAAATTTTTTAGCACTAGAAAAAAAATATAACGTATTTCCGAAACAAAACATTTGCGGACACATGTTCATACGATCTTTTTATCTTGAAATTAGTCAAATATTTACCCTTTGAAGTTTGAACGAGTACTTAATAAACACCCTGTATAAAACAATGGGATTCGAAGAAAAAGCTTGTAGGATGAGGAAGAATGGGGAATAATACGCCATTATTTCATAAAAAATACTACTTTTATTCACATAAGCGACAACAACTGGTTAGCAACCATCTTGAGATCAGAAACGTTCTTCTGCGTCAACTTCTCGGTTTTCAGCACCTTCATCAGAGACTTCACTTCGCTCTTCACGCTGGCGATAGCATCTTTAACATCAGTCTTATCCTCAGCAACGGTATCAACAGCTACTTCTTTCCGCTGACAGTGGCTCCCTCTCTCCATGCTCTTTCTGCTACTTTTCGGGCGCTTGTGGCGCTTTCCTTCGATTTCCTTTGGTACTTCATCTACATCTAGCCGGATCCGTTTCGGAAAAGCTCCAGCGTTGCCAGATTGCCACTTAACGCACTGGTGTTGGTATTCCAAGGCACCCAGCGATCTGAAATAGTCTCTATCGACTGTTTCAGTTGCAAGCTCCTTCTGCAAATAGCTCACTACGTCTGTTTTAGTCTCGTTGGACGCCTTCATCACATCTTTAACAACTTCTTCCTTGTCGTTTGAAACGAGGCTTTCCATGAGCTCCAGGACGTGTTGTTTGAGGACGCTGTTAGATGAAGTTATCAAATTCGGGCTGATGACGTTGGCCATCAAGGAGAATATTTTGAACTTGTCTTGTCCGAATTCGTTGGTATTTTTTGCTGCCAACGAGGAGAGAATGTCGCATACGTTGAGTTTCAGAGAGTCTTCGGTCGAGAAAACCTTCAGCTGGTTCAGTATCTGAAAATATACAGGGTTTTGGGTTTTTCAGAATTCAGTATGAAGATCAAGATTAGAGGCGTATTTTACATGTCAAAGTAGTTTTTTTCTATAATCATGTGTTCGCGAACGCTTTGTCATTGATATACAGAGCGTTGAAGTTTCATGACTTTTAAATTTGTTTCTTGATAGCTCAGTTTTTGAAATATTAAGATCGAAGGGCCCCGCACACTTCTTATGCAAAACGTCTTTAGATCGAATTGTCCAAAATTTCGATATGTTGTTGAACTCAACACAGTGAACAAAAGTTACCAAGGGCACACAAAAATTCTATGTGTATTTTACGAAATATAGAGTGTTGAAGTTATAAAATGTCACTTTCGTACCATTATTGGCTGCTCTTAATTGCGAGTAATATTACTGAATCATTAGTGAGCTTTTGATCTACACCACAGTATCAAACTTACACAGTGCAACGTTATATTTTCTGAATGTTTTTTTAAACAATATACAGGGTCTATCATGCCTTTTGCTGAGTTGCACAAATTTGAAATGATTTCAGAATTAAGCATCAACGTTATAAGTCGGATCGTATCTTAAATTAAAGTTTCTGTGTTGGATATATTCAATAAGATCGGCCGAACCAAAAAATACGCATTTCTTTCGAATATACAGAGGGGAAAGAGGGTATAAGTGTCTCCGTTATCATTTCTGCGCTTATAATATGTGCAATGAGGCCGCTTGAAGGGATGTTTTTATTAGCATTAAACAGTATTACTCAAGAATATACGAGACCAGTATTTAAAAAAATAATGAAAATGCCCCGCATATAAAAACCTGACTGGTTAATTTTTATGATTGTTGTTATTTCACGGAAGAATTTTCATATGAACTTTGAAGAATACATAATTTTACTATGTCAAGTTTTATTTTAATGGATGGGGTTATTGAAAATCCAAATAATTCTTGAAGCATATTTCGAATGAAGTCCTCACAAAACACCCCCCATGAATTTTTTTAATAAACAGTAGGTATACTCTCAGATTGAGTATATGAATAAGATTAGTCAATAAGAGAAGTTGGAGTTAGTCCGTACTTAATAAAATACCAATGTAAGTACAGATAAGTTCACAATAATTCAACACTGTCACATAGACAGGTAGATTTTCATTAAAATAAGGATTGTTTCCAGGTTTTTTCCTTGGTATTTTGCCATGTGTTCTGGATAGGCCTTGTAACTTACTCCATACGCCACCTTAGGATCAGCACTGTTAATTATTAACGCCACAGTGAATCGTGGAAGATCATTCCTAGCCGACACGAGCCTCAATCATTCACATCTGAAAATGAAAAAATCCCGCACCGGCTGGGAACCGAACTTGGGACCTCTCACCAGGCGAGAAAAAATAAACTTTATTATTATTATAAAAATGATTGCAAAAATTATGGCCGAAGCTGTAAATATCATAATGGACGTATCAATAAGGAAGTGTTTCGCACAGAAAAGTTCCTTACACACTTGAGAATACGATTAAATCAAGTCACATCCTGCAGGATTGATAAAATGCAATCAGACAGGAAACAAAAATCAACCGCTTCCTGGAAAGAATTGATGCTTGAACAGCAAAAGCGTTAAATTGCCGATAAAAAACCTTCCGTTGAAATGATTATTAAATCACTCCAAATATCTGGCGATAATGTCTAAAATAACGAAATGTCTAAAATAACGAAAATGAATTTTAATAACCGTAGCTTCTATTACTCGCCGTATTACTCTGTATATTGTTTTAAGTGATAACTACGAAAGCGTAGAAGGGCCTCATAAAATAAAAAATATTTAATTCCGACTTCACAACTCAGAATTAGCCTAATTCCGACTAAACAACTCGGAATTAGTATAATTCCGACTTCACAACTCGGAATTAGTGTAATCATTACGATTCTACGAAAGCGTAGAAGGGCCACATAAAATAAAAAATATATAATTCCGACTTCACAACTCGGAATTAGCCTAATTCCGACTAAACAACTCGGAATTAGTATAATTCCGACTAAACAACTCGGAATTAGCATAATTCCGACTTTACAACTCGGAATTAGTCTATTTCCGACTTCGCGACTCAGAATTAGTATAATTCCGACTTTACAACTCGAAATTAGCCTAATTCTGACTTTGTAACTCGGAATTAGTATAATTCCGACTTCGTAACTCGGAATTAGCCTAATTCCGACTTCGCAACTCGGAATTAGTATAATTCCGACTTCACAACTCGGAATTAGCCTAATTCTGACTTTGCAACTCGGAATTAGTATAATTCCGACTTCACAACTCGAAATTCGTCTAATTCCAACCTCGCAACTTGGAATTAGTATAATTCCGACTTCACAACTCGGAATTAGTATAATTCCGACTTTACAACTCGGAATTAGTCTATTTCCGACTTCGCGACTCAGAATTAGTATAATTCCGACTTTACAACTCGAAATTAGCCTAATTCTGACTTTGTAACTCGGAATTAGTATAATTCCGACTTCGCAACTCGGAATTAGCCTAATTCCGACTTCGCAACTCGGATTTAGTATAATTCTGACTTCACAACTCGGAATTAGCCTAATTCTGACTTTGCAACTCGGAATTAGTATAATTCCGACTTCACAACTCGAAATTCGTCTAATTTCAACTTCGCAACTTGGAATTAGTATAATTCCGACTTCACAACTCGGAATTAGCATAATTCCGACTTTACAACTCGAAATTAGCCTAATTCTGACTTTGTAACTCGGAATTAGTATAATTCCGACTTCACAACTCGGAATTAGCCTAATTCCGACTTTGCAACTCGGAATTAGTATAATTCCGACTTCACAACTCGAAATTCGTCTAATTCCAACTTCGCAACTTGGAAATAGTATAATTCCGACTTCACAACTCGGAATTAGCATAATTCCGACTTTACAACTCGGAATTAGTCTATTTCCGACTTCGCGACTCAGAATTAGTATAATTCCGACTTTACAACTCGAAATTAGCCTAATTCTGACTTTGTAACTCGGAATTAGTATAATTTCGACTACAACTCGGAATTAGCCTAATTCCGACTTCACAACTCGGAATTAATATAATTCCGACTTCACAACTCGGAATTAGCCTAATTCTGACTTTGCAACTCGGAATTAGTATAATTCCGACTTCACAACTCGAAATTCTTCTAATTTCAACTTCGCAACTTGGAATTAGTATAATTCCGACTTCACAACTCGGAATTAGCATAATTCCGACTTTACAACTCGGAATTAGTCTATTTCCGACTTCGCGACTCAGAATTAGTATAATTCCGACTTTACAACTCGAAATTAGCCTAATTCTGACTTTGTAACTCGGAATTAGTATAATTCCGACTTCGCAACTCGGAATTAGCCTAATTCCGACTTCGCAACTCGGATTTAGTATAATTCCGACTTCACAACTCGGAATTAGCCTAATTCTGACTTTGCAACTCGGAATTAGTATAATTCCGACTTCACAACTCGAAATTCGTCTAATTCCAACTTCGCAACTTGGAATTAGTATAATTCCGACTTCACAACTCGGAATTAGCCTAATTCTGACTTTGCAACTCGGAATTAGTATAATTCCGACTTCACAACTCGAAATTCTTCTAATTTCAACTTCGCAACTCGGAATTAGTATAATTCCGACTTCAAAACTCGGAATTAGCGTAATTCTGACTTTGCAACTCGGAATTAGTATAATTCCGACTTCACAACTCGAAATTCGTCTAATTTCAACTTCGCAACTTGGAATTAGTATAATTCCGACTTCACAACTCGGAATTAGCATAATTCCGACTTTACAACTCGGAATTAGTCTATTTCCGACTTCGCGACTCAGAATTAGTATAATTCCGACTTCACAACTCGGAATTAGCCTAATTCTGACTTTGCAACTCGGAATTAGTATAATTCCGACTTCACAACTCGAAATTCTTCTAATTTCAACTTCGCAACTCGGAATTAGTATAATTCCGACTTCAAAACTCGGAATTAGCGTAATTCTGACTTTGCAACTCGGAATTAGTATAATTCCGACTTCACAACTCGAAATTCGTCTAATTTCAACTTCGCAACTTGGAATTAGTATAATTCCGACTTCACAACTCGGAATTAGCATAATTCCGACTTTACAACTCGGAATTAGTCTATTTCCGACTTCGCGACTCAGAATTAGTATAATTCCGACTTCACAACTCGGAATTAGCCTAATTCTGACTTTGCAACTCGGAATTAGTATAATTCCGACTTCACAACTCGAAATTCTTCTAATTTCAACTTCGCAACTCGGAATTAGTATAATTCCGACTTCAAAACTCGGAATTAGCGTAATTCTGACTTTGCAACTCAGAATTAGTATAATTCCGACTTCACAACTCGAAATTCGTCTAATTTCAACTTCGCAACTTGGAATTAGTATAATTCCGACTTCACAACTCGGAATTAGCATAATTCCGACTTTACAACTCGGAATCAGTCTATTTCCGACTTCGCGACTCAGAATTAGTATAATTCCGACTTTACAACTCGAAATTAGCCTAATTCTGACTTTGTAACTCGGAATTAGTATAATTCCGACTTCACAACTCGGAATTAGCCTAATTCCGACTTCGCAACTCGGAATTAGTATAATTCCGACTTCACAACTCGGAATTAGCCTAATTCTGACTTTGCAACTCGGAATTAGTATAATTCCGACTTCACAACTCGAAATTCGTCTAATTCCAACTTCGCAACTTGGAATTAGTATAATTCCGACTTCACAACTCGGAATTAGCATAATTCCGACTTTACAACTCGGAATTAGTGTAATCATTGCGATTCCATTGAAATTATAGTGAAAGTTCAAACATTGATCCCTAACGTTAATAGAGAGATATTGCAATAACGTCAGGCACTATTTAAGGCAACTTTATTTTAATAGTGACCGGCGCTATTCTGTGATCAAAAACAGAGATATTTCAGTTTCGTTTATTTGTCCTTTATTTACATGTCATCGTGACGAGCGTTGGCTATTCATAACCTGAAGCAAATCTCAGTATTTTGGATTTTTACTTTCTCAATTATTTATTTCAGAATCGGATACAATTAATCTGTTCATCGGATGCCCAAATAGGGTTTCTACATCGACTACTCTTGAAAAAATCATATATTTATCATTCATGAGTGATCTCGTATCTGCGATCTTGCCAGAAGTGGAAATAAAGAAACTTTAATTCTCGCCTGTAAATGTCCTCTAATAAAAGCAGGCAGTATTTTAATAAAGTAATCCTTATTCCTGATTAACACTGCGCCTGCGTACATGTCAAAATAATGGCGACTTTATTAGTGCCTGCAGGCCCGGATTACCCATAAGGCCAACCTAGGCCATGGCCTAGGGCGCACGCTTGTGGGGGGCGCAGCGCAGGATACGGGAAAATCCGAATAGCGAGAGTCCGAGCACCGGGTGACTCATCCGACGAAGCCGATCACGTGACTGACGCCGTCTCTCCAAAATTAGATGAGAACAAGGAATACTTTGGGACAATACAAAATTGGCTGTCAAAAGAAGACGAAAATAACCAAACCAAAACAGATGACTGCTTATTTTTAGACTGCAGTACTCCTAACTAGTCCTAGCACCACTGTTCATATGATGCAGTCCTTTACTTCAGGAGAAGAGTCGGAACCAGACACAAAATTTGAATCTGAACCACAGGAAGACACTGAGAGCCCCTCCAATAGCATTGATTATTTTTCGACATATCTTGCAACCAATAAAAACCATCAATTTAAAGCTATGATGTACTTTCAAACCAATCACAACATTATTATAGTGGGAATTTTCTACTTAGATTATCGCCTCGGGAATATTCGTGGTATTTTGTTTTTATTGTGTGACAACAACTGATACTTCTGATTTGACGTCTGTCATCAGTTTGCATGCAAATTGAAAAATGAATTTAGATAACCGTAATGAATAAAAATGTTATATAGAGAATGTGTCTATGATTGGGGCATCAAAAAATAATCTATCGAATACCACACGAGAGTTCGATAAAGCAGAAAATAATTCTCCACATTTTTTCCCAAACTTGTTGCCATTTGGCAACAAGTTTTCGAAAAATCTGTCGAATTATTTTCACTTTATTCTCACTCTCTTGTGGTATTACAACTGAAAATCCAACTCCAATTCAACAGAGTTTAGAACGTGAACCTGAAACATGTAGTTTTGATCCCGTCGATCCCGATCCAGCAAACTGGGTTGTGAATAAGGAACTACGTGGTTACGTATTCCTATACGGGTTAATTCTTCAAAGGCAAAGAAGGATTATGGTAACCGTTTGTGAAGTTTTTCAGGTACTAATTTTTATAGTTATTTAGCAAATGGGAAAAAACAAGACAGAGCATGGCTTGTGTACTCTAAAACTCAATGTGCAGTTTTTTGTGGTCCTTGCCGTCTATTTCATTTGGAAACACAATCGGAATCATATTTTGTGAAAAATGGTTTTAGTGACTGGAAAAATGTTACATCAAGGCTCAAAGAACATGAAAACTCCCTTTCACATAAAACAACACCATCACTTTAAAAGAGAGGAGAGAAACTGGGCAAGGTTAATTCCCAACTAACTAAAATGATAAAGATATCGAGAAATTAGCTACTGGTAAATGTTATTGCAAAGAGTTGTAGTGGTGAGAAAAGCTCTAGCTTCTCGAGGATTACCATTTAAGGCATTTCTTGATTCAATTCAGTACCGACTTTTGGCATATCCTGTATAGTTGTAGGACTAAAAACATTTGAGATAGAACGCACATGATCAATTATGACAGCATACTGAATTTCAAGTTTCTAGTCCAACTGCAAGTTCAAATACTTCTAATGCACGGCCTACGTAAATCACGCTGTAAACAGTGCTGTTTATTAAACAGTGTGAGTGTGTTTTATTTCTTAACATGTTTTTTTAGTCAATATTTGCCATACATTTTGGAATTTTAATCACTGTTATTGCGCGATTGGTACAAATTATTTTCTTGGAAAACAGTTAAAAATGTATTCAAAGGGACTAAAAATAAAAATGTTTCAATAGCTCAATTAACCCCAAAGAAGCTCTAGAACGAGGTTTACAGTTAAATATGCCAAAAAAATTCCACGCCCCCAGACCTCCTGGAAGGGGGAGTAATTTAGAACTTTGGCCTAGGGCGTAAATAGCTGCTAATCCGGGCCTGAGTGCCTGCCGTTATTGCGGGTACTGCAATATCTCTCTATTACTTAATATTATTAGAACGTATCTTTCCCGCACGCCACATTGGCAGTAGCTTGCGGGAAAGTATAACTTTCCGCATTTGTTTAGTATTTTTATTGGAAAAGAGCATACTTTATTTAGAGAAAATCGTAAGAAAAGTACTAGTTTTATGCTTAGCAACTTTTCTACTTAGCAACACGTTTATTATTGATCATTACATTATTTCATCCTGCCAATTTGAGAGATTTTTCTTTTATTAATTGATGCATTTCCATAAAAAAAAAACTTTTTTCGTCGACCTCTGCAAAAAATGACATTTTACGTACTAATTTCCGGACGAAAAATCGACTATTTTTGAAGGCAAGTACTTTTCGTCCGCAAACACTTTTCGTCCGCAAACTCTTTTCGTCCGCTGTGGTCACTATGATACGGCACGGTACGAGAGCGGCGATTGAGTCATTTTCGTAAATCCACGTTTTAATTAATACATAGGCGCCTGTGACAATAACTGTCATTTGCTGTTGTCAAATTAATTATTTACGAAATCCGCTAGATTTTACGTGTGAATTTAGACCGTGGTGTGAATATTAGTGCTCATAATAATCAAGAATTGATCGAGTCTGCAGTTCGAAGAGTTGGACGTAGCTGAGGCCAGCAAACATGCGAGTACTTACTTTCATAAAGGTATGTAGAGGTCGACGAAAAAATGTAATATGCACCTCGGCGAAAAACTGTCTACTGTCTCGCCTGCTTGCTATCCTCGGCTGCGCCTCGGCTATCAATTTGCAGGCTCGACTATAATAGACAGTTTTTCGTCCTTGGTACATAAATAACTATTTTCGTCGACCTCTGCAAAAAATGACATTTGACGTACTAATTTCCGGACGAAAAATCGACTATTTTTGAAGGCAAGTACTTTTCGTCCGCAAACACTTTTCGTCCGCAAACTCTTTTCGTCCGCTGTGGTCACTATGATACGGCACGGTACGAGAGCGGCGATTGAGTCATTTTCGTAAATCCACGTTTTAATTAATACATAGGCGCCTGTGACAATAACTGTCATTTGCTGTTGTCAAATTAATTATTTACGAAATCCGCTAGATTTTACGTGTGAATTTAGACCGTGGTGTGAATATTAGTGCTCATAATAATCAAGAATTGATCGAGTCTGCAGTTCGAAGAGTTGGACGTAGCTGAGGCCAGCAAACATGCGAGTACTTACTTTCATAAAGGTATGTAGAGGTCGACGAAAAAATGTAATATGCACCTCGGCGAAAAACTGTCTACTGTCTCGCCTGCTTGCTATCCTCGGCTGCGCCTCGGCTATCAATTTGCAGGCTCGACTATAATAGACAGTTTTTCGTCCTTGGTACATAAATAACTATTATGCCGGGTCCACATCAAACCAACAATACAGAAATAAAAAATCAACTCAATGTTTTTCGATAATTCAACAACATATCTGAAACTTTTCATCATCAAAACGTGTTGTGTTTTTTATGCAACAAACTTTTCGCGTTCCCGTTTACATTAAAAAAAGGGCAAAAACACGTTTTCAACTCTTATGCCGTATGCATATCAAACTAAAAAACAAAACATCAACTCAATGTTTTTTAACAATTTAACAACAAATCTGAACATTTTCTTCAACAAAACGCGCCTGTTGTGTTTTTGGTTGCAACAAACTATTCGCGTTCCCGTTTCCATAAGAAAATGAAAAAACACGTTTCCAACTCTTATGCCGTATCCACATCAAACCAACAAAACAGAAACAGAACATGATTTTCAACAATTTAACAACAAATCTGAAACTTTTCATCAACAAAATGTTGTGTTGCAGCAACTTTTCGCGGTCCTGTTGGAAGGCGTTTCTGTTTTGTTGTCATTGCTGGCAACCTTTTCGGTGCTGTGTGAACTTAATTGAAAAACAAAGAAAAACAGAAACCCCTCCAGTGTGTCTTGGCAGACTCCTATATACAGGGTGTTAATTAAGTACGTTGGCAAACTTCGGGAAGTGATTCTTTGAAGGTTTTCAGGACGAAATGTTCATATAAACATATGTCCCAAACGGCTTGGTTTTCGAGATACAGGGTGATAAAAATACATTTTTTTCAAGATTTTTTAGAGTTAACTTCGACATTTTCTACAATAATCAGTTCAAATTAGGCAAGTACAATCCATTCAATAGTACGCACGATACAAAATAATGCATTTCTCAAATAATTCACAGGGTCCTCCTTTTTTCAGAGTCAAGCTTTGTTCAACCCTTCAGAATTTTTTTCCGCCGCCACTGACATATTATGAGAAAGGAATAATGAATGTTGTTTCATTTAACATCTTTTTGCTCTCTTGATGTTTTTCATTTACTTGTACGGTTCAGGAGTTACAATGAAAATATTAACGCAAACATTTTCCAGTAACGCATAACAAAGAAATTTGAGAAGCAAATAGTCTAACAAACTTGAAGGGTGATTCTTTGAAAGGTTTCAAGATGAAAAGTTCATATAAACATGTCCCAAGCGGCTTGGTTTTCGAAGTACAGGGTGATCAAAATACATTTTTTAGGAGTTTTTGGAGTTTACTTCGAAATTTTCGACAATAATCGATCCAAATTAGTTCAAATTGGACAAGTATAATCCATTCAATAGTGCGCATGATATAAAATAATTCATTTCTCGAAGTGTCATTGCCACTCTCCAAAGATTAGCGCGTGACGCAATACGTCATTTTGTTCTCATTACACAAATAGCTTTTTTCTGCTCGTGTAGAGAAAATGTAATGTTATGGAGCTCCCATACATTTTTTACCATAACTCAGGTTGAATATGTATTGCACAAAGTTAATTATGGCAAAATAATTTTGGACATTTTCAATAGTGAATAACTTTATTATCAAATACTAGAGCAAAGTAACATAAATTCCCTAGGAATAAAATTAAGTTCAGAAAAGGACCATTATTGAAATTGATATGTCAGAGCAGCTGCTGGAAATGGCCACCGCCAACTTCAATGCATGCGTTTATGCGCCTAACCATAGACTGGCGGACACGATCAAAAATACCAGGAGTGTTTCTTATAATTCCGCATGACTCCTGTATGCGATTCCTCAGGTCTTCTTCACTTTGAACTGGAGTTCGGTACACTAATGATTTAAGGTGCCCCCAGAGGAAAAAATCAAGTGGATTCATATCGGGTGACCTTGGTGGCCAAAGTTGTGGCCCACCACGCCCAATCCAGCGATCAGAATAATTCTCTTCTAAATATTGGCGTGCAACCAATCTGAAGTGTACTGGAGCACCATCATGCATAAACCAAATTCCAATTCTTTCCCTCAGTGGGATCTCTTCTAGGAGTCCAGGTAAGAGGAATTCAAGAAAATGTCGATAATGGTCACCATTGAGTCTATGAGGCAGAAAATGTGGCCCGATAAGGAAATTCCCTACAATTCCAACCCAAACATTCACAGAAAACGTCTCTTGAAAATGGTTTTCAATCACGGCGTGTGGGTTTTCATCAGCCCACATATGATTGTTGTGAAAATTAATAATGGCTTTACGGGAAAAGCATGCCTCATCGGTGAATAACACTTGAGATAAAAACCATGGATTTTCCAACAATTTATTTCGAATCCAAGTGCAAAAAGTTAATCTCTTTGGAAAATCCCTTGGCAGAAGAGCTTGAACACGCTGTATGTGATAGGGATAAAGTTGTTGCTCTTTTAAAATTTGCCATACCAATACATGGGTTACGTTAAACTGTGCCGCAATTTGTCTTGTACTGGTGTCTGGATGCTGCTCAATTTCGTTAAGAACAGCTTCTTCTATCTGAACTGTTCTAACTCTCCTGGGTCTTCCTATGAGAACAGCAGACCTCTTGAAAGTACCCGTTTCACGAAGACGGGAGTGAATATTGATGATCATTTGTGTGCTGGGAATATGACGTTGTGGAAATCTTTCTAGATACATTCGTCTGGCGGCACGAGCGTTACCATCAGCCATTCCATACATTAAGTGCATGTCTGCCATTTCTGAATTTGTATATTCAACCATTTTATCCAAAGGAATATTGAATGAATCTGCTTTATAGCTTGCACTAATGAAGAATTAACAATGAGACAGTTTCTCAACTTTCGATAACTGTAAAGTTGTTGATATTTAAATAAATGAATTAATATCAAAGCCCACTTTGCTATTTTTATGAATTCAAATTGATTACAAAATTTCTGCGTTACTGCAGAAGAAAAAACAAACCGAAATTTCTAATAAAATAATGTACTCCGTACGGAAACAAAAATTTGTTTGATTTAGTTTTTCGGAGTTATGACCAGAGATTCATAAATGAAAATCAAATGTGTAATGATCTGCGACTATTAGATAAACCCTATTAACTATCTTCCATTACAGGATTACCTTTCGGAAGTTTTTTATGTTGAAAAGGAAACGTTCAATTGAAAACTAAAAAATATCTTTTTTTAAAATAACAAAAAATTTGTATGAGTTCTCTATCAAGACTGATGGGTAAAAACATTTTTAATCAAATATCTCAATGAAAATGCACATTTTTACCATCAGAATCTTCAGGTTGAAAGTAGAGGTTTTCCCAATATCTGTCAGATCTAGTTTAATATCCAGCGTACCGCAGTGACGGGGAGATAGTAGTTTTCTGTTAGATATCACAAAAAGAAATCACATCTTTACAATAACAAGCTTTTATTTAGCTTCACTTGTAACTAACTAACAAACAATTTAATAAAAGTTGAATTTGACCCACTTCTAATACTCTGATTAATTTGAAATTTGGCAGGTTTCCGTAATTCCGGTGACAATGCATTAAAAAAATGTTTGTTAAAAAACAAAATGGCGGCTCCAATATGGCGGACGAGTTTTGTGATTATGATCCGATTCTGTTCAAAATTGGTATGTGATGGTTTTTGGGTTGGAGAATTTCAGTTTCACATAAAAAATAAACTAAAATGTTAAAAATGAAAATTATAAAAAGAAAACATTTTAAAGTTTTTATACAATACACTGAAAAGGAAAAAATAATTCATTTCATTGTTTGATCTAGGTAATCTTGTACAGAAAGATTTTGATACTCACAGAATAACCTACAAAAAATGAAACAAATTATTTTTTCATTTTCAGTGCATTTGTATAAAAGCTTGTCTTTATATTTTTTATTATTGTATAATTTTTATTCATCGTAGATTTTTCTAATTCTGAAAAAATATCTCCATCAATTTACAATAATTGAAAATGTTTAATTTTCAAATTTTCTAATGTTATGCCACACTGGAAAATGTTTAAATTAATATTTTCATTATAGCCCCTGAACCGTACAAGTAAATGAAAAAATGCAAGATATCAAAAAGATGTTAAATGAAACAACATTGATTATTCCTTTCTCATAATATGTCAGTGGCGGCGGAAAAAAAATTCTGAAGGGTTGAACAAAGCTTGAGGACCCTGTGAATTATTTAAGAAATGCATTATTTTGTATCGTGCGCCCTATTGAATGGATTGTACTTGCCTAATTTGAACTGATTATTGTCGAAAATGTCGAAGTTAACTCTAAAAAATCTTGAAAAAAATGTATTTTTATCGCCCTGTATCTCGAAAACCAAGCCGTTTGGGACATATGTTTATATGAACTTTTCCTCCTGAAAACTTTCAAAGAATCACCTCCCGAAGTTTGTCAACGTACTTAATTAACACCCTGTAGGTGTTGTGAATGATATCAGAAAATAAATATGCCATATGTTTGGTGAACTAGTACATCAAGCTATGATTAAAATCTACAGTTTCCAAAAATCTTAATGGTATCACATTTAACCACATAGCATTTTTAAAATTGGTGTATTTTTTCATAGATCTTAGGGCCAACCATCAGCTGTATTAAATCTTCAAAGTTCTCGCTGGATGGTCCAAGTTTACATTTTTGTTTCGCACCCTTTGATTAGGTTATGAGTGTTTTGAGCAATAACACCCAAACTACTTCCTGTAAGATTGATTTGTATCTTGATGAGGAATAATAGTCAATTATTATTATCATTAACAGCAAAAATGTTGAATTGCCGATAAAAAAAATCTTTCCGTTGAAACGTATTGATTATTAAATCACTCCAAGGAATGAACAACTGGCGATAAAGTCGAAAATAACGAAAAAGAATTTCGATAATCGCAATTTCTGTTACTCACCGTGAATAATTCCCGATTGTCGAATTCCACGACGAGCGTGCTTGTCATTTTGCAGAGCCCGCTGATAAAATAGTTGAATGCGTTATTCGACAAACGGCTATACGTGGATTCCCACAGAATGCCTATGGCGTCGAGGAAATTCTTGGAATTCGGACCCATATCTTGAAAAGTTGCCGACGATAACGAATTCAAACCCTCTACCTAGAAGACGACTGAACGTTAGACAATAGTTTGGGAAATACGGGGCGATTCACGAAAATATAGAACTAGTTTTTATGCATAAGGTTGCTAAAAAACTCGCCAAAAGAACGCAAAAGTATTATAGACCACAAACCCATATAACAATTTGGGGGGGTCATTTGACCCAGGATGAAACATATTCAGAACGATGCTGCTATATGAAAGAATAACTTTAGGCACTGTGCCGTCAATTCTTGGTGGTGCAAATGACTGTAATAATAATAATCATTTTTCATCCGAAGATGTGCTTTTCCGACAAAATATTCTTGTACGGCATTCCTCACGTTGGTAGATTTTGAGATAATAATCTCCTAAAACCCAGAGTCGAACTGGGACCATTTGGCCCACGTGACAGGGACATTTTGCCCAACACTTCCCCATTGAAAAAATCTTATTTATAACAAATTTTGGCCCACCACTTCCCCATTAAAAAAATTATTTATGATGAGTTTGGACCTCCATCATTTGCCAACTTTTATTAATAAAACTACTAAATTACAAAAATAAATTAACAAACAAAATATAGAAAAGGTAATTAAATCAAAACAAAAGTAAAAGCTTTTTAGGATTCCAAAAAAAAATGTAAATATTCCTAATATATAAAAATAAAAGCGATAAGTAGAAACAGAAAATAAAAGAATTTCAATAAATGTAAAATATAGAGACCACTACAACAAAAGTTTGCTTCTAGGGGTTTTGTTATGGTACACAAAAACTACAGGAACATCAATCTTTCTTCCTATGGTAAAACCTAGCAACTTTTAGGAGCTACTAGAAAATTTGAAAATTATAAAACTGAAAGTAGAAGTTGAATAAAAAAAATCGTGGCAGGCGGCTTTGACATCATGGAATGGGTCAAAATTCAAAATATTCGATGAAAGCTTCATGAACATTTCACATATTAAATACAATTCAGAACCTAATAACTACAGTTACTAATTTTCACCAAGAGACGGCAGAAATATGTCATATGTCTACACTTATAACTTTACTTAATTGATAACTGGAATTGAGAGATACTACTAAATAAGTGTAATATGGCTTCAAGAGATTTCAGAAGATTTGGCTACTTGTAACAAGTTCAGTTATTTCTGTTATTTTAATTTTGAAATTACCCTCTCAAAGTTTAGCGACGGCGCGGGGAGCTGGGCTGAGCTGAGCAGAGCCAGGCCGGCGATAAATAATATTTTTATTTCGAAAGTTCATATAATTCGATTTATTTTGTCATCCAAATTGAATAATGAGAGAGATGTAGAAGAGTATTTTGTCGGAAGAGCACATCTTCAGATGAAAAATTATTATTATTACTATTAGTCATTTGCACCACCAAGAATTGATGGCATAAGGCCTAAGCTTATTTTTTCATATAGCAGCATCGTTCTGAATATGTTTCATCCTGGGTCAAATGACCTCCCCAAATTGTTATACGGGCTTGTAGTCAAGCTCAATGAGTGGGAGAGAGAGTTGGATGGACCCTCCAGAAAAAGTTTATCTCTCCCACTCATTGAGCTTATGGATAAAATAAATGGCAATATCTCCGTAGTCATTAGAGATGACACCATCAAACCTGGTATCGGTGGATTTCTCATTATCATCCCTAACCGATCATGTAATAATATACAGGGTATTCCATTCGAAAGTCGAAAGTTGATGTGATTTCCGGAAAAACAGGAAGTTGAATTTGTTTTACAAATATGCCAAAAAGTGCCGTCTAGTGAGCATATTCAATGTTGTGAATTTTAGAAATATAGCCAGAGAAACAAGGGAGAAAAAGGGGTGTACCATGAATCTGTGTCACACGGTATAACTTCAGGGCTTTCTACACAAGGGAAAAGTATGTTTTTTAATTTCCGTGATCCATATAACACAAAAAATCAGCATGTGAAAACGCATACGTTAAATAATCGTTCTTAGATACTACCATTGTTTATATAGAATATAGTTAGTCAACCTTATGTGATTATAATTGGATCAAAATGGATGCGACATGTAGATGGCGATAGTGAGCTCGCATCCAAGTCATGTCGTAACTTCAGTGATCTGGCCTCCAAGTCATGTCGTAACTTGATTGAAACAATGGGACAGCATTAAAATCAGGGTTTTTTGAAGGAACCTGCATTAAAATGACATCAAATATTCATGTTTGTTACTAATCACGCTAGATGACACTCGCGTTTGCGTCCAACACCAATTACACAGGCATTGACTAACTATCTTACTTCTATATAAACAATGATACTACCTTTTTTTACATGTTCAGTTGTTAATTTCGGGACCTTCTACATGAGATAAGAGTATGATTTTCAATATATGTGATCCATATGACAACTAAAATCAGCCTGAGAAAAAGCATACGTTAAAAAATCATTTTGAGATACTCCCTTTTTTTACATGATCAGTAGATAATTTCGGGGCCTTCTACATGAGAGAAGAGTATACTTTTTAATTTTCGGGATCCATATAACACTAAGAATCAGCCTGTGAAAAAGCATACGTTAAAAAATCATTTTGAGATACTACCTTTTTTTACATGTTCAGTTGTTAATTTCGAAGCCTTCTACACGAGAGCAGAGTATGCTTTTCAATTTTCATTATCTATACAGGGTGATTCAAAATTCGATGTAAATATTTCAAAGGCGTATTTTTGGGATCAAAATAAGACTTTTTCTTCGAATCAACATGTGTCCTAAAATGCACCCCCTCCGAGCTACAGCCCCTGTAAGTTTGGAAAAAAAACAAGATTATCTGAAACTGTGACTATAATAACGAATCGAATCTTCTGAAAATTGGTATATCCCTATTTTTTTGGGCACTCCATTCTTTTTTTGCTTCAAAAATTATGTAAACCCAGTTTTGGGGGAGTTGGAGGGGGTCCACACTTTTATTGGCCCAATTTTTATGTTCAAAAAGAGAAACTCCGAATTCGAATAGCATAATCTTATTGGCCATAAAAAAAACTGAGAATTCGGTTTCTTGCATTTTTGTCGTACAACCAACCGTTTGCCGGAAAATCGTAATCAACGAAAGGGGGGTATTTTCACAATATCAAACTAACAAAACATGTATTAGCTAATTTATTCAAAATTCGATGTGAATATTCCAAAAACGTATTGTTGGGATCAAAATGAGACTTTTTCTTCAAATCAACATGTGTCCTAAAATGCACCCCCTCCGAGATACAGTTTTAGTTAATCTCGTTTTTTTTTCCTAAATTACAGGGGCTGTAGCTCGGAGGGGAGCATTTTAGGACACATGTTGATTTGAAGAAAGAGTCTTATTTTGATCCCAACAATCCGCTCTTGAAATATTTACATCGAATTTTGAATCACCCTGTATAATACCAAAAATGAGCCTGTGAAGAAGCATACGTTAAATAATTGTTCAAAGATAGCCGAATTTTGTATGCAAATGAATATACTGTCAATGGGCAGTATGAACTTTATATTCAACCCGGTTTTAAGTGTTAAATAATTGTTCCGAGCTATTACAAAAAATTTGCATATTAACAAAACAATTACAACGCATGTGCACGCCGCGATTGTATGCTTTTTGAAATTCGTGATCCATATAACACCAAAAGTCTTCCTGTGAAAAAGCATACGTTAAAAAATCGTTTTGAGCACTTTTTTTTACATGTTCAGTCGATAATTTCGGGGCCTTCTACACGAGAGAAGAGTATGCTTTTTAATTTTCGTGGATTTTTCAGTTCAAACTGTCGGAAAAACCACTTTGCATACATTAAAAAATCGTTCAGAGATATCAATTTTTTTTGGAAATTCAAAATTGGTTGGTGCCGCCGCTGCATATCAGAGGTTTTTGAAAACTCTGAAAGTCAAAAATTCAATCAAAATTATATTTTAAAAAATGCAAACTTTCGCAAAAGTTGTATTTTAGTTCTCAATTCCACAATCTGGCAATATTGTTAAAAATTACAAGAAATTCTTTTTTTTTTTGTAGAGAAAAAATGCGAAAGAGTCGCGAAATGGTAGCGTTCCCCAATTTTGCGACTATTTTCAAGTTTGGCATCATAGTAAATAAATTATTTATTCATACTTTTGTTGTCGCAATCGCAGGAAGAAATTTCCTTGAAAACATATAAAATTTGCCACCATCAAAGATTTCGGGAACTCTTCCAAAAAAAAATTGCATTTATTTCATTCTTTTTCTATTTTTTTGATATTTTTTTATTCGATATCCTCCTCACCCCACAGTCTGAAAAATCCCTGAAAAAAAACAGTGGAGCTAAAATTGAATTGTTCACTCACAAGATCTAAAAAATCCTCTAGGCAAAAACCGTCTTCATCCATTTTCTTAATTTTCTCCACTGTCGACGTACACAAGTCCTGTACAATATGCCTATGTCGTACAGGGTAACTCTCAAAACCTGTTATTTTCCAGAGATTTATTCCTTTTCGATCAGTTATTTCAATCGTCTCGCTTTTCGCATTTTCCGGCAAAATACTGAACACCCTCCGAATCAAGGCCTCCAAATGTATTTTTTCCAATCGGTGGGTGTTCAAACCGAAATCTAATTCTTGGTGAATTTTCACGAGGTTCAATAAGGTTTCCATGCAAAAAGTGTGCGTTGCTTTGCTGAAAATAGAAATGAAAAAATATGGAGACAAAGTTATAGAATAATATTGAGTAGAAGGTAAAGACGTACAGCGTAGAATCTAAAAAATGTTCTGAAAACTCGCAAAATGACGATCGGATAATCTATATAATGAACAACTATGGTCCCAACATTGACCCTTGGGGGTCACCATACTAAGTAGAAAATAGATGTGGAATTTCGAAAACTGAAAGCTTGAAAGCAACAAAACTAATGTCTTTTAAATAAAATATTGATGGTATTCAATTTTCTTGTGGTTCCTTTGGTTCAAACTGAGCTGAACGTATCAAATGTGTTTTGCTAGGACATTTTGAGCTTCAGGAAGAATAAAATTATCCCTACTGGATTAGGCCAATGACTGAAATTGAAAACAGAATAACTGACAATTATTTTTTAAATCGATGGAAAAGTCACATAACAAATGATAAGTATATAAAACATTGAAGTTAAAAAAACTAGATCAAGCTGTTATAGCACCAAGCTGTTATAGTACCAAGTGCGTTATATAAATCCTAACGCCCGGAGGGTAACCCTAGGGCCTTTGGCCCGAGGGATGACTGTTGCCCGATGGGCTTTAGGGTCTAGAAACGCTCGTGGTGCATACAAGACTTTATTTTTTACGAAAAAATTATCTTAAACAACGTTGTTTACTTCATAAATATCTTCTCATGGTATTTACTGCGTTCTGGTCGGCAAATGAGCACAAGTGAGCTTTTGTGCAATTGCCATGGAAACATTGAAGAGGTTGCTAAGGGTTGTTTATTCAATAAAATGTAAGAATTGATAAGCTTGTTAGTGGAGGAAACTAAAAACGGTTGTGTTCATAATAATTATGGAGATTCCACAGAATGTGACGCTCAAAGCTGAAAAAGCGTTAGGAAATTTACTGCCTGTGAAATCCAAATACTTATACGAGAAGGAGTATGACCATTTTTTGAAATGGAAAGATGAAAACGGAGTGAATACCGTAAATGAAACTGTCTTAATGGCATACTTCCAGGAACTGGTGAGTTTATCTCATGAAAAATATAAATATTTTTTATTCATTTTACATTATTTCAGTCTGAAAAATACAGCGTGTCTCACGGTCGATGGTAGGTTAGACGTTTATGGTAAACGCAAAGCAGGATTTCCCTGAAAATTTCACATCTTACATTTTGTTACCTGATCTATCGATCTAAAATATTTTCAGCTTTGCGGCGTTGCCACGTCTATAAAAAAAACTATCAACTTTATTTTTTTAAATAGAACACCCCGTATATTAACTCATTTTTTGAATCGCTCTTTCATTATAATACTTTTTTGTAAATAATGTCTTATACCTATCTCTATCTGTTTTCGAAATAAAAAATAATTTGTGTTAAATATGGTCCAAAACATAGCCCTAATTGAACTTTAGTACATCAGTACTCTCAATTCATGAAAAGTTGATATTTTGATTATAGGTTGGACAAATTCGAAGTATTTACTTAACACCAAGAAATCGACTCAATATCATACAGGGCGTGCTAAAATTACTGTTATTTCCATAATGCATAAAACTGGTCAAAAGTTCATTTTTTCAAATGAAACCCCCTGTATATTACTCGATAAATTGAAAGATGATGAAAAATGCTTCAAGATGATATATCATGTCCCTATACCTAAATCATCAACTTTTCTTAATAAAATTGCTTTTTAAGAATTTGGTTTTAGGTAACAGTGGATTTGTCAAGCTTATAACAGTTTGGTAACTTTTATAAGTAATTTACGAATAGTTATCGACGGTGTTTCAAATTATCTTCCAAAGTGAATGCAAATATCGATTATTCAAACAAAGTTCTTATGAAATTATTTATTATACACGGACAGTGTGATCAAATCATTGCCAGAACTTGCAGAAATTTCAACCAAATGTATCCTGAATTAACACCAATGAAAGAGAGGAAGTATGTAAGATTACAAAATAATTTTCTCAACTATGGCTGAAAGTTTCCAGGGAACAACTGTCCAAAAACCAGGCATTTCTAGGTAAAAAGTACGATTTTCTGGAATATAACATGTGAAAGTACAGAAAAAAACAGAATTAGGAGGATTAAAAATAACAAAATTCTAAACAAAATATCACATTTATACAATAAATGCTGGAAATGTTGTCCATTACATTCTAAACATTTTAAAATGTTCTTTTGTACGCGACTTGTCGTTGCTTTTTCAATTTCATGGGGATCTAGATCTTCAATACACCGCACTATTCGCCGTCGCAGTTCTTCTTTGGTAGGCACTGGAGTACTGTACACCCTTTCTTTTAAAACACCCCATAAAAAAAAGTCAAGTGGCGTGAGATCGGGTGATCTCGGTGGCCAATCCCACGGCCCTAAACGCCTAAACCAACGTTCGTCAAACATTTGGTGAAGTTTCCTGGAAACTTCCTGAGTGCAATGAGGTGGAGCTCCGTCCAGTTGAAACCACGAATTCCTATATTCCTCTAAAGGCAAGTTTTCAAGGAAATCGGTAACAGTTGTCCTTAAAATATGAAGATATCTCTCTGCATTCAGTGTGTCTTCATAAATAAAAAAGCTAATTTTATTTTTCTTCAAAATACAAAACACATTCAGTGAAAATTTTTCTTGAAACCCAATTTCTTTTGTCACATGAGGATTATGATCAGCCCAAAAATGTTTATTCCTTCTATTAAAAATGCCATCCCTCGTAAATTTTGATTCGTCGCTCCAAATTATTTTTGACAAAAATTCCCGATCTTCCTGTATATGTATTAGAAGGGATTCGCAAAAATGCACTCTGCGTTCAAAGTCTTCTACTTTGAGAGCTTGAACTTTGGTAAATTTATACGGATGCATTTCGTGATTTTCCAAAATTCGTTGTACTGAAGCATGTGATACACCCAAATCTTTTTCTGCACTGCGAACGGAAGCTTCTGGTTATGCATAAAAATATGCCAAGACGTTAACAGTATTTTCCTCATTTAAAGTAACAGGTTTTGGTAATGTTGAAGGCGCTTTTAACTCTGAGCCATAGTTAAGGAAATTATTTTGTAATTTTACAAACTTCCTCTCGTTCATTGGTGTTAATTCAGGATACATTTGGTTGAATTTTCTGCAAGTTCTGGCAATGATTTGGTCACACTGCCCGTGTATAATAAATAATTTCATAAGAACTTCGTTTGAATAGTCAATAGCATTCATTTTTGGCGATTTTTTAAAACACCGTCAATAACCATTAGTTAATTACTTATAAAAGTCACCAAGCTGTCATAAGCTTGATACAATCAGGACATCTACTTAGAAAGAATTATTTAGAAAAGTTCACACATGTATTTGGCAGTTTGTGCAATTGGTAATATTTATTCCCTGTGAAGTAACTGACGAAGTACCTACTATTCAATTCAACTGTAGAAAGTCCTTTATGAATAACCAATAATAACATTTAAATAAACATGTGCGCTGGTGTATGTAGTTGAAGCATCTGCCTTGTAATCCAAAGATCGTGCGTTCGAATCCCATGGACCTCATTCATTTTTTTGTTTTTTTTTATTACTAGCTGTAACTGTTGTACACAAAAATGTGTATGATACATGGATTTGCTCCACTCGCAGACGTTCGTTTCGCAATATTCCCCACTCACAAAATAAAATGCCACTTCCATCACTTGTAGGTATCATAAATAACTATTTTTCCACAAAAACGGCTTTATTAAGAAAAGTTGATGATTTAGGTATAGGGACATGATATATCATCTTAAAGCATTTTTCGTCATCTTTCAATTTATCGAGTAATATACAGGGGGTTTCATTTGAAAAATGAACTTTTGACCACTTTTATGCATTATGGAAATAACAGTAATTTTAGCACGCCCTGTATGATATGGAGTCGATTTCTTGGTGTTAAGTAAATACTTCGAATTTGTCCAACCTATAATCAAAATATCAACTTTTCATGAATTGAGAGTACTGATGTACTAAAGTTCAATTAGGGCTATGTTTTGGACCATATTTAACACAAATTATTTTTTATTTCGAAAACAGATAGAGATAGGTATAGGACATTATTAATAAAAAAGTATTATAATGAAAGAGCGATTCAAAAAATGAGTTAATATACGGGGTGTTCTATTTAAAAAAATAAAGTTGCTAGTTTTTTTTGATAGACGTGGCAACGCCGCAAAGCTGAAAATATTTTAGATCGATAGATCAGGTAACAAAATGTAAGATGTGAAATTTTCAGGGAAATCCTGCTTTGCGTTTACCATAAACGTCTAACCTACCATCGACCGTGAGACACGCTGTATAGTGCAGATAGCCTATGGACCAAATACTCAAAGCTGAAATCAACATTGATTGTTAAAGAAAACATAATCAGCATTCAGTCAACTGATGACCTGTCTGAAAGTTAAATCAAAAGGATACATTCCCAAAAAATCAAAGGTGTTGGAAGGTGGACAAGTATTACTTTTCATAAGAAATGCTCCAGATGATACTTTTTTGCTACATAAAGTTGTTCAGGTAATGGGCGTATTCGGAGGCTTGAGACGTGATGAAATGGTCAAGATGACAATTGATGACAATTGATGACATTGAAGACAATGAAGCCGTTTTACTTATCAAGGTACCAGAAACCAAACTACACCTCTAAAAGTTTCACCATTGATGAAGAAAGCTAAATAGGAGCCTTGAACTTAGTTAAAAAGTACATTGCACTACGACCAAAAGGATGTAAACAACGTAGGTTTTTTTAACCTACAGAAATAATAAATGCTAAAGGTAAAAATACTATTCCTTCTATCATAACGAAATACATTTATTTGGAAAACCCGAAAGGTTACACCGGGCATTGTCTACGCCGAACGTCGTCAACGCTTCTTGTTCAAGGTGGTGCTTCCTTTGAAACTCCAAAATTACATTGAAAATGGAAGAGTAGTACGGTAGCGGAGAGCTATATTGAAGAAAGTATCTCCTCGAAGAACAAAATTGCTACAATGATAGCCCATTCCGTTTCCGAAAAAGAAAATGTTAACGTTCCGATCGAAACCGAATGCACATCATCGTCAACTCACAGAACTTCAAACTTGGTACTAATTTTTCAGGACCATTTGAAAATTGTAATTTCTATTTAAGAGAAAATAACTTACAGTTATAAATAAAACTTTTCTGAGTAACTAATTTATAGAACTACAGGAAAAAACATTTAGCGGGCGTTATGATTCATAATGCCCTCTATAACGCTCCGGGCGCTATGGGTCTGTTAATAGCAACCGTTGCCAAGGTATTACACAGCAGTAATGGACAAGTGAAAAATAAAATATTTTTGAAGTCGATGGAGTAACAGATATTGATATATCAAACAGTGAAGTAAAAGAACTAGATCAAGCTGTTAATGATTTGTTCAAACAAGATAATTTGCAGTTTATGTAAATTTCAATGTGCATATGTGATGAAAATTACGTCGATATTATGACTTTGGCTTTCTATTATATATATCGTTATCATATTTGTTTAAAACATTACGTCAATACGTCAGAAAAGATATACAAAGTGGGCCATTGAAAACAAAACAGCAGTTGGAAGTAGAGATCAATATCTACAATTTGTATACCTATTTGGGAAATGTGCTGAAAATATCACTGGAAGTTACTCTGAATGCTTCAAATTGCGACTTCGGACCATAGAAATATATATTATATACTCACTCTAGAATGCTAATTCCCATGATGATTTTTGTAACAGGCCCGGTTTTAGTAAAATATTATGGTACTTGCTGAAGATTAACAAACGTTAATTCTGAATCTCGGAGAATAAGGTTGGAAACCTCATTGTGCTTATACCTGTTATTTGTATTTAGCCGATTTGAATACATATTTTCACATCTTTATGATCCCAAATATTCAGCAAAGGCCATCAGAAAGTAGAGTACAGTTATTATTATTATTTATCGCTCTGAAGCGACTGATTTTTGGTATCACATTCACTTTTCAGCTGTAGTTAACCAACAAATACCTACGAAACCACCCCAAATCGTCGGTGCGAATTTCGAGGAAGCACTGGATTGGAAAATAAATTGAAAGTACAAAAAACTATAAAAATTTATTTCAGCTAATATTATGAATTATTTCAACTCAAATTGGATTTATAAAATTGGATGCTTGGAAGCTCGAGTTTTTTTTTTTCTAGAACGATTCAGTCAAAATATGCAACTGCATTAACATGCTATTTCTACGAGTATTTCTGGTTGTATTACCTTAGTGCAATTTCCACAATGGGGGTGCATGAAAAAGTGAGGACAGAAGCATTTTCCTCACTAAAGAAAAGCACTTCCAAAAACGGCTTCATTAGAAAGGAACAATATTAATGTAAATTCACGAAAGATGAAAGAATAACCAACGACAACAAACACCACACAAAACGACAAGAGAAAATCTGAAATTCTAAAAACCGTCTCTGATCTCTGATAAGTCTTAGTGACAAGTCTTCCTGTTGATGAAAAAGCACTGTGCTACCTCGCTCTTGGAAAAATTCCTAGAAAGAGGTAACAGGGGTTTATATTGACTTATATTTGCACGGCTAATTGGGGTGGGTTAATTAAACACATAAAAATTAGAAATAGGGTTTATTAGTGATCGATGAGCAACGGCTGGTAACAGTCAACTGGTCGTTGCACTGTGAAGTCGCCTTTAGCGGATAATTTTGAAATATTGAAGTTCGTAATATGTCAAATGCAACTAACTGTCAGACGATGACAGATAAAATGAATCAATTAATAAAGACTAATAAACTATTACGGATTGTGATATTTACAAACCAGTAATACTAGACCATCTATGATTCACTGTAGAGTTATACAACAAAGGTTAACCGTGGCCCCCTGGTATGATCATACTAGAGTTTACATAAAAGGAATAAACTAATAAACTCCCTAGCAGGTGAGCTCCGCATGCACAATTGACCTATTTTGATTGCAATATAGTCAATTGGTTTGACTTGTGAAAGAATATACGGCCTAGATAAAATTGGTGAAAGACTAAGCTAGGGCTTATTCGAGTTCACTGTCGATAATCGTCTCTTTGGTGTTCTTTCGACTGATTCTTTCCTTGGGTGGTAAAGTCACTTATGGTTGAATGGGCTTCCTGCTCTTCGTGCGGGGTGTGAATTTGAGAAGTTGATGAAGCTCTCTTATCCTGACTTCGTTAACCCGTAGGGTGTAGGGTAGACGGTAAAAGAATGAAACTATCCAAAAGAAAGAAGGCCTGAAATGGGGTTGTGTGTCAGACTTAAGGTAACTTGGTTCAAAGATTTATCGGGTTGATAATGATAATAAATAAGACCTCAGGACCTACCTTGGATGATGGATGGCCTTAACGTGGGGTAACTTGAAGTGAACAAAGATCCACAATTGTGCAGACCAAACAAGGTCTATGTTTTCTTCAAGTTTTCTGAATTTCAGCTAGAAAATATCCGCACGGTGCGATTTGAGCCAACAAGTGGACCTCAGTTAATATATCTAGCTGAATATTCGTGACGAAAAGGGAGATTTCAGATCTAATTTATTTTGTCCAAAATGTAACTTTTTGACACATCATTTATTGAACCTGTACCCATAGTGATTACATACACAGGATGATTAAAAAATGATGATTTTTATATTCGTTTTTCTCAGCCTTTCCTCTGAACCGTAACAACTGTTGCACGGTAATTATAATTACAGCAGAATAGGGTACATTATTGTTTTAAATAAGTTTCTTTCGCGCCTAAAATTCGGAGTAATCTATCTCTAAAGATTCTTTTCGGTTTTAAAATATCCTAAATGCGCCGTAGAAATTATCTCTTTCAAATGATATGTGTTTTATTGCCTCATAACACTGATGACGAGCATGCGCACATCGTAAACGGGTCGCATACTTTCCGCCGTGAAATTTGGGATTAGCATTCTAGAGTACGTCTATAATTTATATTTCTATGCTTCGGACGCACTTTGAAGCGTTTCGATCAACTTTCAGTGACATTTTCAACACATTTCTCACCTCTCAGGTGAAAATCCAAAATATACAAATTGTAGATATCGATCTCTACTTCCAAATTTCGTTTACAGAATTTGTATACGACGATTTCCTTTAAATCGGCGCATCTTGCAAGATGGGCACTTCACTTGTTTATAACGCGATTGAGCAAAAACTACACATCGAACAGAAAACATCTTGCGCAGAGTTGAACCATGTATTATTGTCTATCAGTTTCCTCAATATTGTTTGTCCAGCTTCAGATTTATAAAAATTATGAATTTTTTGAAAAGTGGTCTCTATTTCGAGGTTTTTCCGGATTTTCTTAGTGGAAAATGCATCGATCCGGTCGTATGAAAATCCATTTTGTAGGTTTCATAAATCTCTACAATAGTTCGATTGACTTTAAAACGATTCCTTGAATAATCTTTGAGATATTTCCAAAAAACCAAAAAAGATAAGTAATATTTTTCAATATTGCTATTTTAAAAAATTCCACAAAGCGCTGGGGTTTTCATTAACGAACTTTCTTATAAAAATTAGTATAGGCCACTTGCGTCTTTTATTTTGTAGGAAAAAACCTCTCTAGGTTGGTCTACTGTAAAAAGCAAAGAAAAAACTACAAAATACCCCAAGAGAAGGCACCAAACCTCCATGGCCAACAAAGCGCACCAAATTTCTTCTTGAAGGACATTTTCTAGTAAGATGAGTTCAAGTGCACCATAAAAACTATCGTGAGTTGTCACAGCTGCGGTAATATGGACAACCAGATTACTAAAAATGCTCCTGGATGGTGAAAGTGGCGACGAAAACTCTTCAAAACCTAAAAAACAAAGCAAAAATAGTCAAGTTGTAGATTCAACAGTATTGAATAAATGATGTATGTTGGATCAATCGAAAAAAATAATTCAATACAAACACTGTCTTGTAGAAGCAAATACAAGTTCGATAATTGTATCCAACGATCCGATATTCTCTTCCTTTATAATGCATTTTAAAGAGTCGTTGAGGAAACACAGAAGTCCGAAGGAATCCTTATCAACCGAAACGTTTCGACTGGACAGTAGCTGAAAAATAATTAAAGAAACATTTCACGGAACGAACTTTTTTTAAATTTTAGGTATTTGAGCAATTCTCAGATTACATTTTGATGTATTGAATTGCATTTGTTTAGAATGTACAACAATTTCGACTGCGTTAAAATGCCCTTTTCTCCATTAACCCTAGGATATAGCATATTTTATGAGAGTGATTGAAAAGTTAGATACAAAATGTTTCTTCGCCCAACAATATTCCAACTTTCAACTCCCTAAAAAGTGAGTGATTTTTTCAGAATAGCTGTCTGTTTAATTAAACGAATCTCTTCATTCTTTCGCTTTGGGAGGTTGATCTGCAAACATTTGCTGACGATCTGGTAATAAACGATAAATCAGAATACGTCCTTCAGGATATATTGGATACCATAAATAAATGGTGTAAGAGGGAGGAAATGTCCATTAACCCCCACAAAATGGTCATGGTACCATTCACCAGGAAAAGGAAGCTGGAACATTTAATACATCCTTCCATCAATGGTGTAACAATTCCTTTTGCGAGTGAAGCAAAATATCTGGGAATAACCCTGGCTAAAAAACTAAATTGGAACTCGCACTTGGAAAAGACTATCCGGAAGGCTAGCCTATCATTATGGACATGCCGCAGAATATGTGGCAAAATATGGGGCATGTCACCAAAACACGTATATTGGTTGTATGTGACCGTCATACGTCCAATGATAACGTATGGCTCTATAGTCTGGTGGAGCAAGGGTCATAAAAAACGGCCTTTGCTAAACTTAACGGACTACAGAGACAAGCGTGCCTGGCGATTACTGGAAGCATTCGCTCCACGCCAACGGCAGCAATGGAAGCCCTCCTTGGATTACTTCCTCTTCACATAGTTCTGGAGAGAGATGCAAGATGGGCAACATACAGACTCTACTAAGCGGTTATTAGTCTACCGCAGGCATGTATCATGAGAGGCAGCAGCATGCTGGAGGGCATAATAGCTCACAACATTCTAGGAATGCCCTCTGACATCATGCATAAAACTATCAACCTTCACTCGTCCTACACTGTGGTCTTTCCCGAAAGAGAAGACTGGATCCGAAATGTAGGGCAAATGAACGTTGGTTCACCGATGGTTCCAAAACTCTGGAAGGCGTCGGAGCCGGAATTATAGGATGAACCCAGTAGTGAAACGCTCGTTCAGTATGGGTAAACTAGCTACGATATTCAGGCAGAGGTATGTCATTGAAATGTGTGCCAGGGATCTGTAAAATCGACACCACACACGAAAAATAATAAAAATATTTCTAGGGCAGTATGGAACTGCAGAGATACCTTCAACCGACTGGCGCAACGCAACAACGTTACCCTAGTCTGGATACCAGGTAACACAGGCCTAGAAGGAAACGAAATAGCGGATGCCCTAGCGAAAGGAGGGGGGGGGCGAAACAACGTTCACTGGACCAGAACCGGTAATCGGTTTAGCCAAGAATGTCATAACAGCTTGGGCAGACAATAAAAGACTCGACTACTAGCGTAGTCTACAGGGCCTAGCCCATTCCGAAGCATTTATTGCTTGTACAAGGAAAAAACAGGACTCTGACAAACTGCTAGAACTCAGCAGAGCGCATCTCACGTTCAAACCTAACCTAACCTCTTCATTTAACAATAATTTTTCCCAGCAAATGAATTTTTCATGATTGAAAAAAAACAGTCTCATGGGGACAGATCCAACCCATTTCGATCACGCCATTTATTGAACAAAACGATAATTTGTTTAACCTTTTGAATTGCTTCTTCACGGGTGAGTGCAGATATGACCATTGTCCTATTATCGTTGCTAGCTTAAATACTCTGGTATGTCGTTAACGTACAAAAGGAAAAGTAAGGGTCCTAATACTCCTCCTGTGGTGTTCCAAGGTTGTTATAAAAAATTCCAGAAAACGTATTTTCGACTAAAAATTCCACAAAAAATTGACGATTTGTAATATAACAACGTATCCACGAATTTACGGAATCGTGAATTCCAGCTGCTTCCAGTTTTTTGCAAAATATTTCTGGGTTCATGATATTTCTGGGTTCAAGCAATCAAATGCCCGTGATGGGTCAAAGAAAATACCGTAAATATTTCAATATTTGACCATTTAGTTTTGAATAGTCTGAACGAAGTCTACCGCGGCCATTCCACATGAGTATCCTCAACAAAACCCAATTTGTTTATTTGTAATTATATTTTCGTTATTTAAAAATGAAACAACAGAATTGAAAACTGATTTTTTGAAACTTTTTGCAACGATGATAAGGACAGTTGGATGGTGTTATGCAACAATGAGTCAAGCCACATTTTTTAATAATTGAGCTATCACAGTCATTGGAATCGCCAAAGTGTTATTCTACAATGAGCAAAAATGATTCAACCCGCAATTGTAAGGGGGCTCCATCCACTGACGATAGTATTGAGCCACATTCCATCATTCCATGATCTGCTGAACTATTTTGATATTTTTTACGAAACTAGCTGACTGTGGCTTGATCCATTATTGCATAACAACATCCAGTTATGCTACAATAGTTGGCTAGATCGATTTTTTATCCGTTTCTTGGGAATGGGTACCACTTTTGCAACTTTTAGAATGTCAGTTTAGTAAGATGCTGTGTTAATAACATAGCAAACTCCTTTATAAAAACACCGGTACGAAGACTTTTACATGGTATTGTATATGGGAATTAAATTTGCCGCCATAGTTGAATGCATATATCATTAAAACTCAGAATAAAAGGTCTATTGGGAAATATAATCAGCTTTGCGATCTCATCGCCATCTATTGACAAATTTCTGACATTCCACTAGCCTCGGATTGTAATTCAAATTCGGACATGGTGTTGGCCAGGAAATGTTTTTTGTCAAACATTTGCATCATTTTCTACTTTTTAGGATTATTGGAGAGATATGAGTCGACTTTGATGAAATTATTCCATTATGGGAAAACCCAAATATGCAATTCAAAAACTCCTATTTAGCGATAAAAATGTTTCATTCACCTGAATAAAATCCTCATTTATCACTAATCTCGATACGAAGGGTTCGAAGCTTGTGAAAATGGAATTTTCTACTAATGCAACAGTTTCATCTGGATGCCCAAAGATCTCGAAATGGCTTGGAAGATAACTGAAATGAAAAGTGACGTCCATCAACGATCAAGAAATAAAGTGAACGAAATTTGGAAATCTAGTATACATTTATTCACATATTTAATATTAGGAAAGAACCAACTATGGTCCATTCCATAAAGCATGAGAGTAGAATCGCATCTTTGAACGCACTGGGTCATCACTGGGTTTTTCTTTTAAAATTGGCCCGCTACACTTACCTTTGCCATAAGAGGATTAACTTCCAGTTATGATGTTTCCTTTTATTTTTCGGCGTTTTCCTAGTCCTTAGACATTTTCAAATTTCTGGTGCGATTTCGAAATATTTTTTCATCAGAAATCAGAACTCAAGAACAAGAAAACTACTGAAATGAAATTATATACCTACATGAGAAACAAACATTTTTATTTCATTTCATTTCAGTGAAGGATGGCCAAAATGAATCCATTCAAGAATCAAGTTGTCATCATCCATCACCCCAAACAATGATATACTACTGAAAAATGAAAGCACAACCAATCACAAAGTAATGGTTACTATAAATGTAAACTGTGCGTTAAACTTAAACCGAACTTTAAAAAAATGGCCCTTGCGAAAAGATCTAGATGTTTCAGATCGACTTAAATTGAGTTATAAACCGAACTTATTAAAATGGCCCTTACGAAAAAATGTAGGGACGCCTATTTTTCTAATCAACAAATTGAGTTAAGCCTTGTACAAAATTTTTGCGAATAAAATGGCGGTTGACAGTTTCGCAATAAAGTTCAAATATTTGAACTTTATTGCGATTTCGCAGAAAATAGTGATACAGAGAATCCACGAAAAATGATGAACATTTGTTTCATTTGCAAGGATAACCTCAAAGGCTGGTGATTTATATTATATTTTTAGTTCAAATCATGAGTGATATTTTGAATAAATTAATTCCTATGCACCAATTATATAATCTTTGGAAATATCACAAAACTTTAAGAAGGAGACAAAGAAGTTGTAATGTTTGAAAAATTTTCAAGAACCGCAAACTTCAAGGAGTCTATCATAACCTCGTTCGAGAAATGCGAATGAACGATTGTTACTCATTCACCATACAAAATTAGTTATTTTAAGTGATAGTGATATGATTTTTTCTTTTGCCTTCTTGGTTTTTGAACAAATTCTAAATTTATAATAGGTTATGTGTCTAAGGAACATCACAAAACAGTAAATGAGATCATTTCTAAATGACAGTGAGCACAGAACACAAACAAATTAGTGAGTTCTGTGACAGCGACCAATAAATTATTCCGCAGAAGTATGAACGCCCATTTCCGTCAATAATTTGCTACTTTGCGATTTGCAAATTTTTTTGCGAATTCGCATAAGTATGTACAAGGCTTTATTGCCGAATAGCTTGAATTACGTTGCCATCTATTGCCGAAAAGTTTAGGGTCACTGAATCTAGAAGGCCGTGCCGTCCTTACGGGTATGGCCAATGGGCGTGGTCCAATACTTGAAATAGTTCCAGTATTCAAATAACCCACAAAATCACCAATTAGAGAGCAAGTTTTGTGGGTTATTTGAACACTGGATCTATTTCAAGTACTAGACCACGCCCATTGGCCATACCCGTAAGGACGGCACGACCTTCTAGATTCAGTGACCATAGAAAAGTTTGAATTACGCTGCCATCTATTGCCGAAATGTTTAATTGAGCCGCCATCTAGTGCCGAATAGTCTAAGTTATTAATATACAGTAATCTGTATACAAATCAAGACAGCAAACCTTTAAGAGTAGGTACCTGTAAACAACGCAACAGAAATTCAGTAATTCTTGGCCGAATTTCTCCATGCAATTCCAAAAAATGTCAGAAATTTTCAGAACCACTTTAATCAAAAACCCTGTTTTCCTTACTGTATGGACAACACTTGGGTCGAGGGGATCCTAGAAAAAAAGTTGATCTATAAGTTATAAGTAGGTTCATTCACGAATGAGTAAATCAAAGTTGATCAATGCACTCACCATTTCAACTACAGAAGAGAGATTTTTCGCAATTTCTGGTGTCAAATACCGAATTGGCAGATTGATATTGATGTGGTCGACCAATAAATCGTAAAATTTCTGGGCTATTCCGGTGTATCCTTTCCAGTTCATGGTCATGGACTTGGCACTCAGATCAGACAGAACTACACTTATCGAACAGATTATATCTAAAACTGTTGAAAATCGCTATAAACCAGTATGGAAAAATTTAAAAAATGTGAATGGAACAATGGGACAGATTTATTTAATTTTTGTTAAAAAATCATATACTACCTTGTGTCAATATAACTACATCACCACCTTCTGGAAGATCTCTCACCACTATACAAGTTTCAAGCATTTTCAGATATAAGGAATGCACTTCTTGTGTTTTTTGGAAAATGTCCCGAAGACCGTCACTGAAGGCATCTTTGTACCCGTTAGTACTACAAAAAAATTCCGATTTTCTTCCTAGAGTGTGACCAATTTGAAATGGAACCACCCCTGTAGAATATGCATTTTTCATTCAGTCTCAGAAATCTGAAGTTTTTAATATCAAGCATCAAAAACTGTATCTTTTCACAAATTTTCATAACTATAGTTTAATTTCCAATGAAATCTGTTTTTTTTTCTCGAAAATCTTTCAACAGGTTTTTTCAAAATCTCTGAAATATTTCGTTTGAAATACGATTTTTTACAGAGTTTTTGAATTTGCGTTTTATTTTCTGAGTTCATATCAAAGTTTTAATTTTTTTCTCGAAAACCTTCCAACAGATTTTTTTTTTAAATCTCAGAAATGATTTCATTCGAATACTAGGACTCAGATTTTTTACAGAATTTTTGAAGTTGCGGTTTACTTTTTCATGAGTTATATATAGTCTCGAAGATGACGTTTTGATTTTTTGTCTCCAAAACCTTCCACCAAATTTTTATCAAAATCTCAGGAATGATTTCATTTGAATACTCTGAGGACTCAGATTTTTTACAGAATTTTTGAAATTGCGGTTTACTTTTTCATGAGTTATACAGTCTCAAAGATGACGTTTTGATTTTTTGTCTCGAAAACCTTTCACCAAATTTTTTCCAAAATCTCAGAAATTCTTTAATTTGAATCCTCGGAGGACTCAGATTTTTCACAGAATTTTTGAAGTTGCGGTTTACTTTCTCATGAGTTATACAGTCTCAAAGATGACGTTTTGATTTTTTGTCTCGAAAACCTTTCACCAAATTTTTTCCAAAATCTCAGAAATTATTTCATTTGAATCCTCGGAGGACTCAGATTTTTCACAGAATTTTTGAAGTTGCGGTTTACTTTCTCATGAGTTATACAGTCTCAAAGATGACGTTTTGATTTTTTGTCTCGAAAACCTTTCACCAAATTGTTTCCAAAATCTCAGAAATTATTTCATTTGAATCCTCGGAGGACTCAGATTTTTCACAGAATTTTTGAAGTTGCGGTTTACTTTCTCATGAGTTATACAGTCTCAAAGATGACGTTTTGATTTTTTGTCTCGAAAACCTTTCACCAAATTTTTTCCAAAATCTCAGAAATTATTTCATTTGAATCCTCGGAGGACTCAGATTTTTCACAGAATTTTTGAAGTTGCGGTTTACTTTCTCATGAGTTGTACAGTCTCAAAGATGACGTTTTGATTTTTTGTCTCGAAAACCTTTCACCAAATTTTTTCCAAAATCTCAGAAATTATTTCATTTGAATCCTCGGAGGACTCATAATTTTTACAGAATTTTTGATGTTGCAGTTTACTTTCTCATGAGTTATACTGTCTCAAAGATGAGGTTTTAATATTTTTTCTCAAAAACCTTTCACCAGATTTATTTTTTAAATCTCATGGATAGATGGTTTCATTAATATGATTTTGTAATAAAAATCTGACTACGCCACTGGACTTGGAAATTTTATTCCCTTAAATTGATTTATTTAAGTGTATTCGAAAATAACAGAAAATTAAAAATTCATTTTCAAGTTATGCAGTAGTACTTACATTCTTCCTTAGCGGATAAAAACAAAATGAACAGAAACAAGTTTCAATTAACGTTGTTGTAAATTCGTTGTTAACCAATTTTTTTTATGGTTTTTATTTTTAATGACTACGAATCCAGTGGTGTAGTCAAACTTGGAAACAAAAATTGCCTAATAAACTTTTACCGTTTTTGAGAAAGAAAAAAATATGGTTGCCTTGGAAATGAAAATAAAGTTATGAAAATTTGTGTCAAGATACAGTTTTTGATTCTTGATATCAACATTTTGAGATTGATTGAAAAATGCGTATTCTACAGGGTTGGTTCCATTTCAAATAGATCACAATGTATAAGAACTTCATATCATTCTGTAAGTTAGCAATGAATAACCCTATACCTGTTTTTGCAATGCTCGAACGTTGACAAAATCACCTTTGCAGATGTAAAAGTCACGCTTTTGATATCGTTCAACCTCACTTCATCATTTTCAAGTACAAAATCTAAAATGATCTTCATCAATTGTAGTAACTCTGAAGCCATCTAAAAATTAGACTTCAATTAGTACAGAAAAACTGACAGAAAATACCCCTTCACTTACACGTAAGTTCTCTTTTAGAATATCGATGACGAAATCATCATCAGCTGTGTCCGAAAGTAGGATATTGTCTTCATAAATCTGAAATTCTTTCTAATCGAACAGAGGTTCTTAAGTGAAGAAGGGTGCTTACCTTTTGTAGGGTTTTTTCTATCACGGGCATGATCCATTGCAATAATTCAGAATCTACTTCAGATATACTGAATGTTGATAAATAGTCTAAGCATATTTTCACATTTTCCAGAAGTTTGCGATGGTTCTTCTCGGCAGCCAAAGAGCTGTAAGACTTGGGTTAAGGATTGAAAGGTTATGAAATAAGAAGTATTCAATCTCCTATGAATGCTAAACTGTACAGGCCAATGAGCCACTTTTTTTCATTTACAGAACACTCGAGAACAAATCGTTCATGTCTCTACCAATATTCAAGTTTAATAGTAATATTTTTCATCCAGTTTTATTTAAAACTTATATTGCCACTGTAATAATTTATATAAAAAGGATATTATTGCTGATTTGAGACATGTTTCCCGTACGGTCATGATATTATCGCTATAATTTCCATTTTGGACATCCATTTTTTATTCAATTGCATTAAAAACAACAAGTTTTAAACAATTCAACAAGTTTCTGTGCCATTTTATGTATTTTCAAATTTGAAACCAGCAGTTACAGTTGACAAATGACATTGACACCTGTTGAATCAATGGATGGGTGCGTCTACCAAACGTCTGCGGTTAAAGCGTCTTTAATAAAAAATGCTGCTGAATATTATTTGCACGCTAGTATTCTACCACCACAAAACCCTATTACGGCTATTTGTGATGACCTGAAAATCCTTTCGATTTAGCTTATCTAGCTAATATAAAGCGAAACCAGTCTAAATTCTTCTCAGGGATTAAGACTCGTTCATACCTTTGCGAATTTTCCCATTTTTTTTCGATTCGACCACTGAAATATACTCATTAAAAAATGCCGTGGAATATGATATCCTTTTGAGCGCTACTTTAAACATTCTTCCACCACGAAACCATATTACAGCTATTTGGAAATGACTCATCCACAGTTGAGATAAAGTGCAATTGTTCAAAATCTTACCATGGCGCGTTGTGCTAAGTGTTACAATTGTAACATTTATGTTAAAATTGACACGTAATATTACGATGTTACTACATCACCTAAAATATGCCTAAAATGTTACATTTTCGATCTTGCACAAAGCGACATCTCTGAAGCTGGGGTGTCACTGGATAAGTGTTTCTAATTCTTCAAAAAGGCAGAGTTTTCTACTCGTTTGGTATTTTTAACACATACCTAAAAAGAGATTTTCAACTCCTAACCACAGAAATATAATAATTATTAATCCCATATTTCTATACTCCTAACCCAGAAACATAAAAAATGTGTATTGTGCCAGGACACAGTTGATAGCAAAGCAAGCAAAGCAAAGCTATAAACTGTGACCAGGATTTTTATTTGCATACTGATACTCCAATGGTGGATTTATGCAGCAGTCATAAGTCATAAGGAAGAATAAGTATTCGTCAATGATTGGTTTGAATAATCATTGACGAATATTTTGTATTTTATGTTTGCGTTTAATTTTAATTTTATAGTATCCTGTTTTATTTCATATACTTATATGTTGATTTGACTTGTTAATTGAACTAGTATTTCATTACAAACCATCGTCGAAATCACCTATATACTCTTGTTTTCTTGCAATGAATTTAAAATTCCCGCCATGTTACATTAAGTTACAATTTGGCAATGTGGTACACCTGACAAATCCTCGGGATTCTTTTCTTATGTTAAAAATCTGTGTCTGTTGTAGACTGTAGACGTTGTAGTACGTATAAAGATTGATACAATATGACCAATATGGGTGAGTTTTGAAGTTATTCCTGTATTAAATAAATTAAAAAGGAAAATGTAAATTGTATTAAATCAAACAATCAAAGCCTTGGTACTTCTTTTCCGTTTGTAAGACCAGGTGGCCACTATGAACTATGACTGATGTGATGTTCAATGGTCATGATCTCTACTGTTCTGTTTTTTCTTTGAGGCTACTAGAAATTGCGCTTCAGTACGGGAGTTTATCCCCGTATTATGCACAGATATACCTAACTTTAGAGGTTGGTTTAGTGTGGAGTTTTTTGGATATTTAGGGCCAGTTAATAAAAACTTTACACTTAAGATTTATCACCTAACACTTAAAACTTATCACTAAAGACAAATGGCAAAGGCATTATCTGTGTTATAAAAGTATTTTATTTTTTTAATTGTGAGTTTATATAAACACAACAAAACTAAGACTTGAATTAACAACTAAGAATTAAGAAAGATTAATACAAGAAAACATCATCTGTCAATTGAATTAGCAACTAAGAAGATGGTCATCTTTTCAACTAAAATGAGAGCCATGGGAGGGTTTGGTTCAAGTTACCAAGCTAGAAAACCTCTGCCTATTCAATATGGAACATACTTGAAGGTTGCAGCAGGGGAAACCCCGGACAGTCACGATAAGCTAATTTTGAGAAAAACGCATTTGAATGTTTTCCTCATGTTCATGATCATATTCCTCAATGGTTTCATGTAGGCTCGAAAAATGAACAATCAGAAACACAATAACTTTCATTTTTACAACAAAGATTTAAAAAAATTGTAAGTGGGTTCAAGTAACACCAGGCACCATATTATTCCGTTTCCCACCTCTCAGAAGGAAATCCAATATAAAGAAATTGTAGATGTTGATCTCTACTTGTCTTGCAAATGCCGTTTACAGAATTTGAATAAGATGATTTCCCTCAAATCGGCGCTTCTTGCAAGATGTGCCCTTAAATTGTTTATAACGCGATTGTGCAAAAACTACACATCGTACAGAAACCATCTTGCACACAGAGTTGAACCACATTTTATTGTCCATCAGTTTCCGCAATATTGTTTATCCAGTTTCAGATTTATAAAAATTATGAATTTTTGAAAAATAGTCTCTTTTTCGGATTTTCTCAGTGAAAAATTCACCGACCTGGTTGTATAAGAAACCATTTTGTAGATTTTATCAATGTTTACAAAAGTTCTATTGAGTGTAAAAATATTCCTTCAATACTTTTTGAGATATTCGCAAAAAATCAAAAAAGTTCTTGTTTAAAAAAAATCATCAAAGCGATTTTGCTGAGCCCTCAGATCAATAAGCCTCTTATTTTTTTTTATCTACAGCTGACCAAAACCCTCCAAAACGTTTTCTTTCAAATAAATAATTTTTACACCCCTTTTTTTCCAGAAAACAAAACAATAATGTACAGACGCAGTGCCCTGATCCAGCAAGAGTCTTGGTTTGATTGGTTTTTAAGAATCATCAGACAGTTTTTTTCATTCGGTACAACCGTAACCACGTCAGTGTTGGACAAATTTGACAGCAAGGTCTTTAAAGAGGAGTTGACCAATGTTGATTCGGAACAGTTCTCTCGAGGCTTGGCTAGATTGATCCTCAGAATATTTTCCTTTGGCATCATTTCGTAGATATCAAAAACAGTATTACAGCAAACTGCAGAGGAATGTGTGTTGTGAGGCAAAGCCACCTAATTTGTTTATATTTTGTGAAATTCAAATGCCTTTTGTATGTATGTGTGTGTGTTGTTTTTTATTGTTAATTTTGTAATGCAGGGTTCTGGTGATTTTATACCGTACCCTGGCTGTACCATTGTTTCATTCAAGTTACGACATGACTTGGAGGCCCTGATCTCTGAAGTTACGACATGACTTGGATGCAAGACCACTGACGACATCTACATGTCGCCTCCATTTGAATCCAATTTTATTCCCATAAGGTTGGCTAACTATCTTACTTTTTTAAACATTGCATAATAATGCGAAAACAGTTGAAATAGATGCAGGTCCCTTCAAGGAAAGAAAGACCTTTATATCAGTTCAACAATATAATTATAGATGGCGTACCCTTTGCTCAGAATGCGAAAATGAAACTCTTCAATCAGATGACATTTTCATCCATGCAGGCATTACCCAAAGAGAGTAAACTAACAGTAGTGATCAGTAAGCTCGAGCTAATCAGAATCTTGAAGCATTAACGCGTCATAGTGACGTACTTGGACATGTGTACAGAGTCGAACTCGAACCGAATAACAAAACTGTCGCCTATAAAGAGGATGGAGTGCACTAGTCCGTCACTGAAATGAAATTAATTTCATTTCAGTGGTCACTGTCTATAGAGAACGGCGGCCATGACATGTCCAACTACGTCAAATTTCGTCACAAATGCAATTTCATCTATTTTCAAGTGTCACCCTGAGTGTCATCATTGTCTTATAGGGATTAGACTGTCATGTGATACGTTTAACGTTTAATCTCTTTAGTCAGTATCCTTGTATTTAGCCGATTTCCTAGCGTCCCAGTGAGTCGCTTCGAGTAACTTCAAGTAGCTCAGGTCATGAAGTGATCTCACAGACCACGAAATATCGGGTTCCAATTGAATAACATGTATTGAGTCAGTTGGGGTTCAATTCAGATTCAGTTCAGAACAAGCTTTCAATGGACGAGTTCAGCCCACTGTTGCCAACCTTGAAAATAGTCAAAAACACTCTACCACTGGAAACGCATTTTTTCTGGTTTCTGTTTACTCCTTTCGGTTTCTTTATTCATTTTACAGTCCTAGGAGTATCCCCGGTTTTTAATTCCAAGTAATTTGGTAGAAAATTGATGTTAAATGATTTTGAGGTTAGTTCGGTTAAAATGTTGGCCGCCTGATACATTTTTAAATTAAAGAAGAAGGAGAATAACTTTCCGAGTATTAAGCTGTTTTTTGTCGTATCACTTTTTAAAAATTATTTGGACCGATTTAAAAACTTTTCATTTTATCGTTGAAACAGTGACGTCATAGATAGAATGTTTTCAAACGAAATGCACCATTTTGACGCCATAGTCAATTTTATGACGTAAAATTGAAAAAGTTTTTAAAACATTATTGAATACGGTTCAACGACAAAAAACAGCTTGAATATAGGTTGTAAATGTAAATAATCACTACAATAACAAAAGCAAGCAGTGCGTAGGGGCCGTAGGAAAGGTGTTCTGTGCTGGAAATATTGCTACTGCGACTGCGCATGGTATTAACATGAAATGTTACTGTCACAAAACACGAGAAAGTGTGTCGGGTGGCCAACATTTTAACTGAAATAACCTCAAATTCACTTAACATCAATTTTCTACCAAATTACTTGGAATTAAAAACCGGGGATACTCCTAGGACTGTACAATGAATAAAGAAACCGAAAGGTATAAACAGAATCCAGAAAAAATGCGTTTCCAGTGGTAGAGTATTTTTGACTATTTTCAAGGTTGGCAACAGTGGGCTGAACTCGTCCATTAGAAAGCGCTTTAGATATCAGTGACTTCCCTGTAAGTGCAAACTCAATGTTGAAGCTGATTTTAGTGCCATCGAAGTTGTTGAACTAATTAATATGCAGCAATCAATTTTTGAATTTGGAGACAACAGCTAGTTATGGCTCGTAACCTACACTTGCGTAACTCACAGTGAAAAATTTGCGGTAAATGATGAATAACAACATGTCATTTTTCAGTATTTGGGCGCAGATATTACCACATTACTGATTAGTCACATGATGAATAATTATTCACAGTAACTTTTTTGTCGTAAGAGCTGAATCGCAAAAAAATTCTGAATATTAGCAAGGGTATAAATGAGCCTTCAACCGTATACATCGCTCAACAGTCGCGACATCTATAGTCGAAGCGTTCAAACTTGAATGAGCTTCAGATAACTCAAATTTCAAATCCGTTATTTAAAGAAAGTAAGGTTAACTTTAACAAAACAAGAATTGGTTTGAGAAGAAAGAAGTGAACGAACAGACACTAGATATTTTTATTTTTGAAATGTCCGATTTAAACGGAAAGGACCTGATGAAAGTTTTCAAAGAACTGGATGTTCAACTACTGAATCTCGACCCAAAAGTCATCATGGGCTGGTTCGATACTGACGATGAAAACATGAAAAACTTGTTGAACTGGATGTGTACATCTCTATCTAAGGAAAATTACGTTTCACCTCTTGAAAGTGTAGAGTGAGTGCTCATCCATTTGAATGTTTGAGAAGATATTTTGATTGAAACAAAACCTGCTTACTTTCAGATATAAGCAGCTCAACACTCCTCTTTCGACTGACAAACTAGAGGTAGAACTGAAGAGTATCGAAGAAAAGTATCCAGGAATACTAGATGCTGATACAAACGCTCTAGAAATTGAGTATCTTCAAGATGAAATCGACTTGATGCAAGAGGAAGATGACAACTTGAATGAAATAATAAGAATCAACCAGTGAGTACATTCGAGTTCCATAGAAGGTAGTAAAATATAAACAATAAATAAATACACCTGTTTATTGTGTTTTTTATGCTTTTTTGCTCACTTAAGAAAATCTGTTTGAGCTCTGGCCAAGTACCAATAAAGAAATTGGTACAATTAGCAGGAACTTGATTGTACACTAGGCTAGTGACAAAACGAATTTTAAACACTAAAATAGGAAAAAAACTAACAGGCAAGGACCAGGTGGAGAATGATGTTGAAGTTCCAACTTTGAAGAAAAAAAATATTTGAAAATGTTTTTTTGCAACTTGCGGCGAAACGTGACCTAGCGAAAAATGTTCGAATGAAAAGTTGTAGATAATAAAAAATCGAAAACTTTTGCATTCAACACTTTTAGACATAACCTCAAATTAATCATCGAAATGCCCAGAACTATTTATAGTTCTGTGTCGAAATAGCAAAAAACCGATTTTTCAGAATTTAATTTTTTTCTCGCAAATAAATGATTTAATGTTTACGAAAATTTGTAAGAATGTCTTTTTTGGTGACGAATGAGCCTGATATTTTCGCAATTCAGAAAAATATAGTTATTTACATTTTTCGAAAAAAATACCCTTCTCTTCCAGGAACAATTGTCTTGGTGTTTTTTGTATTTTGAAGGTCTATGAAATGATATTGAATCATCGCCCGATCTCTGTATCACCAGTTTTGTCAAAAATATTTGAGTATGCTATGATGCAGCAGATTTTAAATTTTTTTGAAATTCATGATGCAATTACGGATCATCAACATTGTTTTCGAGCAACATTTTTATCATCAACAGCTTTGGAATCGTTCTTTAATGAAGTTCTGAATTTGGTCAACCAGGGCGAAAGCCCTATTGGGATATTTTGTGATCTCAGTCGGGCTTTTGACTGTGTTCGACATAGTATTTTGAAAGACAAGCTTTAGAAATATGGTATGAGGGAAAGAGTGTACAACTGGTTATCCTTGTACCTAGATAATAGGTTACAATCAGTTAAAATTGTTGATAAAGGAAATACATATATGTCTGATCTTATGGTGAATGCACAAGGAGTTCCACAGGGATCCATACTTGGACCTTTGTTGTTTATCTGATATATAAATGAGTTACCTTCTGTTATACCAGAGTCATTCACCACTCTTTATGCAGATGATTCAACATTTCTGTTTAGTGATAAAGACCCAAACATTTTAAAGGCCAAAATTATAAATGGTTGATTGAAATTTTCTGCCTGGTCTAGTAACCAATCCTTGTTACTTAATACAACTAAAACGAATTTCATTTCATTTCCTCGCCAAAATTCGCCAAATTTATCAAAGATCTTAAATTCTTAATGTTTTCAAATTAGAAATTTAAGGAAAACACTTATTCACATAAATCAAATACGTTTACTTTATTTCAGTGAAATACAGTCTAGGATTAGTTATGGAATTTGAGGCTAAAAATGTGTTTTGTCACAGAAAATAATTTTAAGATGTAATTCAAACATCTCATTTGTAGACTCCTGTCAGCCTGTTTTTATCAACTTCAGAATTTTAACTGTGTATGGTCTCTATACAGGGTGTTTCATAATAAATGCGCAGGACTTCAGGGTGTGATAGCTCGTCGAAAAATATGAAAAAAAGTTTCTATTAACTTACCCTCTAAAATGTACCGTTTTCGAGATACAGGGTGTTGAAATTTAAAAAAATTATCGTTTTTTGCGAATATCTCTGGAACCGTTTATCGCACAGAAAACAGATTTTGTAGGCATTTTCTACTCATAATAAGCTATATTTTGTGCGGATTTTTAATTTTTTTTCAAATTCATAATTGGTGAAAATTTTGAAGGGGTAGTGGTTGTTTTTTTCTCCAACTTCTACGCCACCAATGTGTATTTTCGATGGTGTTGTAGAATTGAAATTTTCCTGCATTTGTTTATAGGTCGACATATACAGTACGATGCAAATGTATGGAATAAATTCATTAATTCTGAATATAAACATATTTTGGAAAATTCCTCGAACAAGAGGATTTTCTTTTCCGATTGGCCAATTTTTGAACCCCATACTAAATATATAGGGTTATCTGCATTCGAGTTAAAATGACTTAAGTGATATTTTTAAATGGTACACCCAGTGTATTTTTACATATTTGGTTATTGGTTAGGGATCGTCAATACAAATCCATTGATACCAGGTTTGATGGGATTATGTCAAACGGCTGCGGAGATATGGGCAAAAAACTTCCTAGTATGTCCAATGAGTATGACTGAGACTCCACACGATTCGGAAGTTCAAAAGTCTGTCGCACTCATTGGGCATATGGAGAAGTTTTTTGCTCATATCTTCGCAGCCGTTCGACAAAATCCCATCAAACCTGGTATCACTGGATTTGTACTGACGATCCCTAACCAAATATGGAAAAATACACTGGGTGTCCTATTTAAAAATATCACTAAAGTAATTTTTACTCGAATGCGGATTAGTCTATATATTTTGGGTAGGGTTAAAAAATTGGCCAATCGGAAAAGAAAATCGACGTGTTCGAGGAATTTTCCACAATATGTTTATATTCAGAAATAATGAATTTATTCCATACATTTGCATCGTACTGTATATTTTTTGTTTCTGATCACAATTTGTCCCGGTGCATTTCTAATTTCAAAATTTGTCTGTAGGTAAGTCTATTTCTATTGTTGAAGCAAAATTTATGAATATATTATCAAAACAATTATCTCTTCTATATCACGTAGGACTATATTTTCTTCTGTTTTGTACCAAAGAATTCATTGAAATCTAGTGCCGTAATGATATTTTTTGTGCAACCGATTTTTGAAAAAATATATTTTTTAGGTTCAAAAATATTTCAAAATTCACACTTGATGATATAGTATGAATATATTATGGTTTTCTATGATAGCACCACAAATTTGAAAGCTCTTTTTCTTGTGAATGATTTTTTTCTGCAGAAAGAGGATGCCTCAACATAATAATTGATACATAGGAACTTCATCTCTTCATCGTTTTAAAAATGCTCTGAGAAGCAACACGTATATGTCAGAGATTGAATATCAAAGAGAACAATATCAAGAGAATGCTAAATACTCCGGCCTAGACTGTAACATGATTATTAAATCTTGTAATAGTATATTATTCAACGAGCATATAATAGCCATAATATGCAAGTAGAATACTATACTTTGTCCACGACCGATATCTAAGAGCTGCGTTTGTGGAAAAAATCATGTTTGTGTTTCGAGTACAAAGTGTCATTGCCGCTCTCTAAAGATTGTCGCAACTCTTTTTGTCGAGCGGCAATCAATCACTTTGCGCTCTAAACACACAAATAGCTATTGTCATATTGATGGTAGTGAATAAGGATTTCATTAATCACTAGTGATTAATGGATATCGTAATTCTTGAAGAAACACATGCATTATGAATATTTTATACAATAGTCGTGGATAAAATTTGTTATCTAATCTCTTCATGGGTTGTCTCGAATTTATAGCGGTACTTATGATCATTTCTGACATTCCGCCTGGTTGTCAAATGAAATAGAGGACTTAATCAATTAGGGATTAGTTTTGGCGTGATCGTTATCACAAACGTAGACACGGTGACCGGAGGGGTAAGTAAATGAAAATACAAAGGCGTCTTCTAGAAAAATGATTACTTGAAGTTATGTAGGAATAGATCAGATTTTGGATGGAAGCAGTCGAGTTGAGCTGTAGGCGAGCAGATCGTTTGCACATTGCCGTTCTGATCTGATTCGTTGCCAAGTTCTAAACTTATCACCTTTTAGCTACTCGGAAATATTGTGAAATCGTTTTGGATTCATTTTATATTTAAATATTTTTGTTCATTTGTTCTATTTTTAAATATAAAATATGCTTTGCTGTTTCAGAGCTGTAGATAATGATTTGATGAAAGAGCTTGATAAGACCATATCTCTCGAAATCAAGTCGTCTCTGCAGCTGAAGACTGCGCATGAACAATGCCTGGCTTTGGGAGAGCAATTAGATGATCTAAATGGAAAAATTCACGAAAAGCTATTGAAATATGGCAAGAATTTACATGACTTTGAATTCGTGAGTACCTGTATTCTAGATAAAATATTTAGACCAATTGTATTGTTATATCGCTAGTCTTTCACCTATCAAAATCTTTTGATTTAGTGTCCTTAGAATTTCTAACTGAAAAACTAAAGAGACTGCATTTTCCAAATAACCTTCTAAACTGGATCAAATCGTATATGGAAGGGCGTTCTATGGCAGTTACGTGTTACGATCAGTCTTTCATAAGATTGGGAGTTCCACAGAGTTCGGTATTGGGACCGTTATTATTTCTTTCGTTTGTAAATGACTTGCCTGAACACATGAATGACTGTCACATGATACCACCACAACAGTATCTGATAAAAATAAATTAACTGAAATCGAATTCAGTAATACGTAGTTTTTCTTCCTGGTGTGAAAATAATCTCTTAGTGTTAAACACAAATAAGTCAGTATTTATGAGTTTCCACAACAGAAAAGATCAGCTAGCAGATAAGACATGCTTAGGTAATAGACCGGGGGATGGTGACAGATTTTGAGACACGATTTTACTCAGTATGCCTTTTGGAGGACAGTATTGTCTGTATTTCCTCATGATAATGAGGCAGGAATAAAAGAGTCGTCCTGGGTTCTTCTTAAAAAAAAAATATTAATCATTTGTTTGAAAAATATGTGTTTCGCTACGATTTTAATCAGGCTGCTATGTGTTTTGTAATGAAATAACGAAAATAAAATACTCAGAAAACCATTGGCATACCGTTCGGGCGGGTCCGAAGGGTTGGTATGGTCACGTGAATTTGTATGAGAATAAGGAAATTTTCCGTGTTTTTAAACAGGCTGCCACTAATAAGTATTCAAGTTATTGTTCTGAAACTGCTTTAACAAAAGATGGCATACTGAATGCATATGCCTAAGTACTGTTAACTCTGCAAAAATTTTGAACAGGTATGGAATAACATTCCGTGATTTTAATCAGCACAAAATTTGTTGTAATATGAAGTTTGTCTCCTGAATTGTTGATATGTAACATGGCATACGAGTTGTGCGGGTTCGTCATACTAAAAAATTGAAATGAAGTTGCAAAATAGATTTAAAAAATTCCATGTTTTTAAGCAGTATGCTTGTCTGTTTTCCATGTTTGCCATGGTATATGGAGATGAAATAAGAAATGGCATACAAGTTGTGCGAGTTTTCTACATAAAAAATTGTAAAAAAGTTGCAAAATTATGAAAAAAAACATGTGTTTTTAATCAGTATGCCTCTTGGTTTATGAAAAAAGTTAGTGATTCACTTTGTTAAAATAAAAATGACATACAAGTAGCCCGGGTTTTTCACATTAAAAAATGCAATAAAACTTTCTTACTATTTCGATTTTCCGACATTGCTATGTTGGTCCCCTTTCGCAGGACCGTTATATGTGGCTTCTTTTTCATTTGTATATTTTTGTACAGTATAGTTTGTCCACGACTTAGTTTTTGAATTAAATTGAACGTAATCTGTTTTTTTTCTTAACAGCTTTTATCATAAACTCGTATGCCGCCACCAGTTTGAATGTTGCGAGTGCTCTAAAGGCACTTCTTCACCACGTGCATCATAGGCTATTTTTATTATGCCTCAATCGTGACTTCAGAAATAATGCTGGAACTGAATTTTCCTACGAGCACATGAGAAAGTAAAGCATACTTATCGCACTGTACAGTCTCAAAGAAAGTATTTTCCGCACTCCTGCGAAAATGCTGTCAAATACATAATTTGTTTAGATGTACCGCGGTAAAGCTGACAAATATATAATTCCTATTCAGATTTACCAAAGGAACATATACAGTGACCGCCAAAAAGTATGTACCATATGGGAAAAAAATTTATTATTGGAGTATTGGAAAAAATATTCTGGGGAAAAGTTTGTGCATGTCCGATAACCTAAAAATCGATTTTGACACATGTCACGTGATCGCTAGAATGGCGGCAAAATGAAAAAAATTGCAATGCAAAGGCAAAAAAGGGGTAAGATGGCAAGATATCAAAAAAAGTTATTTGAAAAAGTCACTTAGAATTCAATTTTATACACATAAACGAAGTTTCAAGAGATAATTAAAAAAAATTGAAAATAGCAATTTTTTAAAAATATTTTCCCATCTATTTAAAAATATTATTTTTTTTCTTATGAATAGCTTGACTATACTGAAACATTTTAATGATAATGACAAAACTTTCTCATTTTCTCCACACCAGAGGGCACTAAATTGAAAAAATGGGAATTTGTCAGAACTCTCGCTGTTACATTGGTTCTTATCTAACAGTTATATCAGAATTCCAAGACTATTGTGTTGATATGGCAATCTAGAAACACCATGTTTCCTGATTTTAATCAAGTTTCAATAATAATGCTGTATGAGCGTTTTACTTTGCACATAAACTTTGAGAATCTTTAATTTGACGCACTATTTTCAAGTTTATGTGCGAAGTGAAACGCTCATGCACGATTATCATCGGAACTTGATTATAATCTGGAAATTACCGTGTTTTTGGAGTGTCATGTCATCACAATGGTCGTGGAATTCGGATATAACTGTTAGATACGAACCGATGTAACAGCAAGGGTTCTGACAAATTCCCATTTTTTCAATTTAGTGCCCTCTGGTGTGGAGAAAATGAGAAAGTTTTGTCATTAATTATCATTAAAATGCAAATTTTTCAGTACCTATAGTCAAGCTATTCATAAGAAAAAAAATAATATTTTTAAATAGATGGGAAAATATTTTTAAAAAATTGCTATTTTCAATTTTTTTGAATTATCTCTTGAAACTTCGTTTATGTGTATAAAATTGAATTCTAAGTGACTTTTTCAAATAACTTTTTTTGATATCTTGCCATCTTACCCCTTTTTTTGCCTTTGCATTGCAATTTTTTTCATTTTGCCGCCATTCTAGCGATCACGTGACATGTGTCAAAATCGATTTTCAGGTTATCGGACATGCACAAACTTTTCCCCAGAATATTTTTTCCAATACTCCAATAATAAAATTTTTCCCATATGGTACATACTTTTTGGCGGTCACTGTATATTTGAGGAAAAACTATTTGAAATGAGATTTTTTTTTTCTAAAAAAAGTTGATCTCACTTGTAATCATCGATCCCACGTACCTACTACGGACACAATAAATAAAAATAATTGAATTTTTTTTCCTATAAATTCATAATTCTGAAAACGATATTTTATTGAAGAAACAAACTTCTACTCTACTCTCAGCTTCTCCCGGTAATGGATAGGAAGGAATGAGAGGGAAGGACTGCAGGTTCCATCTTTCGAGACCGGCACAATGCTTGGATAGTGCCAAGGGTCCCCATGAGAGCAACTCCGCCGTGAATCGAAAACGTCGTATAGTATTTCCAATATCAATTGCAAAAGACTGTTATATAAGGGGTAATAAATATTTAATATATATGCATAGCTAACGCACGGCACTCATGCCAAATTGAGAAACAAAACATATTTCACCTCCCTCGTACGCAGTCAAACGGAACCGACAAAAGAACCGCCAGAGGAACCTCAGTCCAAGTGTTGTTCAGTCTGGTTATCAGTGGGGTAGGTAGTGGAGTGTGTTGTGTGTTGAAATTAGAAATTGTATTATGCATAAATCCGAATATGGCGTTTTGGAGACCTTGGGCGAATGAAAATAATGAAGTTGCAGAGTGTAGCGAGATTAAAGACAGGTATGAATTTAACAATAAAGATTTAGGTATACAAACACAACAAGTTATTTTGAATATGTTCGAATGTTTAAAAAAGGAAAATATTCAGCAATCTGATAATGCAATCGTAATAAGAATTGCTGAATTAACTAAAATAAATAAAATTTCCATTTATAGAGTAGTTAAGAAAGGGGTTGCTGAGGATCATTCTCTGAAGCGAAAAACATGTAAAGAAAAACTGAAATCAGTTGACACCGCTACTCAAGATTTTATACGGAGAACAATTTATAGTTTATATAAGGAGAACAGGGTTGCCACATTGCAAGTAATACAGGAAAAGCTAGTAGATTATCCAGAATACACTTATACCAGTTTAGAGACATTGCGTCAGGTTTTGTCGGCATGTGGTTTTAAACACAAAAAATTGAATAAACGGATGGCGATCACCGAATCATCAAGGATAGTTAAATGGCGACAAGATTATTTGCGTCAGATAAAAGACTACAGAAGTTCTAATAGACACATAATTTATCTAGATGAAACATGGTTTGACAGTCATGATGTAGTAAATTTTGGTTGGGTTGACAGTAGTAAAAATTGCTGTTTGAATGGGCCATGTTCTAGAGGGAAACGCATAATAATAGTCCACGCTGGAAGCAAAGACGGTTTCGTACCTAATGCTTTATTAATATCTGCAAAAAAAATTAAAAACTGTGCTGCCGATTATCATGAAGATATGACTGCAGAATTATTTGAAAAGTGGTTTAATGAACAGCTTTTACCTAACATTCCTCCACAGTCAGTAATCGTTATGGACAACGCATCCTATCACTCGCGGCAACTCCTTAAGATACCAAATAGTGGCAGTAACAAAGCTCAAATATTAGCATTTATGTCTGAAAAAAATATACCTTTTCCTGCAAGTGATCGTAAAAAAGGCCCAACAAACAAAGAATTGCTTACTGTTATAAAAGGGCTGAAGTTAGAGAAAATGTATTATATTGACAAGCTGTGCCAAGAGCAGGGTCATACTCTTCTCAGACTTCCTCCTTACTATTGCATATTTAACCCTATAGAGTTAATATGGGCAAACGTAAAATCAGAATTACGAAAATGTAATCAGTCTCCAGAACTTAGTAAAGAGGTTGTAGAACTCGTTAAGAAAGCTCTATCCGCAGATCGCCAAGAGCTTTGGAAAAACTGTGTTGATCATGTAATCAAAGAAGAAAATGAGTATGTTTTATTACCCCCTTTACAACCCATTATAATTCAACCAAATGATGACTCTAGTTCAGAAGATTCTGACTGCTATGATGATTTTTGAACTTTGGAATTGAAACGTTTTTTCTTTTTTGTTTTAGTGGCAAATAATTTATTTACCTTTAGGTTTCTGTTTTATTTGTAAATAATTTATTTTCCTTCATTGTTTTGTTTAATTTGCAAAGAATTTATTTTCATTTATGGTTTTTGCTTGAAATTTCGTTTTCCAAGAAAAAAAAAACGAATGGGATACAAAAAGGGCTCAGTTCACGTCTGGTATCCTGTTTAAACCAAACGCCCTCACAGGTATATAGGTACGTTTTACTGTACGTTTCATAATTTAATATTTAGTTGTAGCAAGTTAACGAGCTTAATAATGATTTTTTTCTAAGTTTCAATTAGGACTACAATTAAGTGTATCTGGCTAAACAACGGCGTATGCATAATGACGTCCAATTTATAATGAATGATTCGATTGCTTTTTATATAATATGATACATTTTGACACGTATTTTTTAAAATAATAAAGTCATAAAATGAGGTATCCCCGCCTATGGCAGGTCAAACAAATTTGCCGCTATGAGTTCCGAGCGAGTTTTTATGATTTGCAATTGATAATGGAAAGACTATACTTCAATAGAATAACAGCGGTAACGGAATTAGGTCCGCCTCCTGCATTGCCTATGCATGTGTTGTCATCTCATTCAGTACAAACAACTGGAACCTCACAGTTTGTGAAGCACGATGTTCCGGTACTGTCCCAGAAAAGTCTATAAGCAAATAAAACCTGAAGTACTGCGCTTTGCAAATTCAACACTCTACCAACTGTGCTATCTGATCGCATATATTTTTTTGTAACACACATCTCTTAAGTGAATATTCATACACACAGTACCTACATACAGTAGGTACAAATTCAATGAATGGTCGTTTTAAGTTTTGAACAAAAAGGAAGTGGTACATATTTTATACCGTTGAATAGGTAATTAAATTCTCTATCAAATGGCAAGATGACCCTTGGTAGGTACCATTTCAATTCCTGTTGTAGGATTTCTTATTGGTCTTATCGATGAAATTACTATTATTATGGATTATTGATATCAATTAGAATATATTTTAACATCATCAAGCCATCTTGTTGAAAAGGCCTATACAAGCCCCCAAATGATATATCTCAATTTTGATAAATATGTGGAATACGTGGTTTATTCTTATGATGTTAGAATAGGTGTTGTCCAATGATGAAAAACAATAACTACTCTTTAATATAGTTATGATTTAATTGTGTTTCGTTTTCAATAAACTCTATTTTCATAAATACATTTTTTATTCTTGGTTATTCCACCTAAGTATACCATGATTATCATGAAACCGGAAGGGAATACAGCTTAAAACACAAAGAATGTTATGTTTCTCTCACATCGGTTTTCTCTATATTTGCATTCTTTTTAAATATTTTTCGAGTTCTTATTGGACTTTACATACAGACAATACTGTCCTCTAAAAGGCATACTGAGTAAAATCGTGTCTCAAAATCTGGCACCATACCCCGATCTATAATGCAATACGTATAGGTATAGTTGTCGACAAACATATAAGATAAATAAAAAAAGCCGCAAAAAATGGTCTTATCTTTTCCTGGAACGTGCCACATAATGTGGGGGCAAGTGGTGCAAGAGTTTGAAATAGCTAGTGCATTATAGGTAACTTCGCCATGGGTAAAGAATTTTTCAATTGCATCAAATTCATTATTGACAGAGGATTAATTAATCCAATTTTATTTAGATTAATGAGTATACTAGAGATCGATACTAAGTACATAGATACGAGTAATTCAAAAAATATATGCAGTATAATGATTTAATTTATCATTAATGTAAAAGTTATTCAACAAAAAAATTACAAATAAAAGACATTCTTGTATATACAGGGTGTTCATTCAGTACTGCATTCTTCACGACTCAACATCTGGATTGTCAGGAATTCAGATATTTTTGTTCAGATAATTTAAAAGTGATATATAGAAGGGAATTCTCAAATAAGTGCATATACCAACATGGTCTTCCATGAAAATAAAAAGGGCCAGCTTCACGTGCAGTTATTTTTCGATTCCCGACTCGCACTCCCTTCGCGTCACTCTCGGAGCGAAGTTGCATGCCAAACTACACGCACATTCAAATATAGTACGCCAACTTCATTCCTCGAAGCTTCTCGATGGCTAGTGGGCCTTTTTTCGCGATGTGTTCTTTACATTCAAAGAGAAAAATTGCATGTATAAAATTAGAAAATGAAGATTCCAGAAGAAAGACACAGAGTATTGGTCCAAAAATGGTACTTGCGCCGAAATCACATTAAGACTACTCGAAGCAACTATACCTGTCTTCTCGTTACAATTCAATTCGACTGTTCTTCTCTACAGTCGGAGCGGCGCGGGAATTGTCCCATCACTTTCAGTTTTGGATGACTCTGTTCGAATCGCGCTAGAAGTTTAAGAAGGTTGGAACGTCTCGCGCCGCGTCAGATGCGAGAAGCGTCAGGCGCATGTTGACACTTCACGTTCGAATTTGGAGTGGAGCGATGGAGCGTCACTTTGGAAGTCACGAAAAAGTGAAAAACTGCACGTGAAGGGCCCACTTAATTTCAACTTTCCAATTGATCGCTCTGTGTTTCATTTATATGAACTCTCTGTAATTCTGTTTTCAGATTGAATAGTGCGTTGCCACGCTATCATTATTTATACAGAATTTATTGCGAAAAATCACTTCACTTTGAACTGGAATAATACTTTCGTGTTTGAAGATTTTCTAATAGATGATATGCACAATGTGTGATTTTTTTCTGATTGAAGCTCTCAGTGTGGTATGTCAATGATCAATTGTGCTAAAATTCCAAAATTATATTTATCATATGGGTGTCTTGAACGGACTTTTCATCCGACACAATTACATTAAATTTTGGTGCCAAATATAGTTTTCTCGATTTTTATCGGTGATTTCTATCAAGTTTTAGTGCAATCATAATATATTTATTTCTTACATAAAATTTAATGTACTTTCATATCCTAAAATCAAATTTGGGAATATAATCAATATTCGTCTGCTCTTGGGTATTTTGTGACTCCCTAAAATATTCTGAATAGCTGGGAAGGTGAAAAACATACAGTCTAACTCCCACCATCCGGTTATATCTCATTTCCACTGGATGTAATGGAACGCCTTCGTTGGATATCTTGAATAGTATGTGATTGGTGATCCTTCAGTAATTAAAGTAAATTCAATATTAATTTTCAACTTTAACGCCCTGCATCTCAAAAACGAATTGTTGTCTTTTACATGTTCACCTATAGCCATTATTTTCTGTGCAATCTGAGAAATTAATGAAAAGACTGGTCCACCTTAGGAATCATCCTGTATGAGCAAATATCGTGTTAGTCCTCACATTTCCTCCAAAAAAACCAATCACAAAATATATATTTTACCATAGTACCAAATCTCCGTTGAATTGAATATGTTTCCGTAATTATTTTTCAACTTCTTTTGCCTGAGAAAACAAAATCCAATCAACCAAACACAAACTAATAAGCAAAGCAGTATATCATCAACAGAGAAAGTCTCTTAAAATTATTTGTTAGGAATCAGTATTTGACAAGAATGACATTTGTGACGACACACTTTCCTCGTCTATTTTTCTCTTTGAATGTAAAGAACACATCGCGAAAAAAGGCCCACTAGCTATCGAGAAGCTTCGAGGAATGAAGTTGGCGTACTATATTTGAATGTGCGTGTAGTTTGGCATGCAACTTCGCTCCGAGAGTGACGCGAAGGGAGTGCGCGTCGGGAATCGAAAAATAACTGCACGTGAAGCTAGCCCTTTTCATTTTCATGGAAGACCATGTTGGTATATGCACTTATTTGAGAATTCCCTTCTCTAGATCAATTTTAAATTATCTAAACAAAAATATCTGAATTCCTGTTAATCCAGATGTTGAGTCGTGAAGAATGCAGTTCTGAATGAACACCCTGTATATACAAGAATGTCTTTTATTTGTAATTTTTTTGTTGAATAACTTTTACATTAATGATAAATTGAATCATTATACTGCATATATTTTTTGAATTACTCGTATCTATGTACTTAGTATCGATCTCTAGTATACTCATTAATCTAAATAAAATTGGATTAATTAATCCTCTGTCAATAATGAATTTGATGCAATTGAAAAATTCTTTACCCATGGCGAAGTTACCTATAATGCACTAGCTATTTCAAACTCTTGCACCACTTGCCCCCACATTATGTGGCACGTTCCAGGAAAAGATAAGACCATTTTTTGCGGCTTTTTTAATTTATCTTATATGTTTGACGACAACTACTTGGGAACTACAAATTCAGAGTGTTTGCAATGAATTGAATACGTATTTTACGCTATAAAACAATTAACAAAGTGTGTGACTAGGTCAAGCCTGTTAAATGTTTATCATGCAATGATTTTCTCTTATATTTCCCTCAATATCATGTCTCTGGGCTGTGGGAAAGATTTCCAAAGGGTGTTCATAGCTCAGAACCGCAGGGAGAATCTATTTTACTGACTGAAGGATTTCTTGCGGAATGGGTAGGAAATGATGGAATATTCTTCTCAAATTGCATATTTGATTTGAACTAAAAACAACAAATATGCTTATATAATTTTTTTTTCGAAAAAACTCCCCATGACCCCACTTTACTCCTGTGATTTTCCGGAAAAATTTGCGGAATGGGTAGTAAATGACAAAATATTTTTCTCAAATTGCATATTTGATTCAAACTGAAGACAAAAGATATGTCTATATAATTTTTTTTTCGAAAAAAACCCCCTTGACCCCACTTTACTCTTGTGATTTTTCGGAAAAATTTGCGGAATGGGTAGTAAATGACAAAATATTTTTCTCAAATTGCATATTTGATTCAAACTGAAGACAAAAGATATGTCTATATAATTTTTTTTTCGAAAAAAACCCCCTTGACCCCACTTTACTCTTGTGATTTTTCGGAAAAATTTGCGGAATGGGTAGTAAATGACAAAATATTTTTCTCAGATTGCATATTTGATTCAAACTGAGGACAACAAATATGTCTATATGATTTTTTTTTCGACAAAACCCCCCTTGACGCCACTTTACTCTAGTGATTTTTCGGAAAAATTTGCGGAATGGGTAGTAAATGACAAAATATTTTTCTCAAATTCCATATTTGATTCAAACTGAGGACAACAAATATGACTATTTATTTTTTTTTCGAAGAAACTCCCCTTGACCCCACTTTACTCTTGTGATTTTTCGGAAAAAATTGCGGAATGGGTAGTAAATGACGAAATATTTTTCTCAAATTCCATATTTGATTTGAACTGAGGACAACGAATATGTCTATATAATTTTTTTTCGACAAAACCCCCCTTGACCCCACTTTACTCTTGTGATTTTTCGGAAAAATTTGCGGAATGGGTAGTAAATGACGAAAAATATGTCTATATATATTTTTTTCGAAAAAACCCCCCTTGACCTTGACCTTGAAAATTATATAGACATATTTGTTGTCCTCAGTTCAAATCAAATATGGAATTTGAGAAAAATATTTTGTCATTTACTACCCATTCCGCAAATTTTTCTAGAAAATCACAAGAGTAAAGTAGGGTCATGGGGAGATTTTTCGAAAAAAAAAATTATATAAGCATATTTTTTGTCCTGAGTTTGAATCAAATATGGAATTTGAGGAAAATGTTTTGTCACTACCCATTCCGAAAATTATTCCGAAAAATCACAAGAGTAAAGTAGGGTCAAGGGGGTTTTTTTCAAAAAAAAATTATATAGACATATTCGTTGTCTTTAGTTTGAATCAAATATGCAATTTGAGAAAAATATTTTGTCATTTACTACCCATTCCGCAAATTTTTCCGAGAAATCACAAGAGTAAAGTAGGGTCAATGGGGGTTTTTTCGAAAAAAAAATTATATAGACATATTCGTTGTCTTTAGTTTGAATCAAATATGCAATTTGAGAAAAATATTTTGTCATTTACTACCCATTCCGCAAAGTTTTCCGAAAAATCACAAGAGTAAAGTAGGGTCAATGGGGGTTTTTTCGAAAAAAAAATTATATAGACATATTTGTTGTCTTTAGTTTGAATTAAATATGGAATTTGAGAAAAATATTTTGTCATTTACTACCCATTCCGCAAAATTTTTCGAAAAATCACAAGAGTAAAGTAGGGTCAAGGGGGGTTATTTTGAAAAAAAATCATATAGACATATTTTTTGTCCTCAGTTTGAATCAAATATGCAATTTGAGAAAAATATTTTGTCATTTACTACCCATTCCGCAAATTTTTCCGAAAAATCACAAGAGTAAAGTGGGGTCAATGGGGGTTTTTTCGAAAAAAAAATTATATAGACATATTCGTTGTCTTCAGTTTGAATCAAATATGCAATTTGAGAAAAATATTTCATCATTCACTACCCATTCCGCCAGGGATTGTTCAGTCAGTAAAATAGGCACGACCAGAACCGCATCATAAGGCTGATATTTGGTTTGCATTTCAGGGCCAGCTGTAAGCCAATTTTTGTCAATGAACAAATTTTAGCTGCTCCCTTAATTTATATTCTTATGGGTGTTTGTCATGTAAGGAAAAATGTAAATTCTTTGCCTTTAAATTGTTTATAACGCGATTGTGTGAAAACTATACATCCCACAGAAACCATATTACGCACAGCTGAACCACATGTTATTATCAATCAATTTCCGCAATATTGTTCGTCTAGCTTTAGATTTAAAAAAATTATGAATTTTTGAAAAATGGTCTCTTTTTCGAGGTTTTCCCGGTTTTCCTCAGTGAAAAATGCACAATGCATAATTCTCTACAAAAGTTCTATTGACTGTTGAACGATTCCTCCAATACTTTTTGAGATATTTCAAAAAAAAAAAACAAAAAAGTTGTCATTTTTATCACTATGCAATTTTGCTGTGGCGAACTATCTTATAAAAAGTAGTGTAGCCTGTTTGCATTTTTCATTTTGTGTGAAAAAAACCTCTTATTTTAGAATTATACAGGGTGTTTCAAAAGTCAGTTTAGTATTTTCTTCAAAGCTCTTTCAGTTTTTGAAATATTAATATCAAATTTGAAACAGGTTACGTTAAGGCTTTTATCATCCAGCATACCGACTGATTGTTATAATCTACAGGGAGATATTTTTTCAGAGCTCCGCACCGAATTTCATCAACAACATGGACATTGACGTGTACCGGGACAAAGTGGAGCAAATAACTTCCATGTTGATGCCGATTTTGGAGGAGCAACCGACGACTGCCAGTCTGACGATTGCTTCCAATGCTACCTCTTTGGACGTGACCAATATAAACGAAGCGGTTGCTCAGGATTTGTTCAATATGAAACACAAGTAATGACAGTTTTGAGTCCCTTACTAATCGAAAAGACGGAGATCTCGTGAATTTTTTTTCAAAGGAATACCCTTTTTTTTTCGAAATTTCTTTCTTCTAAAAATTTTTAATTTTTTTTCTCGACGCTATAAACCTTTTTTTTCGAAATTTTATCCTCAAAAATTTTTTAAATTTTTTCCCAAATGGATATCCCCAGTTGTTTTTCGAAATTTCTTTTTTCAAAAAAATTTCCAAAAGTCTACACCTCGTTTTTTTCGAAATTTTTCTCTTCACAAAATTTTTAATTTTTTTTCAAAGGGATACCCCTTGTTTTTTTTCATTGACAAGTTGAAAAACGTGAAAAATAGAGATATGAGCGATTGGATTTGGAATGACAACAAGAAAAGTGGTTTTTAAGGATTTTACCGCATGTAAAAAATTGCGATGGTCAAAATAAGTTGTTAAAAAAAATTGAAAAAAGTTCCATAAAGAGGAAAATTCAAATAAAAATGTCCAGACTCTTTCTTCGTTATTTATAATTTCAATTTATCGCTGAAAATAGTGCTCGTTACAGCACGGGCGCACCGCTGCAAAAGACAGTTTATAACAAAATAGTTATTTTTGTATCTAGTGCGCGAAATGATACTTTGGTGATCGAGACCTGATTTATTTTAACTGGGCTGCGCCACGTTAAAAGTGTGTGGCAAACTGAAGGTGAATTTTTTCAAATGGAATACCCTGTATTTTTTCCATAATCAGAATCACCCTAATGACCTCAACTTATGACCGCAATATTAGCACCACTCTTTGGCAGGTTAGGACATAATTTTTTTTCAAAAAAATGTACTTTACATCTCTCAATTAAAAAATTCTTATGTTGTGTGAATGAACCATTTCACTGTAAATTAACTGATATTAACTGGAATCGAAGTTTCTCGGATTTTGCAAATGGAACACTGTATATTTTTCGATGGATCGACGTAGAATTCAAATACAAACTTTTTTTGTATTATGATTTATTGCTCATTTCTAGCAGTTTTTAAGATATTTATGAAAACTATAACTCGGAAAGCGCAAAATCATTATTCGAAATGTAACGAATCATAAACTGAAAATCAATGTTCGAAATATGCCATTTCATGTATCAACATAAATTAACACGTTCGCGGACACTTACTTTTATGGTGAGTTTCCAAAATGACAGTGACGGCATATGCCGCATCGGCTTGTGTGCATAATTCGACACTAGCGGCATTTGCCGACAAATGCACTCCGCGCTACAAAAGTGTTTTGCGTTGTTTCACGACAAATTCACTTGTATTGGGATACGAGGTGTCCCAGTAGACACCACATACATATTAAAAAATCAACGGAATATTTCTAAAACCGTTGTAGTGGGGGTGCGAATGGGATCGACAGAGGGGTAATGTAGATCTTTTTATTCAGTGCTTATTTGCAACTTGAGAGAAACGTATGGCAGTTTCACGCTTTTTGACCGCGAAAATAATGGAAGAAAAGCAGAGAAAACAATTGCTTCAGTGGTATGACGAAATTGAAAGTGAGGATGGCAGCTGTGATGAGAGATCAAGTATACATGATCCCTACAGTACAGATGATTCCATAGGAGACCCTGAATATATCCAAAGTAGTTCTAATAGTGATATATCTGAGTGTGAAATTAACGAGAGTGAAAATAATCGTAAGGAACCCGTAAATCTGAATTGCGTCATTTATTTGACTATATATTTGTTAAGCTGGTTCATCATGACGACAAAAGAAAAGTCTTGTTCCCAGAAGTAACTAAAATGATTCTGGCCCTGCATTGCGTAAGTTTTAAAGTTAAGACGGTATAGACACGATGTTCTTGAATCTATACCAGTACCAGAAACATCTAAAAAGAAAGGAAAATTCTACAAACGATGTAAGCAATGCTACTTCGAAAAAAAAAAGAAAAGAAACAGCCTGGCAATGTCGAGATTGCATTGGAAAACCACCTCTTTGTGTAGGAAGCTGCTTTCAAGAGTGGCACGCATGAAAAATTTATTGAAAAGTATGGAAGAAGTTGATAGTTTTATTCCGCGTCAAAGAATAATATTGTTTTATTTAGTTATGTTGAATATTTTAACAATTTGACAATAATTATTGTGTAGTTTTAGTACCTAATAAAAAATATCGATATTTTTTTCGAATTCGTGTTTATAGTTAGTTGGAAAAAAACATTCGTTCACCAGCGGCATATGCCGTCAAGTGTCATATTACAAATCAACGAGCGTTTATTGGGACATGACGTCATATGACGCATAAACTTTAGCCAAAGCTACATTGTTAATTTGATTATTACAATTTCATAGCTATAAGTTTCACGTTCCTATGTCAAAAAATAAGTATGCTGTCGTGTGTCATTTTTGACACATACCAAATTTTTTATGTGACCTGACATAAACAAGGTCAGTGACGTGAAATCACGTCATTGTCCGCGAACGTGTTAATTGCACTATGGAACGACCTCTCGTTGTTTGTGACTTTTCGGATTTTAAGCGTCATGGTTGTCAAATCCGTCTAGAGTGTCAATGCTATTCACATAATTTAAGGCCATAAATCGAGTTCGGTTATATGATCTCAGAGTGGGGCAGATTTTAGTCACGTGGCCACAAATTAATCGGATCAATCGGTAATAAACGAACGAAGCAAACGTTGGCTTGACTTTGACATGCTATTCACCAATAACCACATCCAAATTTGCAACGTTTCTTTCGTAAAGAATCTTCAAGTTTGAAATTTGAACGTTTTGAATATTGCATAATGTGCATAACCTCACACTTTCAAATCAATCGTACTCATCTGCTAAAATTCTCCGAGCAAACAGATCAATCTAAGACTGATCGGATTTGAATAACCGAACGATCAAGATTTACCTCCCCTACAATCGCTTGCAATAAACGAACGATCCAGACTAAAGCCTGATTCACATAATGGCAGTAGCAGTGGCACTAAAGGCAGTGACTCCGCCCCTTTTGACGCTGTTATCCGAATGAGTGACATTGGAATGGAAATTTTCAACTAATTGTTTGTTAAAAGCAGTAGAAAGGAATCTCGATTTCATGATCATTTTAAGGTTAGAAATGCGAACACTGCTAGATTTTACTGCAAAAAGTTTAAATGATTCAAACTTACAGCAGCGTGACCTTGAATTTTCAGCGTAGTCTAAACATGTTTGCAATTGGTTATCTTATCAATAGAGGGGGGTGACGCCACTGCTGCTGCCATTATGTGAATCAGGCTTAATCTGACCAGTGCGACGTAAAAACCGAACGCGACTATTATAAGCGTGTTCCGTTTCATGCATTCATCGCATCACTGTTGCAGACACAATCAAGCGTTCCGTTTCGACTAACATTGACGTTGGAGGGTTGAATCGGAACGAATTGCTTGCGTGGTGAATGCCGTTTCCCGCAGATTTTGACATTTATCACTTTATCAGTTAACCAAATTCTTATGTAACAAAAACAAATCTGTTAAATAAATTAATATGGGTAGAACGAAAGTGTTAATAGCAAGAGTAGGAAGCGAGCTTTGTGAAACTGAGAGTAGCTCAGATTCTGATACAAGTGATAGTTATGAGGATAATATCGTCTGTCCCAGGCCAAAACCATGAATATGCTAATTCCAGGGTTCTGACCTCAACATGTAAAATACTAATCTTCTACCAAAATGTTCATTGCCAAACCCACGAAAGTGCTATCAGGTTGTCTACTGTGAACGAGAGTGAATTCGTTAATGTGAAAACTTACCTAGGTTTTCAAAGCAAGAAGCACGAATATTCTTGAAACTCTCCTCATTCGAAATGACAAATTGCACATTTGTGGTTTTGGCATGAGACCGACGATATGATGTTGAATGAATTGACGATTTTTTCTTCCATTGTACGGTAAATCAGGTAAATGTGATAATGCACGATACTCGACACTTCATCAAATATCACATTTAAACTGTTAATTCGGTTTCTGACGTTTCTGTTTGAACGTGACTTTTGAGTTTGACAGATCTAATTAGTATCGCATTGATCGCTGCTAGACGAACGGGCAGTAGCTCATGCACTTTCGATGTCTCAAGGCCAAAGAGGGGAATATAAAAGTGGGCGTGTCAATGCGCTCCCAAAGTAGAAAACGGAACGGTCATGCGCATTATGTCCTCAATGCATGAAACGGAACACGCCTGTTGACATTTATCACTTAACCAAATTCTTATGAAATAAAAACAAATCTGTTAATCTAGTAAATAAATTAATACGGATAGAACGAAAGTGTTAATGGCAAGAGTAGGAAGCGAGCTTTGTGAAAATGAGAGTAGCTCAGATTCTGGTACAAGTGATAGTTATGAGGATAATATCGTCTGTCCCACGCCAAAACCGCGAATATGATAATTCCAGGGTTCTGACTTCAATATGTAAAATACTAACTTTCGACCAAAGTTTTCAATGTCAAACTCACCAAAGTTGTCTACTGTGAACGAGAGTAAATTCGCGAATGTGAAAACTTACCTAGGTTTTCAAAGCAAGAAACACGAATATTCTTAAAACTCCTCTCATTCGAAATAACAAATTGCACATTCGTGGTTTTGGCATGAGACCGACGATATGATGTTGAATGAATTGACGATTTTTTTTTCCATTGAACGGTAAATCAGGTAAATGTGATAATGCACGATACTTGACACTTCATCAAATATTAAATTTAAACTTTAAATTCGATTTCTGACGTTTCTGTTTGAACGTGAACCCACAGACAAGAAACTCTTTGTTTTGACTTTTGAGTTTGACAGATCTAACTTGGATCGCATTCATCGCTGCTAGACGAACGGGCAGTAGTTCATGCACTTTCGATGTCTCAAGGCCAAGGAGGGGAATATAAAAGTGGGCGTGTCAATGCGCTCCCAATGTAGGAAACGGAACGGTCATATGCGCATTATGTCCTCAATGCATGAAACGGAACACGCCTCTTGATTTAAGGATTCTTCTGTTCACTGGATTTGACAAAATAATGGAGAGTTTAAACAGTAAATAAAATAAAATAAGGAACAAAATAAAATAAGAAAGTTGAACATGTACATTTCTATGAAAGCGTTTATACAAGAAATAAGATAAAATAAGAAATAAGAACAACAACAAGAGATGGCCAACTTTTATCTTTTTGTCTTATTTTATTTTGTTCCTTATTTTATTTTATTTGCTGTTTAAACTCTCCTCGATTGAATAACCTCCAACAAACCAAAGATCAAAACTTCAATATAGAATTTTCAAATTATGTGGATGTTATTTTTGGCATCTGTAAAAACGAAAAAGTAGAATTCACAGAACTTGCAAAAAACACAAAAGTCATTGTCAAAAAAGCTACAATTTGATTGGTTCATTTTTATTTCTTATTTTATTTTATTCATCTGTATAAACCGATGTTTTTTGCCCTTATTCTTAATTTTGTTTTAATTAGTTTCTTATGCTATTTTATTTGCTGTTTATACTTTCCTTAAATTTTGATAAAGATTAGCTTATTAATAAGGTTTTTGTATTAGGGGATAGTGGAAGAAATTGTCTTCTAGCTAGTAAAATGTATGCTATCCTTTATCCTGCGAGAAGACATCCGGAAGAAAAAGGTTTCAGGAGATTGCTTGAAAGATTTGTTGAAACTGACAATGTGATGTATAAAAAGGAAGGAGGAAGTAAGCCTGTCACCAACGAGGAAAACGAATTAGCGGTTTTACTGACTGTTAGTGACTGTTACTGAACATCCTCATATAAGCCATAAAAATATCGGGAAGGAATTAGGTATTAGCGAGAGATATGTACAACGTATTCTGAAAAAACATCGTTTTCACCCCTACCACATTCAGCTGCATCAAGCGCTCAACGATACTGATTTTCAACGTCGTATTGAATTTTGCGATTGGGCAAGATATAAAATATAGGAAGATCCCATGTTTTTTGACTGTTTTATTTTCTGATGAGGAAACTTTTCATAGTAGTGGGTGTGATTTTCATTTTTATTCTACGGAAAATCCACGATTTCTCAAACAAATAGACCACCAGCACCAATGGTCATTGAATGTGTGGGGTCACCTCCAAAATACTTTCCCCAACAGATGGATTAGAAGAAATGGACCCACCCGGTGGCCGACTAGATCACCTAATCTAACCAAACTCGACTTCTTGAGGGGACATGCAACAGTTTACAATAATCCACCAACAACTATGAATATGCAACACGGAATAAAAAATGTATTTGCCACTATTACACCTGATACGTTGGCAGAAGTTGAAATGTCTTTCCGAAAAAGAATCAGATTGTGGGTAGAACAGGGTGGAAGACGTTTTGACATTTACTTTAGTTTCCATTTCGTCATAGTTTGTTTATTTCGATTTATTTGAAATAAATAATGATTTCACACCACCCGAGTTTTAGTTTTCATAAATATCTTAAAAACGGCTAGAAATGAGCAATATCATAACAAAGAAATTATGTATTTTAATTCTACGTCGATCCATCGAAAAATATACGGAGTGTTCCATTTTCAAAATCTGAGAAAATTCGATTCCAAATTCTCGAAGTTCAAACATTTATTCTGAAGACCCTGTATGATGCCGACCTCCAAAAATGATACGGTAGCATCCTATAACCATCCCAAATGGAATTATCAGTTAATTCACAGCGAAATGGTTAATTCACACAACATATGAATTTTTTAATTGGGAGGTGTGAAGTACATTTAAAAAAAATATGTCCGAACCTGCCAAAGAGAGGTGCTAATATTGCGGTCATAACTTGAGATCATTAGGGTGATTCTGAATATGGAAAAAATACAGGGTATTCCATTTGAAAAAAATTCAACTTCAATTTGCCACACGCTATTGAAACACTTCGTACATCTGAAAATATTTTCTTATAATGTGCCTTTGTCAACAGTTTGAGTTTACACTCGAACAAAATCGGTAACTTGTATGGTATAGGTGCTATGAAATCCTGATGCTGCAGAACCCTGTAGTTGAAAAGTAGACACATGAGAATTTCCTTTTCAGGATCCTGCACAGTCGTAAGAAGTTCCTAGCGACCAAAATCGAAGTGGAAAAGCTGAATGAAATGCGCAGCTATTTGGATAAAATGACCGTTGAATCTCTTTTCACTCCTGCAGACAGGTACGGACTATTTTTTCAAACCGCATTTTAGTTGTGATTGATTTTTCATTTGCAGCTCATTCTTGCAACAAAATATCGACTCCAAGAAGGAGTCCAAACGAATGATGTGCGGGATGCTGGATAAAATCGCCACCGATTTCGCTGACCAACAGATTTCTCTGACGCAACTGAAATACGTTGAAAAAGAACTTGAGACATTCCAGTAGGTACTTTTATTTAATTTAATTTTCTATGGTGTTCATAGATTATATAGAAAAGTGGCCCTAAGATAGATCCTTGGAGTACTCCCAAAAAAAAATCGTAGAAATGGAGATATTTACCATACTAAAGATTTTTTAAATCGCTTCTAATACGTCTTTAAATCTAATACGATTAAAAAGTGGAAAAAAGATAAAAAATTACAAAATTTCTTTTCTCTTTCTAAAATTGGTCTAGATATGTTATCATAGAAGTGTATACCAACACTTATTATTACATAAATAACTATTATTGTTCAAGGTCAGCGCACGCAGGACTCGCATCACCCGCTTTTAGCGCTATTTTTGCCTCTAAATTAAAATTCAAAATATAGGAGGTAGAGTTACGGGAGGAGGGACTTTTTTCCGGAAAGTTCCTCCTTTTTCAGGATGTTTTTTCAACTTTTGGATATCTTTAATAGTTTCCGAGATACTTGCAAAAAACCAACCCCCCCCCCCCTTTTTTACTAAATTGTTAATACTTTTGCAGTTTTTGCAGGCGCACCTACAAATTTTTCAAAAAGTTTCTAGAGGTCATTCGAAATCGAATGAGCCCTGGATCATAATTTTCAGTGCCGTTGAAGAGAAATTCACCAAAATAGTTCTAGTAGACTAGACTATCAAGATAAAAGACTTCTATAAAATATATTCTTTCTCGATTTTTTCTATGATCCTTAGAACAAAGTAACACTATTGTTCGGTGTTTTCCCAAAGGAATAAATCAGAGATAACCAGATCTGGGGTGGGATTCTGTGAGCCATAGAATTCTATTTTCATCGAATAAGTGAGGTGTCATTATGGTTGAATTCACGGGAGAGACAGAGACATAACTGTTGACTATAGAATTCTATGGCTCACGTAATACCACCGGTGGATACCCCTCAATTCATTTTTATAAGAATTCAGTGAATTTTCTTCAGATCGAGACTGAACAACCTATCGAAAATCGAAGATTCCATAATGAAGCTCATGTCCCATTACCTCGTGCTCAGCGCCCTGTACATACAAGAAAAGAAGGACATTGACGGTTCCGACAACTTCTTCAGAAAGGTCATCCACTACATCAGCAAGGATCTGGAAAGCTGCATCTCAAGAACGGTAAGAATCTTCGATGTTAAACGTTCCTACCGAATTACAATTCAACGGTGTTATACACGGAGCGTTGCAAGGGGCTTAGTGTTGGTCCTTGTGGAACTCCCAAAAAATTGACGATGTTTTTTGTTCATTGATCGTTTGTTTTAGGGAAAGATGAATCGAATCATCGAAGAATACAACAGCCGCGCGCCGGAGGAGCGATTTACGTTGATCAAGTCCATCATTAAAATGTTGGCTCCGGACGAGGAACACTTCACCATAAGCAGGGCTTTCGAGATGATCTGCGACTTCAAAAAAGAGGTCAGCATGCTGGAGAACAAGCTGTTTTCGTTCAGTTTCGGCGATTACAGGTCTACGGCCCCCGATATGTAAGTGGGAGTTTACTTTTCCGGGAGTTCTAAGTTATGTTTTTGAACAACTGTCATTAAACATGCGTTTTCACATTATGTGTTAAAATCACTTTTAACGCTAGTGTGAAAAACACGTAACGCTAGTGTTAAAAAAATACCTTTAACGATAGTGTCAAAAATACTTTTGTTGAAAATGTGTTAATGAATTTGTTTTCTAAATTATTCATGAAAATATCTGCTAAAAAAGGAGATAAACAACTACCCATGGCAAGTCCATCTGGTTGTTTGTAGCATTTATCATTAAAAACAAAAAAGTCCTGTGAAAGGCAAAAGTTTAACAAGGTCAAAATGTAGGCTATAGAATTGGCATCAACTTGAGCAAGGCTTAAGGCCTCACTTACAAGTGGTAAGGTTTCTAATTTCGGAACTGAAGTGAAAAGATTACTTACATCAAAGGAAATCATTAAGCTATCTTGAGGTAAATTTAAATTATTCAATTTGTTAATTAAATCTAAAGAGTTACTTACTGCATATTTTGGAGTGAAGTGTGTCAAGTCTTTTATAAGCCTGTAAATAAATGAAGCTAAAATTGAGACCGGAGTGTTAGTGAAGCTAACTACTGGTCTTATTGGTATGTCGATCTTGTGGATCTTTGGAAGTCCATACAAGCGAGGAATGACTGGGTTACTGCTAATGAGAGAATAAGGGGCTGAATGTTCAATGAAAAAATCTTTATGAATATTTAACTGAGTTTTCAATTTTCTAATAAAAATATTGAAAGGATTTGATGATAAAAGTTTGAAATTATGTTCAGAAAGGAAATTTTCTACTTTATCAATGTGTTGAAAATAGTTTTAACGCTGGTGTTAAAAATGCTTTTAACGCTAGTGTTAAACATACTTTTAACACTAGTGTTTAAAATACTTTCAACGCTGGTATTAAAAATAGTTTTAACGCTAGTTTTAAAAATTCTTTTAACGCTAGTGTTAAAATTCTTTTAACGCTAGTGTTAAAAATACTTTAACGTTGGTTTTAAAAATACTTTTAACGCTAGTGTTAAAAAATACTATTAACGCTAGTGTTAAAAATACTATTAACGCTAATGTAAAAAATACTTTCAACACTAGTGTTGAAAGTAAAATGACAGATGAGATGATGGATAATCAATAATCTAGATATCTCCAATAAAAACACTTGTTAATGCTATTGAAGTAGGATGAGGTTTTCACATTATGCGGCAAAATCAAACAGTGTTGAAAATACTTTTAACACTAGTGTTAAAATGACAGATGAGATTCTGGATACTCAATAATATAAATATTCCCAATTGAAAAACTTCAATCTGATATTACAATAATCAGAACACCTACTTAGAACGAATTATTCATAAACGTTCACATGTATGTGGTAGTTTGTTCAATTGGTAATATTAATTCGCAGAAAAGTTACTGATGAAGTATCCAGTCCAACTGTAGAAGGTCCTTCATCGCTTACCAATGATGGTGCTACTGAAGTGGAATGACGTGTTTACATTTTGTATCAAAATCACTTTTAACACTTGTGTTAAAAATACTTTTAACGCTCGTGTTAAAAATTCTTTTAACGCTAGTGTTAATAATTCTTTCAACGCTAGTGTTGAAAATACTTTTAACGCTGGTGTTAAAAATACTTTTATTACTAGTGTTAAAAGTAAAATGACAGATGAGATTATGTATAATCAATAATATAAATCTCTCCAATAGATACACTTGATGATGCTATTGAAGTTGGATAACGTTTTCACATTATGTGGCAAAATCAAACATTAGTGTTGAAAATACTTTCAACACCAATGTTCAAAATACTTTTGAAACTAGTGTTAAAAATACTTTTAACGCCAGTGTTAAAAATACTCTTAGCACTAATGTTAAAAGTGAAATGACAGATGATATGATGGATACTCAATAATATGAATCTCTCCAATAGAAACACTTTAGTCAGATATTATAATAATCAGAACACATACTTATTTATAAACGTTCTCATGTATGTGATGGTTTGTGCAATTGGTAATATTAATTCCCTGAAAAGTTACTAACGAAGTATTCAGTCCAAATGTAGAAGGTCCTTCATCGCTTACCGATGATGGTAGTATTGAAGTGAAATGAAGTTTTCTTATTTTGTGTCAAAATCACCTTTAACGCTAGTGTTAAAATACTTTTAACGATAGTAAAATACTTTTAACACTAATGTTGAAAGTAAAATGACAGATGAGATGATGGATACTCAATAATATGAATCTCTTCAATAGAAACACTTCATTCAGATGCCATAATAATCAGAACACCTACTTAGAAAGAATTATTTATAAACATTCTCATATATGTGGTAGTTTGTGCAATTGGTAATACTAATTCCCTGTGAAGTTACTGACGAAGTATTCAGTCCAGTTGGCACTAGTGTCAAAAGTATGTTTTGCACTAGTGTTGAAAAAATTTTTTTGCACTAGTGTTGAAAGTATTTTTAACACTAGTGCTAAAAGTGATTTTGACAAAGTGTAAAAATGTCTTTAGCACCATCATTGGTAAGCGATGAAGGACCTTCTACAACTGTAAAAGAACCATCTACAACTGTAAAAGGACCTTCTACAACTGTAAAAGGACCTTCTACAACTGTAGAAGGTCCTTCATCGCTTACCAATGATGGTGCTAAAGACGTTTTCACATTTTGTCAAAATCCCTTTTAGCACTGGTGTTAAAAATACTTTTAACACTAGTGCAAAAAATACTTTCAACACTAGTGCAAAAAATACTTTCAACACTAGTGCAAAAAATACTTTTGACACTAGTGTTAAAAGTAAAATGATAGATGAGATGATGGATATTCCTCACTCACAATGTAAAATGTTACTTTTGACACTTGTATCATAAAAAACTAATTTTCTTCCTCTTTTCTTTTCAGAAAAGAGTCCATAAATATCCTACAGCAATTCCTGGTGTGTGGCCCGACGCATCGTGTGATTTTAGTGCCATCTGAGCTGCATTTCGTTATACGGGAGGTGGAAGAAGTGTTGAAGAAGCAGTCGGCGTCTGTGAAGTCGTCTGTCGAGATTTTTTCCTCAGTGGTGAGTACGCACTAATAATAATAGTAGCCTTTTTAGCGAAACATAGTTTCACAATAATCGAGGATGTATTGAAAAATTGTTTGCCTACTATACAGTGTCTCTCAAAGACTTGGCGTCAGGAGGGAAAAACTTTTATTAATGATTAATTTTGAAATTAATGTTGTGCTTTGAAAAATATGAAAAATTACCTACTCAGATGTGGTCACGTCACTTTTGCTACGTGCCAAAAGTAATATTTTTCAAAATAATCTATGAAAATAGGATTATTAATTCTGAGAACCGAACAAAATTTCAACTCAACATCTTCTAATTCAATAGAGATTATTTGTCCCCGTCCTGCGCCCTAAAAACACACTGTTTTTCTGAATAATTATGTTTTCAGAGGAAGATACCCAACAAATGGCAAAACTATCGAAGACAGCTGTGGATGTATTTCTACGATGAACCTCACAAGCTCAAGTTTGTTTTGCACCAGATAGAAGATGAGTTCGCCAAGTCGAATAACAACAAGAGTTGAAGCGGTAGTTTATTCTATTAATAAACATCTCATTGTGATAATTTCTATTATAGAATTATTTTTATTGTATTAGCAGTAACAAGTATATATATTTTAGTACTTTGCTTTTGTTATTTGTTTTATCAAAACACAAGGAATCCTGTAGGAGACTTTGCTATAGACAGATTCCAGAAGAGGACGAACGACTTAAATGCGTTCTAAACTATAATTTGACACCAGTAATATGAATGCAACGACTTTATTGCGTTTAAGACAATAAGTGGACACAATAATATAAATACAACGACTTAGATGCGTTTATAACTATGATTGAACTGCAAATAATATGTATACAACGACTTCTATGCTTTTAATACTATAATTGGACTCCAATAATATGAATACGACTTAAATTCGATTAAAACTACAATTGGACTCCAATAATATGAATAGAACGACTTAAATGCGATTAAAACCATAATTGGACTCCAATAATATGAATACAACGACTTTAATGCGTCTAAAACTATAATTGGACACCAGCAATATGAATACGACTTAAATGCGTTTGAAACTATAATTGGACTCCAATAATATGAACAAAACTATAATTGGACACCAATAATATGAATACAACTACTTAAATGCGATTGAAACTAATTGGACTCCAATAATATGAAAACAACGACATAAATGCGTCTAAAACTATAATTGCACACCAATAATATGAATACAACGACTTAAATGCGTTTAAAACTATAATTGGACTCCAATAATATGAATACAACGACTTAAATGCGATTAAAACTATAATTGGACTCCAATAATATGAATAGAACGACTTTAATGCGTCTAAAACTATAATACTATAATTGGACATCAATAATATGAATACAACGACTTAAGTGAGTTTAAAACTATGATTGGACTCCAATAATATGAATACAACGACTTAAATGCGTCTAAAACTATAATTGGGCATCAATAATATGATTACGACTTAAATGCCTCTAAAACTATAATTGGGCACAATGAGAAGAATACAACGACTTAAATGCATTTTAAACTATAATTGGACTCCAATAATATTAATAGAACGACTTTAATGCGTCTTAAACTATAATTGGACACCCATTATATGAATACAACGACCTAATTGCGTTTAAAGCTATAATTGGACTCCAATAATATGAATACGACTTTAATGCGTCTAAAACTATAATTGGACACCAGCAATATGAATACGACTTAAATGCGTTTGAAACTATTATTGGACTCCAATAATATGAATACGACTTTAATGCGACTAAAACTATAATTGGACACCAATAATATGAATACAACGACTTAAATGCGATTGAAACTATAATTGGTCTCCAATAATATGAAAACAACGACATAAATGCGTTTAAAACTATAACTGGACTCCAATAATATGAATACAACGACTTAAATGCGATTAAAACTATAATTGGACTCCAATAATATGAATAGAACGACTTTAATGCGTCTAAAACTATAATTGGACACCAATAATATGAATACAACGACTTAAGTGAGTCTAAAACTATAATTGGACACCAATAATATGAATACGACTAAATTGCGTCTAAAACTATAATTGGACACCACTGTTAAGAATACAACGACTTAAATGCGTTTTAAACTATAATTGGACTCCAATAATATGAATACGACTTAAATGCTATTAAAACTATAATTGGACTCCAATAATATGAATAGAACGACTTTAATGCGTCTTAAACTATAATTGGACACCAATTATATGAATACAACTACCTAATACTTAAATGCGTTAAAAACTATAATTGGACTCCAATAATATGAATACAACGACTTAAGTGAGTTTGAAACTATGATTGGACTCCAATAATATGAATACAACGACCTAAATGCGTCTAAAACTATAATTGGACACCAATAATATGAATACGACTAAATTGCGTCTAAAACTATAATTGGACACCACTGTTTAGAATACAACGACTTAAATGCGTTTTAAACTATAATTGGACTCCAATAATATGAATACGACTTTAATGCGATTAAAACTATAATTGGACTCCAATAATATGAATAGAACGACTTTAATGCGTCTTAAACTATAATTGGACACAAATTATATGAATACAACTACCTAATACTTAAATGCGTTAAAAACTATAATTGGACTCCAATAATATGAATACAACGACTTAAGTGAGTTTGAAACTATGATTGGACTCCAATAATATGAATACAACGACCTAAATGCGTCTAAAACTATAATTGGACACCAATAATATGAATACGACTAAATTGCGTCTAAAACTATAATTGGACACCACTGTTAAGAATACAACGACTTAAATGCGTTTTAAACTATAATTGGACTCCAATAATATGAATACGACTTAAATGCTATTAAAACTATAATTGGACTCCAATAATATGAATAGAACGACTTTAATGCGTCTTAAACTATAATTGGACACCAATTATATGAATACAACTACCTAATACTTAAATGCGTTAAAAACTATAATTGGACTCCAATAATATGAATACAACGACTTAAGTGAGTTTGAAACTATGATTGGACTCCAATAATATGAATACAACGACCTAAATGCGTCTAAAACTATAATTGGACACCAATAATATGAATACGACTAAATTGCGTCTAAAACTATAATTGGACACCACTGTTTAGAATACAACGACTTAAATGCGTTTTAAACTATAATTGGACTCCAATAATATGAATACGACTTTAATGCGATTAAAACTATAATTGGACTCCAATAATATGAATAGAACGACTTTAATGCGTCTTAAACTATAATTGGACACAAATTATATGAATACAACGACCTAATTGCGATTAAAACTATAATTAGACTCCAATAATATGAATAGAACGACTTTAATGCGTCTTAAACTATAATTGGACACCAATTATATGAATACAACGACCTAATTGCGTTTAAAGCTATAACTGGACTCCAATAATATGGATACAACGACTTAAATGCGTTAAAAACTATAATTGGACTCCAATAATATGAATACGTCTTAAATGCGATTAAAACTATAATTGGACTCCAATAATATGAATAAATAGAACGACTTTAATGCGTCTTAAACTATAATTGGACACAAATTATATGAATAGAACGACCTAATTGCGTTTAAAACTATAATTGGACTCCAATAATATGAATTCGACTTTAATGCGTCTAAAACTATAATTGGACACCAGCAATATGAATACGACTTGAATGCGTTTGAAACTATAATTGGACTCCAATAATATGAATACAACGACTTTAATGCGACTAAAACTATAATTGGACACCAGCAATATGAATACGACTTAAATGCGTTTGAAACTATAATTGGACTCCAATAATATGAACAAAACTATAATTGGACACCAATAATATGAATACAACTACTTAAATGCGATTGAAACTATAATTGGACTCCAATAATATGAAAACAACGACATAAATGCGATTAAAACTATAATTGGACTCCAATAATATGAATAGAACGACTTTAATGCGTCTAAAACTATAATACTATAATTGGACACCAATAATATGAATACAACGACTTGAGTGAGTTTAAAACTATGATTGTACTCCAATAATATGAATACAACGACTTAAATGCGTCTAAAACTATAATTGGACACCAATAATATGAATACAACGACTTAAGTGAGTTTAAAACTATAATTGGACTCCATTAATATAAATACCACGACTTTAATGCGTCTAAAAGTATAATTGGACTCCAATAATATGAATACAACGACTTTAATGCGTCTAACACTTTAATTGGACACCAATAATATGAATACAACGACTTAAATGCGTTTAAAGCTATAATTGGACTCCAATAATATAAATACAACGACTTTAATGCGTTTAGAACTAAAATTTGGACACCAATAATATTAATACGACTTAAATGCGTTTAAAACCATAATTGAACAGCAATAATATGAACACGACTTAAATGCGTTCTAAACCATAATTGGACACCAGTAATATGAATACGACTTGAATACTTTCAATACTATGATAGTACTCCAATAATATGAATACAACGACTTAAATGCGTTTAAAACTATAATTGGACACCAATAATATGAATACAACGACTTAAATACGATTAAAACTATAATTTGACTCCAATAATATGAATGCAACGACTTTAATGCTTTTAAAACTACAATTGGACACCAACAATATGAATACAACGACTTAAATGCGTTCAAAACTATAATTGGACTCCAATATGAATACAACGACCTTAATGCATCTAAAACTATAATTGGACACCAATAATATGAATACAACGACTTAAATGCGTTTAAAACTATAATTGGACTCCAATAATATGAATACAACGACTTTAATGCGTTCAAAACTATAATTGGACACCAATAATATTAATTCAACGACTTAAATGCGTTTAAAACCATAATTTAACAGCAATAATATGAATACGACTTTAATGCGTTCCAAATTATAATTGGACACCAGTAATATGAATACGACTTGATTACTTTCAAAACTATGATCGTACTACAATAATATAAAAACAACGACTTATGTACTTTTAAAACTATGATTGGACTTCAATAATATGAATACAACTTAAATGCGTTTAGAACTATAATTGGACACCAATAATATTAATTCAACGACTTAAATGCGTTTAAAACCATAATTGAACAGCAATAATATAAATACGACTTTAATGCGTTTAAAACTATAATTGGACACCAATAATATGAATAAGACTACTTGATTATTTTCAAAACTGATCGTACTACAATTATATGAATACAACGACTTATGTGCTTTCAAAACTATGATTGGACTTCAATAATATGAATACGACTTAAATGCGTTTAGAACTATAATTGTACACCAATAATATGAATACAACGACTTATATGCTTTTGAAACTATTATTGGACTCCCATAATATTAATACGACTTTATTAGTTCATTGATATAGTGAAGGTAAATGGCTTCTGATGAATATCCATTAGATTCTGTTGTTCCTCAAGGAAGTGAATCTAGAAAATTTGTCTTGATTTCAAATCATGGTCGGCTCAGTGAAGTTTTATTATGTAACAATTTTCTTAAATGCAGTTTCCAAAATTGCCTAAAACGATGAATAAACAACATCAATTATTTTTTAAAAAATGGCATATTACAAATTGCCCAACTATTATGAAACTTTAAAAATGTTGGTGCAAAGTTCTTTTTATTTTTCGTTTTACTTTAATTTTGATGTTTTAACACTCGATATTATTGAACATCACTTTCTTGTCGCGTTATATAATTTGAGCAATTGTAGATGTTAACAAAATATTAAAAGAAAAATTGCATCCAACATTTTGAAGTTTATTTTATTTGAAAAAATTTACCGTAGTTAAAGAGTAGTTGGACAATTTGCACGATTTTTTAGTAAACCGTTTTATATAAGATGTCGTATATTATTTGTTTTAAGAAAAATGAATAAAAAAACATGACTTCAAATCAATGTAACTTTTCCAAATAATATTTTTCTAAATTAACGTTACTCCTGTCTCAAAATGAAGTTTTTAAGAGTGACTTTTTGTCGAATAGTCCATAGTATAAAATGTGGTGCCTTGTGTAAAAATCAAGAAAAAATCAAACTTTTGATCTGACGACAGAAGTTTTTAGACATCTTACCCTTGCTATATTATAACTGCTTTCGACTTTAGTAAAAGAGAATACTCGGCGTTTGTGTGATACAATTTTATTATTAAAAACTGAAAAACATTGAGAGCGTTTTGTTATTTTAAATGACCATACTGCTTACAAAACATTTTCAAAAAAGTGTCTTCAGTAAGCAACACAGTAACCGAAAATATTAGCAAAAAAGTCTTTGATGGCAGTGAATAAAGCTTTGATGTTATCCCACACCATCTGGAACAATGACCTGAGGCCTCCTGTGATGTATTTCCAAAGCTTTTCGAAAAAATCATCAGCTGGCGCGGCTAAAGCAGAACTGTCGGGTTCTTGAGTATTTGGCTCTTTTTTAAATGTTGCACATTTAGTTTTCATATCTTTGAAGCTATTACAAATGTCCACACAGCACTTCCTAAAGTATCCATCTTCTCGCAATTCTTTTGGTGCTTCCTGTAGAAGATTTGCAAGTTCTTCATTCTCTGAAATAGGAAAATATCATCAGACAGAAAATTATTATAAACAAAGAGTGAGGATTTCATTGGTTTCAGGCAACTCAGTGCGAACACACTGTATGAAGCGCCCTTTGGTTCAAAAGTGTTTTTGCAAACCTATAATTTTGTGTCGATATATTTTTCAATTGTATCAATATTTTTAATTTTCGACTAAACACAATTTATTTACATTTCAAGCGTTAAGAATACATAAAAACGTAAATTTCCATACATTTATAAATTCGATCATCTATTTCATGGCAAGAGAAGTAGCAACCGACGCAATTTAGTAATGGCCTCCAAGATCTCCAGAACTGACCCCCTTTGACTTTATTTACCAGGTCATCGAAATTATAGAAATTAATCAGCCTCAGTTGAAGAACTTGCGGATTGCCTTAGATTAAACATGATTCAATAATTTTTTTGTTGTGTAAAAGATTTTTTAAATTGCCACTGCACAAGAAGAATACCAACATGGCTGTGACACGAGTATGGAGGTTGGTTACTCTGAAAATACCTAATAAGAGATAGTATTAGGTAGAACAGCTCAACTTATCAACTGATATTTCGCGATTTTTTCTTGTATTGACAATTGACACACCGACTTAACCTTTTTAAGTCGGTGAATTGACAGAATTGATCTATCGCCTATATGATAATTTAGTTCCTACAAGGCTATGCAAGTATTAATACCCCTCTTCTGTGTCGTTGGTTGCCGAATATTTAGATTGAAGTTCGCAGAATTTGCAGATAGTTTGGAGGGAGATATAAAAGAGGACACTTTTTATACTTTTTCATTTCCCTGATGGAAGATTTTGAGCTTTTTGAAATACCCAAAAAATCAAGAAAAATCCACTTGCAGTCTTTATTTTCAGTTATCGGAATTCAAACTCATTTTTTGGCAAGAGAAAAGAGTCTAATGAAGAAAGTTGCTTCTTTTGTGATCTCTAAAGTCAAAAAATCTGACTTGACCCAGGAATACATGTTTCCAGAGTCATGTATATTTAAGATATTGGAAAAATTTACATTTGGTTCAAAAATTATTTGGCTGACATAAAACAACTATTATATCGTATATCAAAAATACACTTAGTTCAATTAAAAATATAAACTGTGAGGGGTGCCACAGGGATCTATACTTGCTACGATTCTTTTTTTAATATATATATATATATATATATATATATATATATATATATATATATATATATATATACATATATATATATATATATATATATATATATATATATATATATATATATATATGAACTCCATATCAGAACTCAAATTGAAAGGTCAAATTAAACTTTTTGCTGATGATACAACTATTGTATGTTTTGCAGAGAATGAATTCGAAATTATGTCTAATATTTTTCGAAATCATCCATTACGTTTATTTCTAAACGAAGGTTTACAACTGATTCTCTAAGACCAATAAAATTAAAAAATTCACCCATTCAGTATACCAACAATACAAAATTTTTGGGTTTACATATCGACACAACACTCTCTTGGTCCAATCATATCAACAATCTGAGAAAACAACTCTCACCTTTGATTGGAATACTATTTCGAATAAGACAGTATACCCCTCTAAAATATTTGAAAATCATATATTTCAGTTTAATTTATTCAAAATTGCAATACCTCATTTCAGTTTGGGGCTCAGCCAAAATTTCTATTATGAAACCACTACAAACTTTGTAAAACAAAGCTATAAAATGCATATACAAATTGCCCTTTTGAGAACCTTCAAAAAAATTATATAATATAAACCTAGTAACTTCCTACATTATATGAATTCAAAATTTAAATTTTCATCCACTATGTTGATGCAGGAAAAAAACATTTGGATCTTCTTTTGATCATATTTCGAATATCCATTACCATAAAACAAGAAATGTAAACCAAATAAACGTTTCAAATCAAATTTTGGAAAAACGTCTATTTTTTACGAGGGAATTGAGATATATAATAAAATACCACAGGCAATAAAAGAAATTAGTACAAAACTAAATTTAAAAATGAACTTAAAAAATGTATACTCAACAGATAATTTTCCATAATATAACAATGTTTCACCTTCGACTGTTTTTGCTTTTGTTTCTTTCTGATCGATATGACTTATTCACTCATATTTCACAGATTATCTGTATCATTCCTTTTTTAATAATTGTACCTATTGTCGTTATACAATTTATGTTAAAATTTAATCCCTCTATAAACAGAAATGTTTCTTGGGATAAATAAATAAATGTTCTTTGAAAATTTGTATTTCCACCCATGCTTCCAAGGATAAGCCGACTGAGTGCAGTCTTGGTTTTTATTGTGTTTCAACCGACTTCGTATCAGGGTTCGTAAATATCATGATATTTATATAAATATCAAAATATCGGATATATATTGATATAGAGAGTGTTTCTTAAGTTCGTGTAGAAACTTCAAGAGCATGTTGCTGACATCGAAATAAGAAAAAAAGTTCCTATAAACACATGTCCGCAAGATATTCGTTTATAAGATACAGAGTGTCAAAGTTTAATTATTATATTTCTTTTTTTGTGAATAACTGCTAAATATTTGTGATATTCGAGTAAAGGTTGGTATCTGGGATGATTTTTCAATGACAAAATCAAATTTTGTGATAATTGTAAAAAAACTAATTTCTAATTGAATTTATTTTGAATTAAAAAATCTTGTCATTCAAAATCACTTGCATCGATTATTTCAAATCTCAATAACTCGAAAACAGTTGCTCGTAGTGACCTCTATCAAAAATATATTTTTTACACAAACTAAATAATAAATATTCCCATATACCAAACTTTACCCAAATATCATAATTATTTTGAAATTATTGACAAAAAATAAAAATATGAATTCAACTTTGACACTCTGTATCTCAGAAACTAATAACTTGTGGATATATGTTTATAGGAACTTTTCTTCTTATTTTGATGTCAGCAATACGCTCCTAAATTTTTTACAAGTACTTAAGAAACACCCTGTATATCCGATATATATCAAATTTGGATACTTATTTTTTTTTTGATATAGAGAATACCAAAAGTAGAAGCATTCATTTGTTTATTTTTAAACAAAACAACCAAAAGTGAACACCACCTTCGGCTTTATCACAAGTGAGCAAATGTTTTTCCATGCGGGAAGGAATTCCTTGCATTTATTTCTTACATTTCTTGCATTTAGCCCATTTCCCAGTATCACTGGCTTCATCTACCAATTCAAATTTTAGCCACACTGCACTTTTAGTTTTGGGCATATTGTTTATTTCTATTTTGATCAAATGCACTTTGCACCTACTACGGCTACAACGCGAACTGCGTTTGTTAATACCAACAGAAAAGCAGACACACGCGATCGCACATAGTAAGGGGATTCACACATCAAACAAATGGGATTCCCCGACAATTAACAACATACCGAATGATTAGGGAATTCCCACACCGATCTCTCTTGAATTTATGACGAGATTTCAACCTATTCAACATAGTAATTTATACTGAGTGATATATATCCATGATATCAACGAATAAATATCACGATATTTATCAATGATATTTATATGATATATATCGGCGAACCCTGCTTCGTATAGATATATACAAACCTTTATCGTCAATAAGTTTCTTGAGGTCGTCTTGGATCTCGAATTGCTGTTTTATGTTTCTCTTATAACATGAGTTTGATTCCGCTGAAAACAAAAAAATTGTTATTTCCTTAAAAAAGGGCTATGTCGAACTGGAGGACACCAAAGTTAAATATTCTCGCCTATTGAAATCTCCACTTTCGTGAAAACTCGCAACACTATCATCTAAAAATAGGTATCACAGGCCACAAAAATGAAAATTTCAGGTAAAATTTCAAGTTTTATCGCACCTGTATAAATCTAACGGGAGTGCAAATAATTCTGGTCAATGGAGGATATAGAATCAGTGCATCAGCGGCCTCTAATATACAGGGTGTTCCTTAAAGACATGCTTATATTTGAGGGGGTGATTCTTTGACTTATTTTAAAGAAAAACCTTTCTATAAACGTATGTCCTAACTTTTGAGATACAGGGTGATACAGTTTTGAAAAAAATCAGTTTTTTAATAATGACTGAGATAATATTGTAGACGTTTTTATAAAATTTGGTACATGTCTTCTATGCATCAAGGTGCATTTTGGAATGCACAAACATTTTCTCAACCAGTGGCGTCCATACGGGTTTTGCATTGAATATTTTTGGAGAAAAAATACTACGCCACCGCTTTCTCCTGAAAAAAAAATGCTTTTGAGATCCTCATTCATTTTTAAGCAAATTTGATCTCTTGAGTTTTCTTTGTCCGACGCTGGTTTTAGCTTAAAAAAATGAAAATCGTTTCATTTCAGGATCAATTCTTCAAAAATCTGATGCGGTGTGGAAATGTTTGTGCATCGACTGAAAATAAATTGAGGGATCAGATTTGTTCCAAAATGAATGAGAATCCAAAAAAATGTGTAATTCTTGTCAGATGCTCGGTTCTTGATTAAAATAATTAAATTGAAATTGCTTCATATCGCAGTCCCTAACATTTTGTTGACAATAAATCGTCAGATAGTAATTTAGCTACCTGTTTATAATTGATATTTCTTTTCACTACTTCCTAATCTTTTCATAATAAATGCCTCAATGTCGACAATACCTGAATGGATTTCCGATATTAATTCAGCTACCTGTCTGTAATTAATAGTATATTTTGTTCTTCAAATCACTATAAATATTGTGTTTTCACTGGTTAAGAATACCATTTTGTGTTTGAAAAAGCTATAGGAATAGCGAAGCGCACTATTATTCACTTGATTTTTAAGTGTGTTATTGAAGTTATTTTAGTTGTCCGCTGTTTATCTGAATATCGGTAAATATGGTGAATTACACGAATGCAGAAATGGCGGCAATGCATTACGTATATGGCCTCGCTGATGGTAATGCAACAGCAGCCAGACGCATTTATCAGGATAGATATCCTAATCGTGCCTTACCAGATAGCCGGACCTTTTCAAATATTCATCGCCGACTTAAGGAAACTGGTAGTTTCAAGAAAGGTACTTCGGAAGGTAGACCTCTAAGCGTCAGAACTCTTGAAATTGAGGACGCGGTTCTGCAAGAAATCGAAGGACATCTTGAGACGAGTACGAGGAAGATCGCTAGAACTCTGAATATTTGTCATCAAATTGTTTGGCGTATTTTGGTTGATTTTTTGTTATACCCATGCCATATTTTACGAGTACAGGCATTACTCCCTAGAGATTTTCCACAGCGTGTGAACTTCTGTCAGTGGTATCTTCAGAGTATTGCACTAAAAATCCACAATTTGAGTCACAAATTTTGTTCACAGACGAAGCAAATCTCCAAATGCTATTCAAAATTTCCATAACAATCATATGTGGGCGGAAGAAAACCCCCATACCATAACCGAAACCCATTTTCAACACCAATTTTCGGTTAATGTATGGGCAGGAATTATTGGTGATTATCTAATAGGCCCATTTTTCTACCAGGACGCCTTGATGGTGGGTCTTAATTACACTTTCTCGAAGAAGAACTAAATGGGTTGCTTGAAGATGTGCCAATTGCGTTAAGGAATCGAATATGGTACATGCACGATGGAGCCCCTGCTCATTTCAGTGTATTTGTCCGAAATCATTTAAATACAGTTTATCATAATCGTTGGATAAGTCGCAGAGAACCTCAGCAATGGCCAGCAAGATCTCCTGATCTCAACAGTTCAGATTTCTTTTTATGGTGGCACTCCAGTGTATAAAACTCCCGTCAATACTTTAGAAGATTTAAGAGAGCGAATAGTTGCCTCGTGTGAAACTATTCGAAATACGCCGGGAATATTTGAAAGTGTGCGTAATTCCATGCGTAGACGGGCGGAAGCATGCCTATTAAGTGAAGGTAGCCATTTCCAACAATTTTTATAATCAGTATTAGTATTGTCAATAATCAATGAATTTGATCCGTTCATTTAAAATTACTTTTATAAAATAAAATAAAATTCGTTTTTGTACAAGCTGAAATCCATATATTTTGGATTCTCATTCATTTTGGAACAAATCTGATCCCTTAATCTGCTTTAAGTCGAAGCACAATCATTTCCACGCCACATCAGATTTTTGAGGAATTGATCCATGCGTCGGACAAAGAAAACCCAAGAGATAAAATTTGCTCAAAAATGAATGGTAGTCTCAAAAGTATTTCGAGTAAAAGCAGTGGCGTAGTATTTTTTCTTCAAAAATATTCAATGCAAAACCCGCGCGGACGACACTGGCAGAGAAAACGAAAATTTTTGTACATCTCATGATGCACAGAAGACATGTACCTAATTTTATGAAAATGCGTACAATATTATCCCAGTTATTATTAAAAAACTGTTTTTTTTTTTTAAACTTATTTATCACCCTGTATCTCAAAACTTAGGACTTTTAGGACATACGTTTATAGAAAGTTTTTTCCTTAAAATAAGTCAAAGAATCATTTCCTCAAATATTAGCATGTCTTTAAGGAACACCGCATGTATATGGCTAGTTGATGGCGTGCGAGTTTTCACAAAAATGAATTTTTCAGGGAAAATTTTAAGTTTTATCGCCCCTGTATAAATCTAACGGGAGTGCAAGTAGTTCTGGTCTAAGCAGGATATAGAATCATTACCACAGCGGCCTCTGATGCCTATGGCTAGTTGATAGCAGTGCGAGTGTTCACTAAAATGAATTTTTCACGGAAAATTTTGAACTTTATCGCCTCTGTATAAATCTGACGTAAGTTCAAGTCATTCTGGTCCATGGAGGATATAGAATCAGTACCACAGCGGCCTCTTATACCTATGGCTAGTTGATGGTCGTGCGAGTTTTCACGAAAATGAATTTTTCAGGGATCATTTTAAGTTTTATCGCCCCTGTATAAATCTAACGGGAGTGCAAGTAGTTTTGGTCTAAGCAGGATATAGAATCATTACCACAGCGGCCTCTGATGCCTATGGCTAGTTGATAGCATCAGTGCGAGTGTTCACTGAAATGAATTTTTCACGGAAAATTTTGAACTTTATCGCCTCTGTATAAATCTGACGTAAGTTCAAGTCATTCTGGTCCATGGAGGGTATAGAATCAGTACCACAGCGGCCTCTTATACCTATGGCTAGTTGATGGTCGTGCGAGTTTTCACGAAAATGATTTTTTCACGGAACATTTCAAGTTTAATCGCCCCTGTATAAATCTGACGGGAGTGCCAGTTATTCTGGTCCATGGAGGATATAGAATCAGTACCACAGCTGCCTCTTATACCTAATGCTAGTTGATGGTCGTGCGAGTTTTCACGAAAATGAATTTGTCAGGGAACATTTTAAGTTTCATCGCCCCTGTATAAATCTGACGGGAGTGCAAGTCATTCTGGTTCATGGAGGATATAGACTCAGTACCACAGCGGCCTCTTATACCTATGGCAGGTTGGTAGCAGTGCGAGTTTTTACGAAAATTAATTTTTCAGGGAATATTAAAGTTTCATCTCCCCTGTATAAATCTATCGCCCCTGTATAAATCTGACGGGATTGCAAGTAATTCTGGTCTATGGACTATGATCACAGCGGCCTCTGATACCTATTGCTAGATGATATATTATAGTCTCACGAAAATGAATTTTCCATGTAAAATACTTCAACAATAAAATGTTTCTATATATATTGATTACTCAATACTTTTTAAAAGAAAATTAAGAATTATAACAACTATTATCCAAGTAAAATCAATTGAAAAATTAAGTTTTATCACCCTAGTATGAACAAAGACCCTGTACAATCCATATACGAACACTGCATGGCAGCTCAGCAGCCAGGCTGTCAATGATTAAATACGACAGATAGTATTGAAAAATATACCCCCGACGCCACTGGATGTTTGGGTAACTCCAGCGGAAATTTTGGCTGCTGAGTTGCTGACTTTTGTGTGCTATCTTCACACCACTGAAAATTACTGCCATTTTTATACAGAATTTAAAATAAGCATTAGTTTATTTAGTTTATCGATTTGAAAACTCAATATGGCCCCTCATACAATTTTTATTTTTGCAATTTTCTTGTAAGAATTTACATCCATTCAATTATCATTAATATAATTGTTTTTATTGCTGTTGACTGTTTGTACTTTTTAGAATTAGTTCTCATACTAGGCATTAGTAATATAGTACTCATGTTGGTAAGTTAGATTAGAATGTCTATTTTCAATAATTATATTTTCAATATGGCTTCCATAATGACCTTCGTTGTAATAGGAATAGAGTTTATATTTTCTGTTTATAGTCGCTAAGTAGAAGAAGCTCATTCTATTTTTAGGGATTGGTTACATTAATGAATAAATAACTTACATGAATCCATGTTGATTTGCAAATTTGCGTACGGAAAATCACAAAAAATACTCAAACTGAAAATTGAGGAAACAAAGGGAAAGAACCTCTCTCTGACCTCTTAAAATTGATGTGAGACGAAAGTTATCCGATCTAAAGAATTGGTGGGAAAAAGACATTAAGAAAGGAATGTTTGTAAGCAGAGTTGCCAGTATTCGAATATATAATTCCTTGTGATTATTGAAAAAATGGCCAAATCATCCATGCGATGTTTTTTGCTCTGATATACTTGTAGGAAAATCATCAACGAGTCCTCCCAGTACCTGAATAGAACAATCGAATTGTTACTAACAAGTCAGAACAATGATTGAAGGACCATACTGAAACACAGCGGAATAACGTAAATTCAAGAAATTACTCAACATCTGACAACATCTAGCAAAGATGGCAAGGATGCGGAATCATTCGGAAATTTTCGTTTTCACTCCTGATTTGAGTGTTTATCTGAAGATATTCTCATTAGATAGGTATCAATTGAAAATTAAAAATCGTCTTCGCACTATTAACACATGAAACTATCTCATTCTAACTTTACGTTCGATTTGACCTCAGTTGAATTTTTCACTGATATAGCGTGTGCGTCTGTCACTTTTGAGCAAAAAGCGAATACAATAAAATACGGAATGGGGATGACTTGTAGAACTTTTCTGACAAGACTTTATACAAAAAACAATATAACTGGGGAACGTTCTACTTCCAAGCCAACATAGTTGTCCAGTTGTTGAACGATCCGGAAATACCCGAATGATCCCTCATTCACATGGATTTCATTTTGTGTAAATTACAGGAGAATTCTTGTTCGGGGGACATCGCACGTCATTCTAGTGACGGTGTAGTTTACTGCGCATGTCCCATGTTGTCGATTTGGAATGTACCAGGCTGTCTGCATATTTTTCAGTTCAAAGCATACGCCTATAGGGACAAGGCAGGTTTGACTAAAATGTTAACTGGGCGGTAATTTAAGTTTGTTTGATTTATTAATATGGAAATAGTCGATAAACTGTCAATTCATCTTGTTAGAAAAAAAAAGGAATTGACGATATAAAAATGTCATATTTTAAATCAATTTTATTTCAAAATGCCTCATGTTTGAAAAATGCCTCAGGTTTGAAGCGGTGAGAATGCAGCATCTTTCCATTTTTGATAACAGAAAAACTGTAAATCCGCTGTCAAAAAAGAGACATCAGTAGAGGATTTAGGCACAAGAACGGTAGATTTGTCCTGTGACAGACTGAAATGGCCAAAAATGAGTTTGAAACATTTTATAAAAGGGATCTCAGTTATTATAAGAGAAACGAGGTTGGTTAAATTAGGGAAAAGTAGGGCGTTTTCATGCTGAACAATTATCTGAAAGAAAATTTGATGTGTCATTTTTAGTTTTTAAATTATTGGAAAAAACGGAAATTTGTAATTTTCGTTTATATTTTTTCAAGCGAAAACCAAAAGAACAAGACGTTTTGAACTAGAACGTTCTTGAGGCACTTTTTTACAAGGAATCTAAATCTATCATCGTATTTTCCAAGGCGTTCTTGATGCTAGAGTTACAACAATCAACTTTGGTTTTTCTTATGAGCGTCATATTGGATTTTTGCCTTTTTAAAAAGAATTTTTTTTCTGATTGGGAAATTAGGAAAAAATAGTTTTTGCGAAGAGTGCTTTGGAATGAACGCCAACAATTTTGTTTAACAAACTAAATTTTGACAGTTCAGTTGAATATTCGAGCTTTTGAATTATTTCAAGTTCTAATGCCATTTTCAAATAAAGTAAAGCGTGATATGCTTCAGATTTATTACGCCTAGCATCGAAATGCGCAAATTACGTCCGAAACGTATCTCCAGCGGTATCCTGAGAGAGAGCAACTAGCACAGAATTATTTTCTATTGCTCCATAGAAATTTAGCCGATTATGGTTCATTTTTAAAGCCTAGACGAAGGTACAACGATAGAGATAATGTAAATGAGATAGCAGTTTTGCAAGCGGTGAGTGAAATAGAAAAAAAATTACCAAAGATTTGAATCTTTTTCCTTCAGGTTCAAGATAATAGGTCCGTTTCCACACGGGAAGTTGCAACAAATCTTGGCATATTGCATCATGTGGTGTGGAGGATACTAAAGAAATACAAATATCGTCTATTCAAAATTCACATCACCCAAGTTCTTCATCCCGGAGATGCTGGTCGACGGGTAGATTTTTGTAGATTCGTAATGAACCACTTGGAGCAAAATCCATTTTTTTTCGTACTGTAATATTCACAGATGAATGCAAATTCACAAACATGGGCATGTTCAGTCGACACAATTAACGCATTTGGTCCATTGAGAATCCACATGGACATAAAGAACTGCGGCCGCAAGTACGCTTCGGCGTAGATGTATGGGTCGGTTTATTGGACGACACAATAATTGGCCCCATACATTTATGAAGAAAATCTGAATGCCGATAGTTATTTAAATTTTTTGAGGACCTTCCTTACAGATTACGAGAATATATTGAAAAATTTTTAGCCTACTATAGAACCAAACAAAATTTCAATGTCAAAATATTTTATTACTCAACATATTCGCCTCTTAATTGGATACATTTATTACAGCGAACCTGCAACGTCTCTAGACCTTTCAAAAAAAATGTTTCTTTTTGCTCTGCAAACCAGACCTCCACAGCTTTTATTACCTCCTCGTTGGAAGAAAATTTACGACCTTTTAGACTTTTTTTCAGTTGAGGAAAGAAATGATATTCGGACGGAGCCAAATCTGGCGAATAAGGGGGGTGTTCTAGTAATTCAAACCCTAAATCACGAATTTTTTGCATGGCAACATGAGATTTGTATGCAGGAGCGTTGTCCTGCAAAAACAAAACACCTTTGGATAGCTTTCCGCGTTTTTTCTTTTCAATTTTTTCCCGTAGAGTGGTCAGTAATGTCGAATAGTAATCTCCAGTTATTGTTCTACCCTTATCCAAAAAACCAATCATGATTACTGTTACATATCATTATCGAATCACTCTGTACTAAAATAATAACATGTCAGTGGATGTATGTCAAAATAAGAAATAAAAAGTAATTGTTCCTGAACTCATTTTCAAACTCATTTCTAAGAACCTAAACATATATTCGAAGGCAATATATAACAATTACTCCATGGCAATCCCAAAAAACTGAAGCAAGAACTTTTCCAGCAGATTTTTGGACACGAAACTTCTTAGGTCTTAGAGAACGGGAGTGTCGCCATTCCATCGATAGTTGCTTTGTTTCTGGATTGTAGAAATGTACATAAGTCTCATCCATAGTAACAATTCGGTTTAAGAAGTCTACATCGTTCTCAAATCGAGCACAGATCGAACGCGATGCTACTACCCTTGCACGCTCTTGGTCAACATTCAAACCAGACCTCCACAGCTTTTATTACCTCCTCGTTGGAAGAAAATTTAGGACTTTTCAAACTTTTTTTCAGTTGAGGAAAGAGATGATAGTCGGACGGAGCCAAATCTGGTGAAAAAGGGGGGGGTGTTCTAGTAATTCAAACCCAAAATCACGAATTTTTTGCATGGCAACATGAGATTTGTGTGCAGGGGCGTTGTCTTGCAAAAACAAAACACCTTTGGATAGTTTTCCTCGTCTTTTCTCTTTAATTTTTTCTCGTAGAGTGGTCAGTAATGTCGAATAGTAATCTTCAGTTATTGTTCTACCCTTATCCAAAAAATCAATCATGATTACTCCATGGAAATCCCAAAAACCTGAAGCAAGAACTTTTCCAGCAGATTTTTGGACACGAAACTTCTTAGGTCTTGGAGAACGGGAGTGTCGCCATTCCATCGATAGTTGCTTTGTTTCTGGATTGTAGAAATGTACATAAGTCTCATCCATAGTAACAATTTCGTTTTCAAATCGAGCACAGATCGAACGCGATGCTACTACCCTTGCACGCTCTTGGTCAACATTCAAACCAGACCTACACAGCTTTTATTACCTCCTCGTTGGAAGAAAATTTAGGACTTTTCAAACTTTTTTTCAGTTGAGGAAAGAGATGATAGTCGGACGGAGCCAAATCTGGTGAAAAAGGGGGGGTGTTCTAGTAATTCAAACCCAAAATCACGAATTTTATGCATGGCAACATGAGATTTGTGTGCAGGGGCGTTGTCTTGCAAAAACAAAACACCTTTGGATCGCTTTCCTCGTCTTTTCTCTTTAATTTTTTCTCGTAGAGTGGTCAGTAATGTCGAATAGTAATCTTCAGTTATTGTTCTACCCTTATCCAAAAAATCAATCATGATTACTCCATGGAAATCCCAAAAACCTGAAGCAAGAACTTTTCCAGCAGATTTTTGGACACGAAACTTCTTAGGTCTTGGAGAACGGGAGTGTCGCCATTCCATCGATAGTTGCTTTGTTTCTGGATTGTAGAAATGTACATAAGTCTCATCCATAGTAACAATTCGGTTTAAGAAGTCTACATCGTTTTCAAATCGAGCACAGATCGAACGCGATGCTACTACCCTTGCACGCTCTTGGTCAACATTCAAACCAGACCTCCACAGCTTTTATTACCTCCTCGTTGGAAGAAAATTTACGACTTTTCAAACTTTTTTTCAGTTGAGGAAAGAGATGATAGTCGGACGGAGCCAAATCTGGTGAAAAAGGGGGGGTGTTCTAGTAATTCAAACCCAAAATCACGAATTTTTTGCATGGCAACATGAGATTTGTGTGCAGGGGCGTTGTCTTGCAAAAACAAAACACCTTTGGATCGCTTTCCTCGTCTTTTCTCTTTAATTTTTTCTCGTAGAGTGGTCAGTAATGTCGAATAGTAATCTTCAGTTATTGTTCTACCCTTATCCAAAAAACCAATCATGATTACTCCATGGCAATCCCAAAAATCTGAAGCAAGAACTTTTCCAGCAGATTTTTGGACCCGAAACTTCTTTGGTCTTGGAGAACCGGAGTGTCGCCATTCCATCGATTGTTGCTTTGTTTCTGGATCGTAGAAATGTACCCAAGCCTCATCTATATAGTAACAATTCGGTTTAAGAAGTCTACATCGTTTTAAAATCGAGCACAGATCGAACGCGATGCTACCATCCTTGTACGCTTTTGGTCAACATTCAAACATTTCGGGATCCATTTTGCAGCAATTTTTCTCATGTCCAAATTGACGTGAACTATATGATGAACGCGTTCGTATGAAATATTCAGTGCTTCAGATATCCGTTTTAGCCCAATTCGACGGTCTGTTAAAATCATGTCATGAACTGCATCGATATTTTCGTGGACTGACACAGAAACTGGTCTTCCCGATTGGTCATCATCTTCAATGGAAAATTTACCTCTTTTGAAGCTTGCAGTCCAATTTTTCACGGTCGCTTACGAAGGACATTGATCACCAAGGGTATTGAGCATATCTTCGTAAATCTGCTTACCTCTTAACCCCTTTAAATGCAGGTACTTGATGATGGCTCGGTACTCCAATTTTTCGTTTTTCACAATTTCGGTGGACATATTTTTTTAAAAATTTATTGCGAAACTCTGGATTACTTTTTTGACGTCAAACTTTACACTGACACTTCTAATAAGTTATTGTTCGTTGCTATGGTAACGCCATATTTTGTATATGCAGGGAACTGGTCTAGGCTAACTAGATATCCATACATCCTCGTGCGTTGACAACAACATTCGTCTCAACCGTCTGAATAGATACCCTCTGTTTCCAGAAAGACGTCGCACCGCCGCATAACGCTAGAAGAGTTGCTGAGTGTTTGTCAGAAATGTTTCCCGGTAAGGTGATTTCGAACAACGGAGCGCGGTCACCTGATGTTTCTCCGCTGGATTATTATTTATGGGGAACTATGAAAGATTTGGCTTTTAAAACCGTACCCATCGATACTGATGAACCGAGAAGAACCATAATCACCACTCCTATTAGAACTAAGATAAGAAGACGGGACATATCGCAAGCTATTCAGAATCTGAGGAAATGAGTAGAATTGTGTTTAGAAGTCGAAGGTGGAGTATTCGAGCATCTTTTATAACTTCATTTTGTTTTGCGAAGAATAAACTTCTAAATTATCATGCAAAATCTTAGTTTTTAAGAAGGTAAGTTTGATGGAAATGTGAATGTTACAGATCCAAATTCAATTGAACTATCAAGATTTAGTTTGTTAAACAAAATTGTTGGCGTTCTCTCCAAAGCACTCTCCGCAAAAACGATATTTTCCTAATTTTGATCAGCATGTAAGATTCGATCATATTGTGTGATACATCGTTGTAATCAGAAAAAAAACTTTTCAAAAAGTCAAAAATCCAATATGGCGCTCATAAGAAAAACCAAAGTTGATTGTTGTAACTCTGGCATCAAGAACGCCTTGAAAAATAATAGATTTAGATTCCTTGTGAAAAAGTGCCTCAAGAACGTTCTAGTTAAAAACGTCTAGTTCTTTTGGTTTTCGCTTGAAAAAATAAAGACGAAAATTACAAATTTCCGGTTGTTTCCAATAATTTAAAAACTAAAAATGACACATCAAATTTTCTTTCAGATAATTGTTCAGCATGAAAACGCCCAACTTTGCCCTAATTTAACCGACCTCGTATGTCTTATAATAACTGAGATCCCCATGGCGGAGCTCGAAATACGAGCACCCTGTTTATTTGCATGAAATTGTGCTTCAGCCTTGGATTTGGCTTCAAATTATCAATTGATCGTTATCTGTCAACACTGACATTTTTTTCGAAATAATAATAATAATAATAATTTGTCTTTATTTGTCCTCAAAAAAAAATACATACAGAGGGCAAATGGGCGAAGTCTAGTCATGACCAGACGAATCTAGTCAATTCCTACTCAACTCAACCCTACCAAATATATATATATACCTACCAAATTTCATCAATGTTGGACAGAATAGTACATTGTGTGTATCTAGTAGCATTGTTTAAATAGAAGTAAGATAGTCAATGCCAAGAGGTTGCTTCATCTGTCTACAAAATGTAACCTTCACGAAAATCTTCTTTTCTTTCTCATTGAAAAATGGCTGTTAAAGTGTTCTGAGGTCCGATATCTCTTTCATGATATAAGTTCCGCAGGGTTCTGTATTTCAAACAACATTCAAACAATTACACTCGGCCAAGTACTGAACCTTGGGGAAGACCACAGCAAATACGATGGAGTTGTGAATAACGACTATTTTGACAATTTGATCAATATTTGATAGATCACACATTTTTTTTAAGTGTAGGTGCTAGATGAGCTCCATTCTTGAAATCAACAATGCCAACATTGACAACAACTATAAATTCATTATTATTATTCGCGCATTTTGGTATTTCTGAAAACCCAGGGCATTGGGGTAGAATATAGTGAAAAGTCCTCGTATATTTTTCGAATCAAGAACAAAATTGATGTGCTAGATGCAGACATTCGTCAATCGTTAATGCTACTTCCACGGCTTCTTCATCATTTTATCGTATAGGCATAGGTGCTGAGTAGCAGTAGAAGCGGCCATTTTTTTAAAAAGAATATCTTCATATATTGCGTGTTCATTCCTATACAATGGCTGGTGAGTTTTGTAGTTTTATTCATACCTATTTGGGCTTTCTCCTCACTTTTCTCTGTGAGCTTATTCTTTCTCTGTACCTAAGTGACCAATATGTTGAAAACGGTTGGGCAGATATTAAATACTTGTCGGGTGTGCCATTCTATCGCCACATCAAATTTGTTTGAGAGGAGTCAGAGGAGTTCAGACGAAAGTATAATAGGGATGGATAGATGAATCTTGGTGAAAAATGAACCTCGTTTGGAGCTCGTTTCGATCAGAGTTCATTGCAAAGCAAACCTAGCATTGTACCATATTTTGCCATTTACGACCAGAACTGGCAGAGCCCAAAAGACGCCCACAATATTTTTCTGTTTTTTCTAAAGAAATAAGTCGAAATAATTTAAAATCATGCGCGCCACCTGGTTGTGAATAGCTGAACTTAATTATGTGCTACGTTTTGCACTACAGTGAACTTTGTTCAGCATGCTCCAAATATTTCAAAAATCTTAGGGTGCGACATCTGTATTTATTTGATTGAACTGAAATAAAGTAAAATAGGTATTTTTTGCTATCAGCGATAGTGCATGCATTGTCTAAAGAAGTATAGTCAGTCAACCTTATGGGATTATTATTGGATGACGATGGGGTTTATTAGTAGATGGCGCCAGCACGATTGCCCCCAAAAAGGAGACCAACGAATGAGATGGAAAGTGTCGTAGTAATCGCGTAAAGTGAATAATGAATGGACATTATTTCGTGTTTTTGATTGGCTCAGTGTCCGTTCCACCTGCCACTTGCAAGTAAACGAGAGAGCAAAGTAGCGAACTTTCGTGGTGTTTGGCATTTCATTGTTTTTGTGTTGTTAGGTCTCAGTCAGTTTTCGAATTCACATAGATATTTTCAGGGTTTTTTCTCTTGACTAATGTTTGGGGAAGATGTCCAACGTTCTTGATGACAACCGATGATTGGTTTCAAGTTATGAAGGTGATAATGCCATTTTCCGACAGTTACCATATTATTTTCTGTTTTTATTGAAAGCTTTTATTTAACTTGCTCTGTGTGTGTTAGATGGGTACAAATCTTGCAAGCTGAATTAGAACCACTTCCTCTTATTCTATGGAATTGAAATTTTTCGTGTTGGTTCAGTTCCGATGACAAAACATTAATGTCGAAGAAATTGTCCCCCCTGCCCCCCGAAAGTTAGATAGAGAACGCGTAGGGTTTCGGAAGTTTTATTGACGGATTTGGACGTCAGAAATAACAACGAAAAAAATAAGTAGGGAGGGGGGATGCCCCCTTCTCTCGAAAAGTTGGAAAACTAACTCGTGAAATTAAAATAGGAAAAATCTCTAAAAATCGTGAAAAATATCTGACAATCGAATGTTATGGTTTATAAAAAGAAATTGTCCCCCCCCCCCGTCCTCCGAAAGCTAGATAGAGAACGCGAAGGTTTTCGGACGTTTTTTTGACGGATTTGGACGTCAAAAATTACAGCAAGAGCAGGGGGTACTCGCCTCCCTCTTTTCTCGAATAAAAAAATGGAAAAAACGCGAAATTATAATCGGAAAAATCTGTAAAAATAGTGAAAAATATCTGACCGTCGGAAATTATGTTTTAAAAAATTTCGCCTCCCCTTCCCCCACCCCCCCAAAACCTAGGTAGAGAACGCAAAGGAATTCGGAAAATTTTTCAACAGTTTCGGAGATGGAAAATAATGATGAAAACAAAAATAAATCGGGGGGTTCGCCCTCCTTTCCTGTCACAAAAAAATAGGAAAACTCGCGGAATAGAAATCAAAAAAATCCGTAAAAATAGTGAAAATTATCTGGCCATTGAACAAAACGGTTTTAAAAAAATTCACCCCTCTGCCCCCCTCTAAAGCTATTTAGAGAATACGTAGAAATTAGGAAAAATTTCCAACGGTAAATTAACAGGCAAGCGACCGTGCAACCATGGCGCATTGATTGAAATGATAACTAAGAAACATATTCACAGAAAACCAAAAACATAAATAAATAAACTTAAAAAACCTTTTCAGATAAAAGATTTTATTTAAATGCACTAAAGCGAAAAACCCATAATTTTGTTACATTATAAAATTTCAAATGATATAAAAGCTTGTCGTGTGAATAAATCTTGAGGTAATTTTTGAATTTTATATACTATAAGAATTACATATATACTTCTCGCGACAAGCTTTTATATCATTTAAAATTTTATAATGTAACAAAATGATGCGTTTATTCACTTTAAAATTTATTTTCTTCTTTTTAGTACATTTAAATAGAAACTTTTCTCTAAAATGTTTTTTTTTTCAAGTTTATTTATTTACGATGAAGTCAAAGTTGTAAAACCTAATAAGGGTTTTTTTTTTCGAAATTAGGTACTGATATTATCTGCGACTGAATTTGAAGTTTCAGTCGATCGTTCGAAATAACCTCTAAAAGTGGATATCCTTATTAAAAATGAAACTTTATGACTTCATGACCAATACGCACAGAAAACTCATATAAAGAAGATGAAATGATTATTTATATATGATACAAAAATTCGTAAATTAGGACTTTTTTATGAGCGTGGAAACACGTGAGTACAAAAAAGCTCTTTATGAACTTTATGAAAATGTATGTAAAATTTTATTTCTACGCCTGTTATTATATTGGAAAATTGTAGCAATTGTTGAGTATATTTTATTCTATGAAGTTTTCATTTGATGACTTTCGAGTAAAATCTGACGCAAAATACTGTCTTTTGGAATTATATGAACGATGCGTAAAACATAACTTTACGCATATTTGATTTTTTCACTTACGTGTCCTGAAAAGTATCACTTTAGGCACTGTATGTGGACACTGCGTAAAACCATAAATATTTCCATCTCCCCGATGATCGTGCATGGTCTAAACTATATTTTTTTCTACAACCGCTTACCAAAGTAGGTAGCCTTTGACGCTTTTAGATCTCAACGCAAAGCTGATGTTTTTTCAGAAATGTTTTGTGACAGCTTTTTCGCTCTAGTGCGAAAATATTGAAGAAACGGTCGATCTCCATAGCTTTCGTTGAAAACGAACCTATTCTTGCATGATGTTTAGTATAGACAATAAATTCATAACACTCTTAGGAACTGTGGTGGTGTTGAGAGCGTAGCTGCTATCAAGCTGAAGGCCTGTGATTCGATCTCGACATACTTTTTTTTTTCAAGCAAGTTATCTTGTTTTGTTAGAGATGTGAATTATTGGATATTTGGTTAGCTTATTCATTTGGGATAACTATTGAGTGTTTATTTTCTCATGGGTAATGTTAGGTGCCTATGTTGACTGAATTGTCAATCGTTTCTATGTTTAAAAGCTGCGTTTGAAGAAAAAAAACATGTTTATTTCGAAAACAAAGTGCCATTGCCGCTCTCCAAAGATTACCGCGCTCCTCGCGCTCTAAATACACAAATAACTATATTGTACAACAAAAAATGTATTTTAGGTCCGTGTAGGAGATGAATGATTTCTGGTGACAACCTCCTTTGAAACTCTCCTTATATGTCCATATACATTGTTGATAACATCGAACCATCAATTAAAGAACACCTGTCCGCCAACACTTGAAT